>OX123192.2:65407715-65813262 GCA_944739405.2 Euclidia mi
TTGAGAAATCAACCAGAGTCAACACTGTGACCTTGGTGTTTTCCACGCCCTCCCTAATATCGCCAGTCACTTTAAGGAGTGCGGTAGAAGTGCTATGTCCAGGCCTGAAACCAGACTGGAAAGGACTTAATAGGTTGTTGATGTAAACAAACCTGGACAGTTGCTGTTGCACACAGGACTCGAGGACTTTGGATAGGAAAGGAAGAATGGATATGGGACGAAAATGCGACAGGAGAGAAGGATTCTGGATTTTTGGCAAAGGAATAACGTATGCTTTACGCCATAAGGATGGGAAAGTGCCAGAAACAAGGGAAAAATTTATTATATTTGTTTAATAGTATATTTATTTGTTTAATAGTATATTTAAATATACTATTAAACAAATAAATATATATATATATATATATTTATTTATTTGTTTAATAGTATATTTTACATTTATTTTATGGTTATTTATTCTGATGACGACGCTTATTTGTCTGCCAATGATTTAGCTGTTATATCTGATAACTCTGATAACAGTAGTTTTTGTTCTCTTGAGGGCACATTGGGTGATTGCTTGCGTCAAACATTTCATGACCACCGATCACAATCATCGCTCAATGTTTGCCACTTAAATGCTCAAAGCTTACCTAGCCATCATAGCGACTTGTTGGAGGCTTTCTCAGAGGCTAACGTGCATGTCATCTTGGTTTCGGAGAGCTGGCTTAAACCCGTACTCCTTTCTACGTCGTACTCTCTTCCCGGCTTCATTCTAATTCGGAATGATCGAGTCGGCAGGAGAGGGGGGTGGTGTCGCAATATATATCTGCAGTGCCTTTCCTTACATAATTATTTCCTCATCACCAGCATCTTCACCTGCAGAATATTTGTTCCTCGAGACTGACGTCAAAGGGGCCAAGGCCGTTGTTGGCGTCGTCTATTGCCCACCAGCCCTTGATTATTTCTCCAGTATCGAGCCGATACTGGAATCTTTAGGGTCAGAGTATGAACATCTCATTGTCATGGGCGATTTCAACACGGTTAGTGTTCTTTTCCACCAATCCAGTCGTTCCCGTAAACTCCGCGATGTCATTGAGTCAGCCAGCCTCCACATTTTGCCACTGCAACCCACTCACCATAACTATGATGGAGAGGATACCTGGCTTGACTTAATCATCACGTCTTCTCCTACCCTAGCCTCCTTCCACGGTCAACATCCTGCTCCTGGGTTTTCCCGTCACGACCTTATTTTCCTTTCATACCGCCTAAAACCTTCCAAATCCCCACCTAAAGTTCTGCACAGACGTTGTTTTGGTCACATGGATTTAAACAAACTTCAGGAAGATGTGGCTGTAATCGACTGGGAACCCATGGAATCTGCGAGCAGGATTGATGATTCAGTTCTTTTTTTTAACAATGCCATCTGTGAATTGTACGACGTCCATGCACCCATAAAGAAAATTAAATAAAGGCGTACACCGGCACCCTGGATTACGAGAGGCGTGCTTATGGCGATGCGCCGTAGGGACCGGGCTTTTCGTAATTATAAAAAGGACCGCTGTGACGAAAACTGGAGTATTTTCAAGTCTGCAAGAAATCGGTGTAATCAGATGGTACGCAACGCAAAACGCCAACACATACTTCATAACATTTCATCCTCATCCCCTGCCGATACCTGGAAGTTCCTCGGAACCTTAGGCATCGGCAAACAGCGTCATGTTGACTGCCTTGGGGCGCTTAGTTTGGATCACATCAATAAACATTTCACAACTACCACGTCACTGGATCACCAAACTAAGTGCCTCACGGTGAACTACTTAGCTGGTTTAACCCAACCCGATATCGAATCCTTCCACTTTTCTCCACTTGCATCGAATGAGATCAAAAAGAAAATCCTTTCCATTAAATCCAATGCTATTGAAAGTGACAACATCAGTCGAAGAATGATCACCGCTATCCTGGATCAAGTCCTCCCAGCCATCTCTCATATAATAAATTTTTCCCTTGTTTCTGGCACTTTCCCATCCTTATGGCGTAAAGCATACGTTATTCCTTTGCCAAAAATCCAGAATCCTTCTCTCCTGTCGCATTTTCGTCCCATATCCATTCTTCCTTTCCTATCCAAAGTCCTCGAGTCCTGTGTGCAACAGCAACTGTCCAGGTTTGTTTACATCAACAACCTATTAAGTCCTTTCCAGTCTGGTTTCAGGCCTGGACATAGCACTTCTACCGCACTCCTTAAAGTGACTGGCGATATTAGGGAGGGCGTGGAAAACACCAAGGTCACAGTGTTGACTCTGGTTGATTTCTCAAATGCCTTTAATACCGTCAGTCACGACATCCTAATTTCCCTCCTCTCCCATCTTAAGGTCTCATACGATGCTCTGGATTGGTTCTCAAGTTATCTTCAGGGTCGCCAGCGGTCAGTCCGCTACGACGAGTCATCATCGAACTGGTGTGACAACAACGCTGGTGTTCCTCAAGGCGGTATTATTTCTCCTTTGTTATTTTCTATGTTTATTAATCTCCTAAGACAAAATCTTCAGTGTGCCTATCATTTGTATGCCGATGACTTGCAGATTTATTCTCAGGCAACTGTTGAGGATGTTTCGGTAGCAATCCACCAGGTTAATATGGATTTACTTGCAATAAAAACTTGGTCAGACAAGTTTGGCTTGTCTGTAAACCCCAACAAATGCCAAGCCATTATTATTGGCAGCCAAAGGTCAATCACAAAATTAGATTTAACAACTCTGCCTACGCTAATGTACGATAAGACCGCTATAGATTTCTGTCCAGTGGTCAATAATCTCGGCTTACACATGGATTGCACTTTAAGTTGGCGTAACCAAGTAACTCAAGTCAGCCAGAAAATCACCGGTACCCTACGTGCTCTAAATCGTTTAAAGAACTTCCTTCCACCCAAGACCAAGACTATGCTTGTGCAAGCTTTGGTTTTCCCGTTGATCGACTATGGTGATGTATGCTACTATGACCTGAATGCAGAACTTCTCAACAAACTGGATCGTCTTCTTAATAACTGCATTCGATTTATTTTTAATCTTCGAAAGTATGATCATGTATCTACTTATCGTTCTCAGGTGAAGTGGCTTCCTGTTCGTCAGAGACGCAGTATGCGTGCCCTCACTACTCTTTACTCTATCCTTATGTCTCCTAATTCCCCAAAATACCTTATTTCCTATTTTCAATACTTGTGTTCCAACCATGATCGAAACCTTCGTTCTTCCCATAATCTTCTCTTACTTTGTCCGTCCCATACTCCACTACAGTGTTGCGCAGTCACACGAGAGTGTTAAGTGGAAAAACCGGGAATTAAAACTTTCTTAAGATCACTAAAGAGATCTAAAACTTCCTGGACCTGCTATCATAAAAACGTAAGAAAAGGTTATATTAAGTCCAAACTTCTGGGAAAGATGGGATCTTTGAACCACGGAGAATGTTTTAAGAACAGGGTTAAAAATAGACCGTAAAGTTTTTGCTAAGGGGGGATCTCCATTGCTGATCTATAAGAAGTTAATTAATACTATATTTTTATTTGGGTCAAAGGGTGCCTCAAGATCAGTCTGATTGGAAAGTTGTGGGGAAAGCTTTTGTTCTGTAATGGAACTCTCTGGCCTGAGAAGATGATATTTTTACTTTGACCTCCGTAGTCCAGTGGATAGCGTATGCAACTGCTGATCGGAGGTCCCGGGTTCGATTCCCGGGTCGGGCAAAAGTGTTACTGGGTTTTCCGAATTCTCAGTAGCAATACGGAGTCTGGTGATGTGTCCGGTAACGGCAATAGGCTCGGCCCCTATTAGGTGGGACCAAAGATTCAGGGCGAAATGTGGGTGTAACATTACACCTCTGCCTACTCCTTCAGGGAAAAAGGCGTGAGTCAATAAACAAAATAAAATTGCTAGATAGTCTAGTACAGTATTATAAGCCAGATAAATTCAACATCGTGCATCGGAGTGAATTTCGATGGAGAAATCTTACGAAAAAAGAAATTTAACGGGAACTTTTTAGGCAGTAGGCCATTAATCTCGAAAAAGAAAAGTTCAGTGATCTTTCATTACAGAAATAGAACCTAGGCTAGTCTCAACCAGTTGACCGAAATCTTATGTAACTACATTCATAACTTAAAAATAGGAAGTAATTTTACAAAGACTGATTACACACGCTTTCACGCAGTAAGTATAAAATAGCAGCCTTTTATCACAAATGAGGCTTCAAACATACTCTTAAATAAAATGAAGTACAAAAAGGCTATTAAAGATAGAACTTTGTCAAATAAGATTTTAGGTTAATGAAAACTGAATAGGGTAACTCATCTTTTAACGTAGTGAAGTTCTGTCTGCGCGCTTTGTACAATATTGGCTTTGTGGTTGACTGGTTAAAGTAATTTAACACGTTTTTAAAATGGAACTAAAATGTTTCAGCATTACTGTCACAGTGTAAAAAGACAGTTCCTTTGAAACGAAACTTTGAGTGAGTACGATGAGTTTTCAAAAGTACGGTGGCTAGTGGTTAAAGAGCATTTCTAACTGGAAAAAAGAGTATTATTTACCGTCAAAGAGAAATTAGCAAGATTTTCATTTACTCTTAAAGTACCTGATCCTTTTGCGAATGAATGGAAGGATATTATAGCCAATATAGCTTAAGAGCTTTTTCCTTTTTGCTACTGATATTATAACTGAGAGATTGCGGACAGTAGTGATGTATTAATGGAAGTATAAGGATGCTGATACACTTGAATATTCACCTGTAATGAGTATTGTTGCGAATGTTACATTATTTCTGAAAAAAAAAACAAACGAGAGTGTTTTAGCGATCATTCTATCGAACGTTCTAAGGAATGGACAGTGAATCTTCGAGCTTTTTACTGATTTGAGCGTTCGCTAGAAAGATAATGAAAATATTGTTAGCGATCTGTGGCGCAGTTCGTTGTTCAGTTTGACAAATTTTAAAACGGCGAATGCTCATGTTTGTTACAAGTCATTGATGATATCTATTGGCACCATTATGGTGAAATTTGGCCAAAAGTGAGAAACAATTAGGTAAAAAGTATTCTCGTAAACTTCTAAGTTCACTTATGATTTGAAGTGTTATTGAATCTCAAAAAAATAAAAATATGTCACGAAGTTTATGCGCTTGCATATTATCAAGTAATTTCTTTTTACAAATAGTTAGTTAAAATATAAATACCGACTTCAAATACCCCACAACGGCTGCAAAATAATGTTGACGTCTTTTCGCAAAAAAATTAACTTGTTGATTGAACAGATCGTCAGTCTGGCTACCCATCTGATACCATCCGAAAATTCATCAGTCAACCATCAGTCTATCCGTGATGAATATCATGCATTGAAGACCCTGTGGCGTAGCAGGAGTGTAAACAACTGCTACGCCAAAGATCGTGGGTTCGATTTCTACTCAAGTCAAAATGTTGTGTGCGTGAACATGGATGCCGTGATCTGTTATAACATATTAAGTAATAATTTACAAAAAAAAAGAGTTTTAATGTATTTTTATCCATTGTCTAGTTACCCATACTATGTGTGGGTATGTGGTAGAATATTATGATAATAAAGAATAAACGCAAAACTGAGCGCATTATCACTTTCTTACTAGTGATGTCCTAAGCTTCAATTCTTGAATGTAATAATTTTTTTCAGACCAACTGGGAGTGGGTTTGGGGAGCTTAATTGATCATTACACTGAGCGACCAGTACAGAACTTTTGTTCACCTGGAGCTCTGTCTTGTACCCTAGTTAATAAGATTAATAATGCTGACTTGAATGCACAAACTACTGTCATCATATTGTATGGTGACAGCTCATTAGTCTCCAAAAACAGTCTCATAGAATTAACAGACTTAATGATAGATGTTAGCACAAAAATAGGATGTAGCTTTATTATTTGTGCATTGCCTTATTCATATGCTCTCACAGATGACAAAAACAGGCAGATAGGCAAATTAAATTTATTATTGTACAATAGGACATGTCATAGTGACAGTATTTTATTTTTTGACACTAATATTTTTATTAGTAATTTCTTTTTAACAAAAGATACTATGTATCTTTCTTATGTACATAGGCGACAACTTGCTAAATTATTAGCATTTAATTTATATACTGACAGGAGTACTACTAGAGTACTTAGGAATTTGGTAGATAATAGTTATACCAATAGTAGTATTGACACATCTATTAGTTTAAACTATTAGATTAGACAACAGATAGGCATTCATGTGTTTTAAACTTAGTTCATCAAAACATACAAGGCCTATCTGGCAAAGAATTAGAAAAAGATTTATTTTTAAAAAAACATAAGATTGATATCTTATGTATTATGGAACATTGGTTGCGAGGTGACCAATTAATATTTAACAATTAACATTACTCAGTTATAAATGCATTCGTAAGAAAGAAGGCTATTCGTGGGGGCTCTCTAATATATGTATGTAATAGTTTGAAATGTAAAGAACGTAAGGATATAGCTAAACTTTCTATCGAGCTCACTGCTGAGATTTCTTGTGTTGAGCTTGAACAACATATAGTGTGTGTGTATCGACCACCACAAAGCGACTTTACTTAGTTTGAAAGCATTATAGAGGATGTCTTAAAACACATAATTTCTAGTAGGAAGTCTATAATCGTATGTGGCGATTTTAATGTCAATTTGTTGGAAAAATCACCAATTTGTACTAGGTTAGTTAGCTTATTTAGATCATTTAATTTAAATGTTTTGTTCTCTGAACCAACCAGAATAACCTCACATTCGTCTACATGCTTAGATAATGTTTTTTGCAATTGTCTTTATTTAAGTAAGGCTGTTTTAACTGACATGACATCGGATCATTGCGGGCAAAAGGTTGTAATTCCAACTAATACAACCCCTAAAGTACAAGAAATTACATGTAGGCCAATGACCTCTGCTTGCCTCAAACACTTTAGTAATGATGTTGCTGCCAAGATCGCCAGTACTGACTTAACCGTTGATGATCCTGATGAATTTTATAAATGCTTATTTCAAATTGTTAATGATGAGTACAATAAAAAATTTAAACTGAAGACGTTTGCAAGGAGCATTAAAGTAAAGTTTTGTGACTGGACAACAGTAGGTATATACAAAAGTAGAACTAGGTTGTATGATCTATATGGTATGAAGAAATACAATTTTAATCCTGAATTTATTCAGTATGTTAGAAATTATTCAAAGGTTTTTAAGAGGACATGTGCTTTAGCCAAATCCTTATAATTAAGCAATAAAATCAAAGAATCCAAGAACAACATTAAAACTACTTGGAGCATTATTAACAATGAGACTGGTCGAGCTAAATTGGTAGATAACAATTATGAATTAAAATTTAATGGTGAAATTATTACTAGGAAAACTGATGTTGCTCAGACATTTAACAATTTCTTCATAAACATACCAGTGAACACAACCAGCTGTCTAGATTCATGTCCAAGCAAAGCAGAAATGTTGGTTAGGGGCAATGTGAATGAGTGTGATGTGCTTTTTAATTTTAAATATATTGACACCAATGACATACTGAAGGTATTCAAGATGCTCAATAATAAAAAATCTGTTGACTTATGGGGCATTTCTGTTAAACTTGTGCGACAAATTATTTCTAGCTTAGCTCCATATTTAGCTGCAATATTCAACAGATGCGTAGAAACAGGAGTATTTCCTGATCTAATGAAACATAGTAAAGTAATACCATTATTCAAAAAGGGATCAAAGAGCGACCCTAGTAATTTTCGGCCAATTTATATCTTGCCTGCTATTAGTAAAATTTTTGAAAAGATTATTTTGCATCAACTAGAGAGCCACTTTCACACAAATAATTTATTTCACAGTGAACAGTATGGCTTTACTAAGGGTCGCTCCACCGTTGATGCCGGTGTTACTTTGTTAAAGCATATTTTTAATGCTTGGGAAAACTCGAAGGATGCCATTGGTGTTTTTTGTGACCTATCAAAGGCCTTTGACTGTGGGGAACATAATACACTTTTACTTAAATTGAAACTTTATGGTATTAGAGATCCCGCACTCAATCTTGTTGCCAGCTACCTTAGTGATAGAATTCAGTATGTAGATGTTAATGGGAGTAGGTCTCTAGGTTTGCCAGTAGGAATGGGCGTTCCACGGGGCTCTATTCTCGGTCCATTTCTTTTTTTAATATATATTAATGATTTGCCGTTCTTTGTACAAAATTTATGTGATATTGTTTTGTTTGCCGACGATACGTCACTAATTTTTAAAGTTGATCGTAATTTAAGTAACTTTGATACCGTCAATAACACTCTTGCACAAGTATTAGATTGGTTTTCGACAAATAATTTGGTACTCAACTCAAGCAAAACCAAATGTGTTAAATTCTCTTTGCCTAATGTCAAAAGTGTTCCTACTAATATAATTTTAAATAAGGAAACAATTCAACTAGTCGAATCAACCGTATTCTTAGGTGTAACTTTAGATTGTAAGCTACAGTGGGGCGCCCAAATATCCTGTCTCCCAGTAAAACTTAGTTCTGCAGCGTTTGCAGTTAGAAAAGTTAGGAAATTCACAGATATAGATACTGCTAGACTAGTTTACTTTAGTTATTTTCACAGCGTAATGTCTTACGGAATAATGTTATGGGGTACAGCTGCTGATATACAGACTATTTTTATCATTCAAAAGAGGGCCATACGTGCAATTTATAAGTTAGGTGCTAGAGATTCTTTACGTGATAAATTTAAAGAAGTAGATATATTGACAGTTGCATCGCAATATATATATGCTAATTTAATGTACATTAAGAAAAATTTAATTCTATACCGCAAAAATAGTGATTTGCACAAAGTGAACACAAGGAATAAGCATAAACTGGTGGGAACTAACTAACGTCTACATAAAGTTCAGAACTCATTTGCGGGGATTGGTATACGATTTTTCAACAAATTGCCTCTTGAAATAATGAATTTACCCATGCACAAATACAAACGGACAATTAGGAACTTTCTTTTACAAAAGGGTTATTACACTATTAAGGAATTTTTAAATGATAAGACTAGGTGTAGGCTTGTTTAACTTACGATTATTTTATTTACATGTTAAGTGGAGGTGCCTCGTGAACACATGATTTTTGCAGGATTTGGATATTTTTATGATTTGTTGAATTTAGTTTAACATTATTTATCCCTGATCATATCATTGTTCACTTGTCACCTTCACAAAATTATTTCTACATTTGCATTCTTTCACGCGTTCCACTAACTTATGTTAATAATAACGATCTGGAAAATGGAGGTAATTGGCGGTCATGGTCAGTATACCAATAGATTGTTTCTTACTGCTGGTTGGTATACCGTTGTCGTCATGCTCACTAAAATGTCATTTCTTGTGGTGGCGTCGGGTGTCGGGTCATCCCTGTCCCTCTAATATGGCGAGAGGGATGATGGCTGGCACATGCGTCATACTCGTGAACGGGTGCTACTTGCGATGACTGGTCGATGACGGTCTTGCGGGCTGGTATTAGATTTTAATATTTAACTGCATCATTTCCATCATGGTTCTGATCACTTTCGCGGATTGCCTGCATTATTAGGTATATACTATACCTAATGTAAGTGGATGCTCCTGTTTCACCATGTCTATTCTGAGGAGGCTAACCAAAACTATTATGCTTGAGTATTATTATGTACAGTAAATATATACAAGTGATATAGAAGGTGTAACAGTTGCAGCACCTTACAAAATGTAAATTGTGTATTATGCAAAACCTGGCGATGAAAAAGAGTGACCGTGAGTTTTATTGCCCGTTCTTTCTCATGGTTCTACCTATTGCTTTGCGAACGTGGCAGTAAATGTAGATGTAGAAGCATACAGTAATAATGTTTTAAATTTGAGTATAAGTAATTATTTTATAAATTTATTATTTTGACGTTCATAAGCGTCACATTGTGACCCAAATTAATAAATGATTTTGAATTTGAATTTGAATTCCAACGTCTATATCGAGGGTATAGTGCTCAAACCCAATAAGTACGAAATTGACACTTTTGAGATATTCAATATTTAAGTTTTAAGGACAAAAATACCTACGTTATTCAAATAATGTCGTTACACTGAGTATTTGTGGTAAAAGTGAATACGTTGAATTAGTATCAAACAGTATTTTTGAGTTTCTGAGGAAGTCCATTTTTTGTTTTTGGTGTATTAACGGCCATTTTAAACGGCCATTTTACAGACATCAATGCTGCGAAAGTTCTCGAACTTGTCATAATTAAAATATAACAAAACCTATATAACATCCATCTCGGCCAGCATTGGTTGAGTTGCAAGTGTTGCTAAGAGCTGTTTAGCAACTAGGATTTCTCTTTTTTCGATCTTTTATTTCCTAAGCCACGAGAATTCTCGACCTGGATTTCTGGAGGATCGAGTCGCTAAAGAAATTCAATTGTTTTAATAAAACTCAATGTTAGTTTAAATTTTTTGCTTTATATTTAAATTCACTCATGGATGGATATCAACTAAATCAAATCTTAATATAATTATCAATAATGATTTCAGAAATCAACGACTAATAATAAATTATACGTCCTTTGCGTATCAGTCATCAGCATCGCAAAGAAACCGGATCTCTTATAAAATCGTCATGTCTGTCTGTACTTGCCAAATGGTGAAGGAATACATCGTGAGGGAACCTGCAAGTCTAATGCCGCGTTTCCAGGCTTGCCTAGGCTCGACAAGCATCTACAAGCTCCAAGCGTCCACAAATCTCGCTTGGCATTTGGAAGTCGTTTACACGCTTGTGAATGCGTCAATGTGCTACGTACAACCAAGCAAGGCGGACACCGAATTTGTATCGGCTATTACGTATGGTTTTTTCTTATAGACTCACGCCTGTATCCCCGAAGGGGTAGGCAGAGGTGTAATACTACACCCACATTGTGCCATGAATTTCTAGGTCCCACATACCCCACATAATAGAATAGCAGTCGCATACGCTATTCACTGGACCACGGAGGCAGTCACGTTTGCTTTAACCTACGTTTATTTGAAATACAAGTAAAGTATGGCAAAAGCAAGGAACCAGCAACAAAAAATGTTCAACCAGACACTCATTTCGAGACAAACTAGACGTGCGTTCGTTGCGAGATCACAGCGGCTACTAAGCGCGTGCCAACATGTGAACGCGTTGCAAGCGCTTGCCGCAAGCGCCCTTTGATCTGTGTCCAAAAACCGACGCGACACTAGACCGGATCCTTTTCAAGCGTCCACAAGCTCACGCAAGCCAAGCCAAACGCCCTCTTTACACGCTTGTGCTTGTGGATGCTTGCCGAGGCTTGGCAAGCGTGGAAAAGCAGCATAAGAATTATTTCAAATGCCATCAAAAGATATGTCGTGTCTGCCAACCCAAACTATGGGCTAAAATTGCTAAGAGAGGGTCGTGCTCAGCAGTGGGACAGTTTATGTACACTGCTGATGAGGACTTTTTCTCAAGTTCTCAAATTTCCGTGCATTTTTCCCGTCTGGACAAAAGACAAATTTCTCGGAAATCATCGGAGAGAAACCCTATTAGCAACGCCACAATGCTAAAAGCTTTTACGTAGTTAACAAGATATTAATTTCTAATTTCATATTGTGCTGATTGGATGACTCGTAGTGTATCGTTAGTCCTAGACCTTAAGTTTCGCATATTATTTGTGAAGCATTGGATTTAGTACGTACTGTCATGTTGTCTGGGTCCGGATAAAAGTAGGCCTGACACCTATATATTTGATAGGTGTATAAGGTTGGGCGTTCGGGATGTTAATAGAAACACCTTTCTTCGTTGAGTATACATTTATTTCTGTCCAATTGAAGATGAAGGTACATTATATAAGAGCACACACATACAACATTGGTACACCTCTACACGCCCATCCAACAAAAAAAATAAAAAAAGTGTAAAACTAAATACATTTTTTTTATTACCATATTAATAGAATAAAATAATCTATATAAAAGCAAAATAAACATGGTTAGGTATATAATTGATTACATAATTCATTTTAAATTGTATAGTAAAAAAACATTTATTTATTTCTTAACTTAAACTTATTATAATGTACTGTCTGTTTTTACATAGGGTCTGGTTCGGTTTTTGTGAACTGTCATATTTTTACCTTTATAATTTATAGTTATGTTTGGTTCTGAAATATCTGTGATCTGGAATGGACCAATATACAATGGGTCAAACTTATTTGTAATTTGTTCATTTTTGAGTAAAATCAAATCACCAATTCGATATTTTATTGGATTCTTATCTCTATCATAACTTATTTTTCTAAACTCTTTACTAGTAATTAAATTCTTTCTAGCATCAGATTGCGATTTTTGTAATCGATATCTCAGTTGCTGAGGATAATCATAGTGATTATATAAAGGGTCTAAGTCACAAGTTAAATTGCTAGGCAAACGACATTGCTTCCCAAATACCAGTTCGTAAGGTGTATATTTCGTTGATGTATGCACCGTGTTATTGTAAGCAAAACACCAGTAGGGTAACCATGCGCTCCAGTTGTGCGGTTCACCATCTGTTTGTATTCGTAGGAAAGAAATTAAATTTTTATGCGTGTTTTCTAGGGAACCTATGGTCTGGTGATGATACGCTGTAGACGTTACCTGTTTGATACCTAGTGTTTGACATACTCGTTTCATAACGTCAGAAACGAATTCAGTGCCTCTGTCCGATATTATCTGAGACGGAATCCCGTACCGTAAAATAAAATTATTCACTAAACTATTCGCTACTGAAACCGTATCTTTATTCGTAAGCGGGTAAGCCTCTACAAATTTACTTAAGTCACACTGTAGTGTGAGTATATAGCTATAATTACAACTATCCTTATATAAGGGCCCTACTAAATCTAAATATAACCTATCGAATGCAGATACACCAGTATCTGTAAGAACCATTGGCTCTTTGATATATTTGTTTATATGTTTGTATCTCAAACATTTATCGCAACGATTAACATAATTAGTCACATCCCTGTATAAACCTGGCCAAAAATAAGATTTCTTAATATTATTTATCATTCTTCTAATGCCAGCGTGGCCGCTCGTTGGCAAAATATGATAATCGTTTAATATGATACGCTTAGTCTCTTCATCACTTATTTTATGGACACCCTTTAAAATAAACAATTGTGGTCCGGACCAGTTAGGTGTCTCATATATCGTACGTGTTAAATCTTCTATTATTTTAATATTTTCGTTATTCTTTATAATATAGAGACTATCTAATTTTATTTCTTTACAAAAACAATCTAACTCCCTCACAAAGGCAGCTCGTGCACTATGTGATCGGAAAGTTGGATTGACGTATAATATCGATTTAGAAGGATTATAAATAAATAGCTTAGACTTTCCTTTCGCACTGTCCTCCAACTTTCTCCAATCATGCTCATCCACAAATAATAATTCTGTGCAATCCTGTGGCTTTCTAAGAATGCCCACAACTTTTGGGTGTACAGTCCAACCGTTAGAGGCATTTTTATCGATCAAAGGATTGTGCTGATTCTCAAGCATACTTCTATCATTCATACGTTTTTTCTGAGCTCTTGTCAAAACTGAAACAATGTGTTTATTCATCTCTTTTAAGTCATTACTTGTTATCTGTATACGTGATAAGGTATCTGCAACATTGGCTTCTCCTTTTATATATCTTACTTCAAAATTATACTCTTCTAAAAGTAACCTAAATTTCATTAAACGACTTGATGGGTTGTTTAAACCAAATAAATAAATAAGTGGTTTATGGTCAGTTTCGATTATAAACTCACGCCCATATAAATAAGGTCTAAAATATTTAACGGACCATACTATTGATAAAAGCTCTTTCTCAATAGTAGGGTAATTCTTTTCGGCCTTATTTAATGAACGACTGGCGTAAGCGACAGGTAACCCATTTTGATTACATAGCATTGATCCGATTGCAAATCCGGTCGCATCCGTTTTTAATATAAATTTGTGATCTCCATCAAGGTTAGGGTATTGCAAAATCGGTGGTGTAGTCAAAGCCGTTTTAAGCGTAGAAAATGAATTTGTACAGTTGTCGTCCCAGCGGAAGGGTACATTTTTGCGACAAAGATTATTTAATGGTAAAGTAATTTCAGAAAATCGCGGTATGAACTTTCTATAATAATTGGCGAACGCCACAAACCTTTTGACCTCTCCAACGTTTTGAGGAATGGGATAATTTTGTAACACGGAAATTTTCTGTGGATCTGGTTAAATACCTTCTGCTGATACGACATGACCGAGAAACAGGAGTTCCTTTTTAAGAAATTGACACTTTGCGGGACTTAATTTTAAATTAACTTTTCGTAAACGGGATAAAATATCGATTAAATTCTTATTGTGCGTGTCTAAATTTCGTCCTATACAAACTAAATCATCAGCGTATGTCAGCACTTTATCATAAGTTAAGCCGGCCATTGCTATTGTTATAGCTCGACTGAAAGAACTTGGACTTGTCTTAAGGCCCATCGGCATTCTAGTCATCTGATATTGTCCTGACGGTGTGGTAAATGCGGTATATTTTCGGCTATCAGAATTTAAAGAAAATTGGAAAAATGCCTGATTTAAATCCAAATGCGAGAAATACATTGCCCCAGACAATGAATCCAGTACATCAGTAATACTAGGTAATGGGAATTTATCGTCAACAATGCGGTCATTTAATTTCCTAAAATCGATAACTAGTCGCCAGGTTTTGTTTCCGTTGTTTTCTGACCCTTTAGGGACAAGAAAAACAGGGATCGACCACTCGCTACAAGCGGGTTCAATAATTCCGTCATGTAATAATTTTTTCACTTGTTTTTCCATTTCACCTCTCTGAGAATACGGTAAACGGTATTGTTTGACATAAACAGGATCACTGTTAGGCTTTAACTGTATATTTTGCTCATATAACTTACTAGTCGAAAGCTTATCACCCGGTAACATAAAAACGTCCGAAAATTTTGCGCATATATTCATTATAGAAGTCTTTTCCTCTTTATTCAAATGGTTTAACTTTAGTAGAGAAAACATTTCATGAACTCGTTTCGGGGTAATTACGTCTTTTTCAAAAGAACAAATCGAATAGTTGCTTAAACAATCTGATTCGGGCCTAAAATAACTGAGATTAACTTGACTCTCCCGTGTATTTAATATTTTTATCGGTATTTTACCGTGAGAAACGGTTGCAATTGCTGCACATAAAAATACACCTTCACATAATTCTTTCGGAAAAATGACACATTCACCTTGCATTCCTGTATTTATATAAAATATTTTTTCACATCTGGGAGGTACGCTTAAATAACTATTACTGCCTAATCTGCCCATCTCTAAAGGTAAAGTAACTTGAGAATTTTCATTGTGTAAAGTAATAAAGTTTGTTTAAAAATCTATTGTGCAATTAAACATTCGTAAAAAATCTATACCTAATATCCCAGCAGTGGGCGTTGGTAACTGTTTTATAACGTGAAACTTATGTTTGAATTCCATACCATTTATAGACAAAGTTATCATAACATATCCCTCGGTTCGTAACCTGCCTCCAATACCATTTATGTAAATGCGATTCGGAGTAATGGGTATGTTTATATTTGATATGATGTCATACTGTATTGCGCTCACCGATGCCCCGGTGTCAACTAACCATCTATATTTAGTATCACCTACCGCAAGCTCGATAGAATTGCTGAATTCGCAATTAAATATACTATTCTCTACGAAAAAACTCTAACGAAGTGGCATTGGCATTTGTTTGCGAATTTGCCGAATTATGCACTAAATCATTACTCTCACCATTGTTAGTGGTGGGCGTAGAATTCAAGAGATGAATTCGGGGGCTATAACCTTGAAAATTACCACGTCGTTTATAGTTACTACCCCTAGTAAAAGTCCTAGTAAACTGTGGGTTTCCCCTCTGCGGATTAGAATTGCGCGATGTGGTAGGTACGTCATTGTTTTGTATTGGCCTATATTGTAGGGGCGGACGCCCAAAACGTCCGGCGCGATTGCCTCCTAATCTGCCACGATAATACCTGTACATACCTGTATTACTCCTGTTGCCAAAATAGGCAAATTCCTCCTTGCTCTGACGGCTGCACAACGCCTCCTCGTCCTTCGCACCTCTTATTGCATCCTTCAAAGCTGTGTAGTTACGCGCTTGCAAAATCATACTTATTCGGCGATTTCTCAAGCCACTGACAAAACTGTTGATGGCAATTTTTTCATTTAGCGGGCGTAATATTTTATACGCATTTTGATCGCCACTGGCTTGTGAAATCGTCAAATCTACAAACAACTGTTCTATTTGGCTTCTGTAATGCTCTAAAGTATTTCCATTCTGTTTTATCTGAACTAGTTCGTTATGTATCGCCGTGTCAGACTTTGTGGTCAATAAATGAACTCGCATATCGTTTAAGAGTTCCTCACATGAGTCGTATGATTTCGAAAGACGCATTTTAGCATTTTGGGTAAGTCGAGTTTTTAGCACAAATTGTATCAACATAGTCTTACCTGCGTCATCGAGAGAGCTACTATATAATTCGATGGCGTCCATCAGGTTCCTGGTAACCCGCTCGTCACCGGTCATCTCCGGGAGCATAGACACCGCTGTCTTAAAGTTGAATTTCTCCATGGTATCGTTTTTCACACCTAAATCCACCTTAGAACTCGATTGGGAGCTGTAATCCCTAGAACATATGGTTTCAATTTGCAAAAATAGACCTTTTATCAAATCGCAATATGATTGTACCTCACACAATGCCTGACCTTTGAGTTTACCTAAAGTATTAGTACAAATATCATAGTCTTGTTGTAGTTTATATGTTTCACTTAATTTTTGCTGTAAAACCTCTTTTGTTCTCTTAGTATAACTTAACTTAACTACACTTTCTTTAATACGTTTAAGGCTTTCATGTATACGTTTAAGCTCATTATCCATTACAAACTATAATAAACACAAGACATGTTTTTACCAATAGGTATTCATAAGAAATAGTAAAATAGAGAATACACAAGTTAAAAAAGAATCGCAGATTATAGAACCGATTACCTCATATTGTTACCTAATATTATAATACGTAGGTTATATTTGTCCGTATTCTTCACTTCATCCTTCGCTCGCATCCAGTGACCTCTTCATTTTCTTAGCACCTCGGCCGCATCCTCTTCTCTATGGTCCTCGTGGTAGTAGACTCGGGGTCGCCGAAGACCTGCATCCGATCGTCTGAAGGAGCGCCTCAAATTCTGTACCGTAGTCTCCTCTCTAATCCATGCAATATGGCACTTTTTGTAAAATTTGTACGCCACGTACAATACTCCTATGCCCAGAATTGTTACTATGATGATTAGTACAATGCTTATCGTAGACAGGTGGTACTGTAGTTGTTTTGCAGTAGCCGCGTTCGATCCCAGCGCGTTTTGGGTAATAATAACGTCCTCCTTTTCAACCGTCGACCGACACATAGTTATTTCACTGCACGAATAGTACTTTTTGAAAAACAGAGTTCATTGCGACGAAAATCTAAGAAACTAGAATTTTATAGTGTCCAATCATTATTATAATGTCCAATAACTTTTTAGTTCCATCACCGAGTGCGCGCGACACCGCACGAAAACCGAGCCGAGCCGAGCCGTATATGGCAGGGTCGCCATATAAGGTTGGGCGTTCGGGATGTTAATAGAAACACCTTTCTTCGTTGAGTATACATTTATTTCTGTCCAATTGAAGATGAAGGTACATTATATAAGAGCACACACATACAACATTGGTACATCTCTACAGGTGTATACGCTCCGGACTCTTCCTATAGTAAGGAGGTAGGCATTTTGAGAACAAATGAGAGAAGTGTGTTACTTATTGCGTAAGTGGAATGAACGTACTGTCATGCTTGGAGATGTTAATGCAAGAGTTGGAGTGAAGCATGATGGGTATGAAAATGTACTTGGGACGTTTAGAGATAAGAGTGTCAATGACAACAACGTGTATTTTTTAGATGTATGTTTGAAGATAGGTCTGTCAATTATGAATACATGGTTTTAGCATAAAATGGTACATATGTATACGTGGCAAAAGAAGGAAGGAAATGTTGTGTTCAGGGGCATGATAGACTTTGTGATAGTCGATGAAAAGAAGAGAATGAAAGTAGTGGACATCAGAGCTTATCACGGATCTGATATTGGCACGGATCTCTATTTGGTAATAAGTAGAATTGGTGGCCTACTCAAACGCTGGTGGCACAGAGATAAAGGTTCTACTACAGAGTTAGAACGTATAAAAGTGGAAAGATTGAAAGAAAAGCGTGTGATGTACAAAAAGTAATTGGGCGAACGGATGGATAAAAGCTGGAGTCTTGTAAAGAGGAAAGTGTGAGTGAGGTATGGTCGGTTTTTAAAACCAGTATTGTGAAATGTGCTGAAGATGTATGCGGTATGAGTAAAAGAAGAAGGAAGAATTGCGAGAAAGCTGACTGGTGGGATGATGAAACTAGAAGAATGGTAGATGAAAAGAAAAAAGCATGTCTGGATATTCTAGCAATAGAAGCAACCAATACAGCGAGCGGTGGTATGAATGAAGATAATACATACATACATACATACATAGACTCACGCCTGTTTCCCCGAAGGGGTAGGCAGAGGCATATTAAACGCCCACTTTTCGCCAGTGTTTTGATCCCACGTGATAGGTGGCGAGCCTATTGCCGCTTATCGGGATATTTTGTTTACCAGAGCCTCATCCGTTGATCGGCAGGTGCACCACTTGCAGGTGAGGTTGGCTTGGGACCCTAAGTTCTTGGTGGGAACCCTATGCACCTATGAAGATAATGACAAACAAATTAAAATGAAATATAGATGTGTGAAAGCTAAAGTTAAAGCATGTATAGAGAGAAAAAAGAATGAGAAAAAAGAGAAGTATGAGGAACGATTTGGCGCAAGTCCCCGAGATAGTTCAAATCTTTTTTGGAAACTCGTAAAAGAAGCGCGGGGTAAAAATATGAATACATGAAAGTGATTAGAAACGAAATAGGTGAAGTCGTGAATGAAGAAAGAAAGATACCAGAGTGCTGGACGAGTCTTTTTGAGAGCTTATTTGAGAAAGATGTGAGTGAAATAGAACAAGAAGAGATGACAGACATTTTTGTGAGCCCCAGTGATGACATTGGAATGGATGAAATTATAACATTTTTGAGTCTTGGTACAAAATTATTGAACACTCAATACCAATAATAAGCTTTATGTGGTTTAAGCGTGAAATAAAAATATTATGTAACAAGATAACACGCTTTATAGGGTACCAGTTTTTAAGTCTTGGCTAAACGTGGTGACTTTATTAGGTTATTACCTTAAACAAATTTATTTCTACTGCGAATTTCACTTATTGGATTAGACCACTGGAAAGAGCGTCAAAAATGCATTAAGATTTAGTAATAAAACGATTTTTTATTTTTTGACACTTATTGGGTTTGAACACTATACCCTCGATATTTTTAAGTTAGTACTAAATAAATTAAGTACCTCGATAATCCGAAGGGCTTTTATTTTTTGACACTTATTGGGTTTGAACACTATGCCCTCGATATTTTTAAGTTAGTACTAAATAAATTAAGTACCTCGATAATCCGAAGGGCTTGAATATTCTAAAACAGCTTAATATGTTTACATTATTAGTCAGACATGTGTACCCAAAACCTAGTCACTAAAATTAAGTAAAATATACTACAGTAAGATTTATTTTTAAACGAAACCATTTGAAAAAGAGGATTACTTACTTACATAAATTTATCGTTTTTCTTTTGTACTTTAGTTGGTATTGTCTGCATTTTTTCGTGGACTTCAAACGGATTAAATTCAGTGTGTCTATGGATCGACTAAAAATAAATTTATATCTTATAGATACCATTCTTTAATAAATAAGATCGAATAAGAGCTTTAGTTGAAGTAACTACTGCAATACAGACTATAAATAAATCACAAAACTTTTTTTTATTTCACTGCTTACTGTAGAAAAAAACTGAAAACGTTTGAGTTCTATTTTCCACTGAGCGGCTAGTCGCGCGTAAGTAACATTACACTATTCGTTTTCCTCCACATTACTGATATACCGTATTGAGAAACGTCCAAAACATAAATTAGAGTGCGGCCAATTGCACGCCACTAACAGCTCAGTGGAAGTTCAGATTTTGCCAATTACCCCAAAAAAAATCTCAAATAAATAAATTATTCTGGTTGTCTTTAAAACTGCACCATTTATCGCAGTAGGCTTATTTACCATCTGTCCATCCTAAGGTTACCTTTTTTTTTGTTCACTACGGTGGAAACTCTCCTTATGAGCCATCTCAACTCGCCGCCAACCCGGCCAGGGTGTGTTCGACCGGGCTTGGGACTGGCGGAGGAGGTATGTGGAGGCTCTCCCCTATAACGGGGCATACCTACTAAAACCGCCGCGGTGTCCCTACGGGTCCCATGTAGTGGTGGCTCGTTATGACTTGGGAGGCGGTGCGGACACTACGCCGCCTCCTTGCCTTTCGGCGGACAAGGAACAGCCCCAGCGCTCGCCGTCCGCAGGCAATAAAACGGCCGCAGAGGATAGGGAGGACGGCAACACCGCATCTCCTCTTCCTCTGCGGCCCCACCGCGACGCAACAAATGGTGCGCCCCCATTTGTTCGCTGGACATAAAGCGCGCGTCAACGCAACACAGACACGCCTCTCCTCCCGCGACCACGCGCGACTGCAAGGGACAAAAAGAACTGTCCCCCGCACCCGCAACTTTGGACGCATCCTGCGCAGGCCTCCATCAAGCCCACGCGGAGCGTCCACTCCATCTCGCTTAACTTCACCCTGGGTGCCATGACCACGGGTACTGAGCCCCTCCACCTCAACAAGGTGGAGATCCCACAGGGGGGATCCTAATGCTGCCTGTAAGAGATGGCTTTCAGCGATAAGGCCGCCATTTGTACATTCTGTTTGTGTTTTGTTTTATTTTATAACGTTATTTTTTTCTAAGGGGTACAATAAAGAGTAATCTTTATTTTTTTAGACTCATGCCTGTATCCTCGAAGCGGTAGCCAGAGGTGTAATATTACACCCACATTTCGCCATGAAGTTTTAGGTCCCACGTAATAGGGGGCGAGCCTATTGCCATTACCGGGCACATCACCAGACTCCGTGCTGCTACTGAGAATTCGGTAAAACCCAGTAACAGTTTTGCCCGACCCGGGAATCAAACCCAGGACCTCCGATCAGCAGTCACATTCGCTATCCACTAGAACACGGAGTAATATAATCTACCGTGCCTCTGTGGGCACGTAAAGCTGTCGGTTCCATTTCTTGTCTCAGGACAAGAATTGTTAAGTCATGTTGGTGGTCTGAAAAGTCTGACACCAGAGTTGGCCACACACTCACACGAGAAAGAAGAAGACCCGATGAAAAATAACACAACCCTTAGTATACTCTGAACAGAATAAGTTGCACGTTTATATAGCGCGATAGACGTACAAATGTATGTCTATGTGCAGGGTGTTGATATGCATTTGCAAAATATTTTCAGGGGTGAATATACATACTACTAAAACTGAATACAAACTGTTTGAAATAGAATTAGTTTTTATTATAAGTCAAATCGATTATATCGATTAAGTAACATTTTGTTTAGTCTATTGAAAATTTCTGACAATGGTCACACTGAAATGTCATTCACTCTCTTTGGTTCATGGTCGTTTCCCGCGGTCGGTGAAAAAAGCTCTGGATAGATTTCGTTTTGTGAGCGTTTGATCTTGTATTTAGAACCCGTTTTGATTACCACTTCCTTGATCAATAACTGGCCCCGGTTAATTGTGATAAAAATAGTATTTTAATGAACATTGTAAAACTTGAGTGAATCCGATGCACGTGGTTGGTGCCGGACGAATTTGCTGATTGAAAACGCTGCGTTGGAGTCTGGTAAAGTAAAGATAATTCACTTGCTAATATTGGCCAATTTAGTCTCGTGTGTGTCTAGCTTGCCTCCAAGACTCAACTCAAGAACATCACCAGGAGATATTTGGTAAGACATTTTATTAATATTAGAATTTATATTCATTCGCTGTGCTACCACAGTATATGTTGGACCTTTGCCTTGGGCTGAGACTGGATGAATTAATCGCTTCCACTGATCTCTGTAAACCTTACCCGATCTCAGCTCAAATTCTAGACACAAACATATGACAAAATTTGTTACGAAAAGCTCAAAGAAAATATTTCGTAATCATGCATTTCAAAAATGTATTGACCGCCGTTGTGGCTGAGCTGATCGTCGCGAGCTCGCATTGCAGTAACCTAACACACAAGCACACGTACATTGTACGTGTGCTTGTGTGTTAACCCAAAACCAAAAGTACCCTTACTTTTCAGGTCCAGCCGGCCTTTCATGCCGAAATCAGCAAGGATCTACTTTTTTTAACCTATACTGTCCCATTGTTGGGCAAAGGCCTCCCCTACACTTCCCCAAAGGTCCCTGTCACCAGCTGTTACTTTCAAAGTATTTGAGAAGGCAACCTCAACCACGACGTCCCTCCGGTGTCCACCACGTGGCGATATGTGCCCATTTTTTGGAATGCATTCTGCAAATATAACCTGCCCATCCCACTTTAATTTCGCAGCCTTCTTGCCAACATCACTAATGCCAGTCTTACCGCGTATGGTTGTGTTGATTGGATCTGATAACTTGATGCCCAATACGCTCCGTTCAATAGCTCGTTGGCAAACCTTGAGTTTGTACTTCTGAGAATCGGTCAGTGACCACGTCTGAGGTCCGTTAGTTAGGACGGGCAAGATACACATGGCGATGAGTCTACGTTTGAGTAACAACGTCGCCGTCCATTATGAGTTATCAATTATTAAGGCTCATAGAAATTATAATGTTCAAGTGAAGTCACTTTTTATTTTAAGTGGCTTTTACGCGAGTGACCTTTAATAAACAAAAATATCGTAAAAGTTTGCGTACTTACGATTATTGTATAAAAAGATTTTATATTTTAAAATTACAGTGTTAAAGGGTCGTAAAATGGGTCATAAACAGCTATAACTACAAAAAAGCTTATATTCTGAAATCTCTGGTTTCAGTGGACGTTAGGTTGATAGTTATGGGTTGTATGTACGTTGTAGCAAGCTTCTGTTTCATTGGTCTACCCTAAATTTTGATTAAATAATTTTGTACAATGTGTGCTTATCAGAATGGATCCACACCACATAAAAAATCATCATAATATTCGGTAGCAAGTGAAAAAACTAAAGCTTGTATTTCTTTCTCTTTATATTTTCCAATATTCGGCAAGTCTCAAGAGTCTGGTCTTGCCTCTTGCTATTTTATGCGTCTAACTGCATCCCAAATAACAGATCAGATGCTCTTTAAAACAATTATGCAAACCTCTAAAACATCTGGCTTGCCATCCATGCTAAAATTTACATTTGCGTCAACAGGCGTTAAGGCATTCGAATTGCGGTATAATGCAAACGGCTAGTTTTATAAGGGGCTATAAAATATGTGCTATGTTTTCATATTTATGATGAGAGGAGAGTTTGGGTGAGGTCAGATGTACGTGTTTACTGTTTATGGCAGTTAGTGGTGTCTGCTTAGCTGGTTCCGCGGTTTGTGGTTATTTGTCTGAGAGAGTAGGAGTGCAACAAGGCGGCATCCTACGGCCATTCCTGTTTCTTGTTTACATAAATGATTTACCTTTTTACTCGACAAACATTTGTGACGTTGTACTGTTTGCTGACGTTACTTCTTTGATATTTAAAGTACACACTTCAAAAAAGTCTAAGCAACACATACTATTTTAAATTATAATTAAATTTAAAGTTAAACCTAAAACTAATCTAAAATTAAGAAAAAAAAATGAACAAAAGGAAAACAACGAAAACGAAAAAATATATAATAATATATATGCTATACTGCGTCCAAGAATTCTTCCGCAACGCTGTCTACTGGTAGCGTGCCCAGAAGACTGGCAGCATTGTCACGCTGGATGGCAATGCTTATTCTCTCTGCGAAAAATAGGCCAGCCTTCTGGTCATGGGAAGCATCGATCAGCCTTTTTGCTATTGCTCTGTATAGAGCACGAGCACTCGGGCCCCATGGCCCAAGCGTTTCGACCCCAAACTATTTCAAATTATTCATCAATTATGATATCATTTTTTAGCAAGTAGGTAAAATTTAAGTAAACTTTTTTGGTCTAGAGGACATACTGGCTGGTTGTAAAAAAATTCGAGTATCATATTTGTTCTTTTTTTCACAAATTCAAAAGCGAAAGCATTTGTTTGAATTTCATAGCGTTTTCTTTGCTTATTAAAATTTAGTATTCTGTATCAATTTTATGATTTAAACAAAAATTTGAAAAAGTTTTGAACAAATTTGGATTTTGAGACATTTTTACGTCATGGAGTGACGTCATTTGAACGCAGATGAAATGCAAAGAGCTGTAGGGATGTCGCAAGCGGGAAGAAGTCAATCTCAGGTATCTCGGTATTTTGGTATCAACAGAAGCGTTATTTGCCGTCTTCATCAGCATTACACTAACACGGGCGATCCTGCTGAGCAGCACTCAGGTCGAGGTACGTGTACAACCACACAGCAAGATCGATTCATACAACTGACTGCAAGACGCCAGCCGATGTTAACCGCCCGAGAGATAGGTTTAAGGCTACAAAATTCAAGTGGTGTTGTTGTTAGCTGCCAAACTGTGCGAAATCGACTGCATGAGTATGGCCTACGAGTGCGACGGCCAATTAGGTGCCCACCGATACGTCACGGGAATCGCGCTCGTAGAAATGAATGGTGTAGGGAACACATTACATGGACCCGGGAACAATGGGATAAAATTTTATTTTGTGATGAGTCTCGATTTGGGTTCAAGCTACTAGAAGGGTTAGAGTGTACCGTCGTCCTAGAAATACTGAAAGACTGAGGAGTGTTCAGAAAGTATATCTATACAACGGCTCAACAGTTATGGTATGGGCGGGCGGGTATTATGAAGAACAGACGAACTGAGCTCGTTTTTGTAAATGGTAACATGAACGCTGTAAATTACGTTGAGGATGTCCATTCGCACAAACGCTTGGCTCCGATTTCATGTTGATGCATGACAATGCGCGTTCGCATACAGCTTTACACACACGGGAGTACTTGGCAAGGGAAAACATCATGGCCAGCCTTAGCCTGCACAATCGCCAGACCTCACCCCATCGAGCATGCATGGGACATGCTCCAGATACGTGTTTTAAAGGACTTGGATAGAGTGACAACAACCCAACAACTGATGGACTTACTAAAATTTCATTGGAAGCGATTGCCGCAGGATAACATTAACAATCTCGTCGATTCCATGAATAATCGGTGCCAGCAAGTTCTCAATAACAGAGGAGGCCATACTTTGTATTACATTATGCAATTTTTGTACAATCATTTAATTTTAGTTTAAGTTTAGTTGATTAGGCACCTTACTTTGTACTACGTACATACAGTACTTACTCGTAATTATTGTTAATTAAGATTATAAAAAAAAAACTAATTGTTGTTTAATATCAAAAAAACATTATTAATAATATAAATAAGAAAATACTAAGGATTTAATGCGAAAACACATTGTAAAATTGAAATTTGTATGTGTTGCTTAGACTTTTTTTGATATTGTTACGAATGGCAATAATTGAAAATAACGCCATCTATCGGTGAATGCGAGAACTAGATGAGATAAGATATATCGGTGGTTTAAAGCTGTTTCATCTATCCTCTAATAGATGGCGTTGCTGTAAATAGAACAAACTAAAATCACCGCAAGCTACCAGAGGTTTCGTGATGCGTCTTGAAAATACTAGTTATGTGTTCGGGCCGGTATAAATACCGCGCAGACGGGCGAGAAGAGATAGTTACAATTGAATATCGCAGCGATAATCATCAAGTGAAGGGAAGTAATTCGGAAGTGTTTAGTGGTGTTTCTAGTAGTGTGAAATAAGTGTGTTTTTATTGAGATAGTGTTGAGAATGAAGTGTGTAAAGTGTTTGTGTTAGTAAATAAAGTACAGTTTAGTGGCATAGTGTATATAATTTATCACCGAACCCCAGCTCGTAACAATATGTAGATAGAAATAAGGAACATTTTGACGAAATAAACAGTGCGCTCATTCAAGTAAATAAATGGTTTAATGTAAACAATCTAGTACTAAACGCCAAAAAAAACAAAATGTATGGTCCTTGGTCCTAGTATAGTTCTTAATGACGATGTACTCGAAACATCTGAATCTACATTATATCTAGGAATAACACTTGATTCGAAATTACAGTGGGGTGCGCAAGTTACATATCTCTCAGGGAAACTTAGCTCAGCTGCTTATGCCATTAAAAAGGTTCGTAGTTTTACTGATGTCGATACGGCTAGATTGGTTTATTTTAGCTATTTTCATAGTGTTATGTCATAAGGCAAAGTTTTTAGGGGGTAGAGCTGCTGACATCGACAATATTTTTAAATTGTGAAAACGGGCAGTTAGGGCCATTTACAAGTTAAAGACAAGAGTCTCACTCAAAGAAAATATTAAAAATATTGGTATTCTTACTGCATTATGCCAGTGTTATGCATGTACGACTAAATATAAATTCCTAAAAAATGAACAGTGACATACACAATATTAATACTAGGAACAGGCACAAATTATGTGTACCATATTTCCGTTTACAAAAAACGCATAGCTCTTTTATTGGGCTTAGCATAAGAATGTATAATAAAATACCAAGTAATATTTTAGACTTGCCGTTAAGGTCGTTTCAGACAATAGTCAAAAATATTTTTTTACTCTAGGCATATTATAGTCTAAGTGAGTATCTTGACGACAAGTACGCTTGGAAATAAATATTCTTTTATTAGGCCAATTTGTTTTGTTTATTAGGTCAATAAGCAATTTTCTAGTGTACTTAATTACCGTATTTACTTTTTATACTACATTTGCATTCTTGGTCTACTCTTTTTATAATAAATTATCGGCTTTGTGAGGTGAGCGTAACTCGTGGTCATGAGCTGCGAACTAATAGATTGTAAATTGCTGCAGGTTTATATACCGTTACTTTCCGGGTAATGCTGTTCCACCATAGCTCTGAACAGTCATGTTCGCGAGTTGCCTATATTAGAAGACGTAAGTGGATGCTCCTGTTTGATCATATTTACTTTTGGAGGCTTACCAAATTAACATAATTTATTGCTTAAGTATGATATCAATAACTATGAATTTTTGCATTAGTAGATAACTTACAATGATAAACAGTTGCAGCTCCTTACAACGATAACATGTAAAACCATTATTCTGGCAGTGGCAAAAAGAGTGCCCACGAGTTTTATTACCCGTTTTTTCTCGTGGTTCTACCTATTGCATTACGAACGTGGCAGTAAATGTAATTGTAAATGTAGAATCATCTAGTAATTAACTTTAATTTTAGACGTTCATAAGCGTCACTTTGTGGCCTAAATGAATAAATGATTTTGACTTTGACTTGACTTTGACTTTGATGTGACAGATTGTTGAAATTAGCAATGTTTCTAGCTTTGTTTTAATTTTTTTATAGACTCACGCCTGTATCCTCGACGGGGCAGGCAGAAGTGTAATATTACACTCATATTTCGCCATGAATTTTTAGGTCCCACGTAATAGGGGGCGAGCCTGCTACTGAGAATTTCCGAACGGAAAAACCCAATAACACTTTGCCCGACTAAGGAATCGAACCCGAGGCAGTGTTCATTATGTATTCGCCATTAAACGAAAAAAAATATCTGAGAAATGTTGTGACAAAATATTTTTTTATTGTAAAAACACACCGACTTATAAAGAAATAAGTAATATCATTTCAAAACCTTAATTAAACCACCAGCCTTTCGAGGTTATTATTAATTTATGTTTAAAAATACTATATACCAACAATTATTTACAGTTTTATTACCTACTTAATTTCTGTAATTACTACAACAACAAAAAATTTACGCACTTTCCGATGCACGTATGACCCCTCCGTCCAAAAGCTGAACCGTTACTGAGCTAGCTGACAAGTCTCGACAGTGCGTTTACACGATCCAGGCATCGATCCCAGTACACCTCATAGACAATGGCTCTTACGCCTACGAAACAACCATTAGATAAGACGTGACTAATAAAGTAAATCATTAATTTATTTGAATAGGAATTTTAAAAATGTGCGAAAATTCAAGACAAATATTTTTTAACAATATTATTTATTGATGTGCGAAAATATTCAAAGTGTAAATTAGTGACAAGACAATGGAATAGCATTGCCTTTAGTTTTTAATTTGTTTTTACTTGAAACTTCGCTGTCTTCGATTATAATCATATATCGACTGGCTTGTTGGTCTAGAGATAAGTGACCTTGACTGCTATTGTTTTAATAGAATTTTATTTAAAATCTACGTTACGGCATGTTTGAGCATGGTTTTCACCTTCTTAAATAGTCAAATTGAAGTGAAACTTCCCACATTTATCAAGGGCTAATGATAACACTATAACACATTTTCTACTTTTTAGTAGATACTCTTTTCAAATAAAATGTGTTTTTTCAGTTTGAATAATGTAATTTTATTTTCAGATTGTTAGTTTAATAAATCATTTTAGACTTTTCGGTGACAAGAGTAAGAATAGGCAAACGTAGAGTAAAGTTTCTCGGTAAGGTAGTACGATGTTCCAACAAAAAAGTTCTTATTTAATCATATGTTTTCGGGTCATCCGTACTGATAATCACACATTGTCCAAAATTATTCAATCGAATTTTAGGGTAGACCAACGAAACAGAAGCTTGCTACAACATACAACCCTTAACTATCAACCTAACGCCCACTGAAACCAGAGATTTCAGATAAGCTTTTTTGTAGTTATGGCTGTTTATGGCCCACTTTACGACCCTTTAACACTGTCATTTGAAAATATAAAATCTTTTTATAGAATAATCGTAAGTACGTAAGCACTTACGATATTTTAGTTTTTTAAAAGTCACTCGCGTAAATAAAACACTTAAAATAAAATGTGACTTCACTTGAACATTATAATGTCTATGAGGCTTAATAATTGATAACTCATAATGAACGGCGACGTTTTTATGGGTCTCCAAGATACGGGTCTTCTTCATTTCAGCTGAACGATGCCGAGTTGGCCATACACACAAAAATGAATAAAGAACAAGTATACTACAATTTCTGTCACTATGATCGAAAAAATATTGCAATAAATGCTCCGCACCAAACAAAAAGTACCGTAACAGGACCACGCCAAAGTTTCACAATGCTCTGAACACAAAAAGTTTACTACAAAAATTTAAAAATTAAAATACATTTTGCTTAATATTTCTTTATGAACAAAACTCATTAAAATGTATCGAAACCCGTATATCATCTGATGCAAGTTGTAAAAACATTTTTAGTAATATAAAAACGAAAATTACCAGACCGTATAATCAATTTCATAGTGGCCTGGCTTGTTAAGCCAAGTAGATGCCACCGCAACTAAGTACAATAAAATGAACTGGTCAGAGCCAGACAGAAAAAGCTAGGTTGACAATAAATCTGAAATTGTATACAAAATATGTGAAAATAAGTTAGTTAATTCTACATAATGCTGCAGTTGTGCTCAGTGAAGCTAAGTTAGGTACATTGCTCTCTTATTTTACCATTGAACCATTCACTAGGCAGCGATAGTTTAGTGGACATACCAACAGACTGGAATGAAGAGGGTATCGGGTTCGAATTGACGGCGTGCATTACTGACTTTTTGGAATTATGTGCGTATTGAATTGTTAATTATCGCTTGCGCGTACCTCAGAGGGCATGTTAGGTCGATGGTCGCTGCTGTTATAAAGATCTTTGACATTCGTTATAGGGAGTCCTCCTCTGAATGAACTGACAGTAGTCTAAAACATCGAATACCCTTTTGGGTTCCGGAGGTCAGATCGACAGTCGCTCTGTTGACAAGCTAATATTCAGTCAAATCCAATTTAGGCTTATAAAACGCTTTTGCCATAATTAAGTAATATAATTAACTAATTCAACTGCACGGTTGGCATAGTGGTTTAAACCGCCGCCTCAGCGCTTGACACGGCGAAGAGTGTTGTGGGTTCGATCCCCAAACGATACAACACTTTGTGTGATTCACAACTTGTTGGTTCGAGTTTGGGTGTTCATTGTGTCCGTTGCTTGTATGTTTGTAAAGTCCCCTGCGACACAGGATTTAGTCATAATGCGGTAGTTGTCTTTAAAAATAAATAAATAAGAATATATATATAAAGAATATATACCTCTGTATAACTTAAAATATAATCGTCCATATTAAGCACGAAGTTATAAAAATCGTACTTATTATAAAAACCTCTAATACTCCATGTCATTGTAATTCTATACAACATTCAATACATTATAATATGAGTATAAAGTGTCAACAAAAAGACCATTCAACAATCCCCTTTTATACCGATGGCAATTTAAGAAAATATTCAGAAATACACAGGAGTAATAATGCTAGCGCGATAGATGTGGTATGAAACGTCATTAATACAAAAAACTGTCTTGGATAGTTCTAGTTCGGGTTTTAAAGAAAAAGCCCCCTTTGAATCCAAAATTATGCAACCCTGCATAAAATTATACAGACTTGCATCCGAATCTGAATTTGGGAACACTACTTCTTAGTCAAGACGGCGATACCTTAGTGGAGAGACTACGAGACTAAAAAACTGATTTGCAGGCTACGCGTTGAAGCTTACGGTGCACAACACTGACTTATCAGAGTTAAGGTAGGGTACATTACAGATTGTATATATTATTCAAGGTTGTCAAACTAAAACATTAAAGCATAATATAGGCATTTGACTGCCTCCGTGGTCCAGTGGATAGCATATGCGACTGCTGATCGGAGGTCCTGGGTTCGATTCCTGGGTCGGGCAGAAAGTGCTACCTGGTTTTTTCGGAATCTCAGTAGCAGCACGGAGTCTGGTGATGTGCCCGGTAACGGCAATAGGCTCGCCCCCTATTACGTGGGACCTTAAAATTCATGGCGAAATGTGTGAATGTGTGTGTGTGTAATACTGCACCTCTGCTTACCCCTTCGGGGATACAGGCGTGAGTCTATAAGTAAAAACAAATATAGGCATTTAAACTTTCGTGGTCATATAAACTTAGTTTTTAATTGTCTTTCGGAATAATTATATACCACGTAGGTACCTTTGTTTCGCTTCGTTTGGTATCTATTAACAACCGATTCTTTATTATATATTTTGCAAATGCTCGGATACTGCCGACTCTCTTCTTCTCTCTTCAACTCTGAAATGTGCAGTTTCCCGAAGTTGAACTGTAATTGATTTCAAAATTAAGTCCATACTAATTGCTTAACATAATTATACTCTGTCATAGCTCTTTGTTTTACAGATTAACTTAAGATGTCGAACCAATACTACTTGCTTGCTCTGAGAAGTCTTCAAAGTTGCCCCTCTGACCAACATTACGGCACACGTAAGACCATTGTAGTTTATTCACTTTATCCTCGTTTCTTCGTAAGAAAACCGACACTTGGCCCATTTGTCCACTTTATGATAGATGTTGACGTATTGATGTCGTAAATGGAGCAGATTTCTCTCAGTAACGGACCCCTTTTCAAAGGGAAAACCAAATACGATACGCAGCCTTAGGTATAATGGAATGTTCTGGATTTTTGTCAACGCTTCTGGTACTTGTAAAGTGAAAACGCTTTTGGGGGTATAAAGACACAGTAAACAACCTTTTTTCTTGCTTTGAGAATAGATAGAGCTTTGAGATATTTTAGGCTCAAATGGTATATGAATGAATAACTTCTAAAAGTGTTGCTATTGTAAACTTTAAAAAAATACCTCGAAAACTTTACTTATAATTAAGTAAATAGAATCTTAAATAAAAAAGTTGAAAATATTTTTCAAATATTTTGTAGTTAAGGTAATTATAAAATGGCAAAAAAAATAATTTATTCACATATTACTTACTTACTATTTTTTGGAGTCAGTAAACTTATAAAACTGTTCTGGTCGGTTGAAACTGACCCCAAAAATAACGAACTTAATTTTAAATAGTAAAAAATTATAAGTCATCGTCAGTCACATACATACATACATATTCTCACGCCTATATATCCGAAGAGGTAGGCAGAGGTATATTGCTACACCCACTTTTCGCCAGGTTAATTTTAGTCCCACGTAATAGGGGGCGAGCCTATTGCCGTACCGGGCACATTAGCAGACGCCGAGCTGCTACCGAGAATTTCCTAAAGGAAAACCCCAATAACACTTTACCCCACCCCGGGGATCGAACCCGAGACCTCCCAATCCCACGAGCACTATTATGCCTCGAGACCAACGAGTCATCGTCAGTCATAGTATATAAATGATTTCTTTAAACGTTTTAACTTTCTTTGCTGTTCATGCATTCATACCCAAGTTATTAGTATATAATCTATTTTTATGTCTCTATCGCTGCAAATAGGCTAACTGTAACTGTGTATAAACTAATATATTGATGTAAGCGAAAGCTAACGAGTTATGAAATTGCCTCCGTAACAATCATTTAGTGCAAAAGCTATACATTCAAACGTGGCACTGTTCACAAAGACTTAAGGCGAGGTTGCAGTACTTTTTAAGATTTTTGAACGTCTGAAAGTCACATGAACTATGATATTTTTAATGAATAAAAATTAAATTATAAAAGTTGAACATATCTTCTAGTAAATCGTAAAGATAGAAACACGATTTGGAATGATTGGCTCGATAAAAAAAAATGTCAAACATGGCACTAAATCACAATTTTAAACGTGTACTGCTTAGAGATTCCATAATGAATTTATATGAAAGTATTATCAATAGAAACAGCTCTTTATTTTAAAATAAATGGCAAAAACAGATTTTGTAATTTCGTTATCATTTTTCTTCAAGAAAAAAAAATAGTCAAAATGTTGGCATTATATCGCTCGCCGGCCGTTCATCACTATCAGTGCCTGTCTAGGCGTGATTGAGGGCGGACGTACGTCGTTGCTCCGCAAAATCCCCCTCCACCCCAGCATGTACGTTTTCGCAAAAGTACAAAGTAATTCGTATTCCAAACTCAATCGTTCAAACCATAGACATACTAGTAAGAAACCGTAGACAGGTTACTGACAAGGTAACATGACGGAGCTTACGAGTGGCACACATCGCGAAAAGCGTATACACACTAATATAAATATGTCAAAACGACACACTAAGAATTAGATAAGAAGTGTAAGTGAGATAGCACATCTAATCGCAAGCGCGAAATAGAGATAAACATATACTCTCTGGACCGACGCGCATTGTGACATCATGCTGACCGTTTCACAAACAATAATTTGACTCAGATGCGACATGATCACTTTGTCTGTCTTGAGTAAATTCAATTCGCCTCAAAGTAAATTTGATTAATTCATTTAAGGTAGGGAAATAAAAAGTCGATGTGATTTATTTATAACATTTATTAAAAAAGTACATTTTATTCTTCTCATTTCATTCAATGGAAACCTAAAACAGTACGTTAGTATAAAAACTTTGCGCTGCGGACCCACCGTAGCCCTGGCAATACCCCTGGGGATATGGTGGGTCTTTTAAAGCTTAACCGTACTCCTGGCTGAAATGCTCGTAGTGTTATACCAACGTGCTACATGGACATTAAACTGAACAGTGTTATCTCTCGTATGATAATGACTTACTACTTACGTTTTTGTATTTTTAGACAAGCGAAGACAAGCGCTAGTACGATGATATAGTGCAACAAGGAGATAAATTAGAGAATAAAACGTTTAGGTATTACTGCTAATGGTTATAATGCTTTCTATATTATAGGTATAATCTGTGGTACTGTTGAAGATCTGTCATCATCATCATCCTTGCGCTGTCGAATCATTCCCACTAGTTCTATTGAACAGTTCTATGATAGAACTAGTGATACTTTTTTTCCCACTAGTTCTATTAGCACAACTTGACGAGAAGAATAGAACTAATGGGAAACAGTTATAGGAAATTTACCACTAGTTCTATGTATGTTTTACAAGGGTAGTGTCACAACATCGCGCTCACAAATCCGAATAAATATGTATTTATAAAAATGTGTTAAACGAATGAACGTCTACAAAACAATTGAACGTCTACAAAACAAGTGAACGTCTACAAAACAAATGAACGTCTACAAAACAAATGACTACCAGAAAGTGATCAGCTATCGATAGTGATTGCAAAAAACAGGTGCATGCGATTTTCGACCTTATTGACAATTCATGACAAACTTTTTTTTTGTTTTTTGTCGCTTTCTGGCAATATTAGGGTAATAAAATTATAAATTCTGACTAATGTCAATTAGGTTGAAAATCGCATGCGCCTGTTTTCTGCAATCACTATCGATAGCTGATCACTTTCTGTAAGTCATTTGTTTTGTAGGCGTTCATTTGTTTTGTAGACGTTCATTTGTTTTACACATTAAACAAATGAACGTCTACAAAACATATTTATTCAAATATATGAGCGCGATGTCGTGACACTACGGATCATTCTCAGTAGTTCTATTGAATACCCTTGTAAAAACATACATAGAACTAGACTGGGACATTTCCTATTACTTATCCCATTAGTTCTGTTCTCCTCATCAAGTTGCGCTAATAGAATTAGGACAGTTCTATCATAGAATTGTTCAATACTACTACTATACTGGGAATGATCCCACAAAATAGTAGAACTTGAAATTAACGAACTGAAATTTATAAACTAATTACACAACAATATTATCTGGGAGTACGGTTAAGCATTGAAAGACCCACCATAACCCCAGGGGTACTGCCAAGGGTACGGTGGGTCGGCAGCGAAAACTGTGCAGTACAATCTACTTAGTTGTTTAATACTAAAAGGAGAAAAACAAGAACAAGTGTGTGGACTTTGATCATCCGTCAATGTTTGTAACTTACGTATGATTTTGTATTTCTATAATAATAATATATTGTGTTGATTCAGCCTCAAATCACTTTTATTACTTGACAAAAACACACATCAGTATTTTATTATTACGAATGTCCCATCTGGATACTTTGTTTTTTAGTCTTTGAACACGCACAATACTGCTTCTCTTTTACACTCGCTAAATGCCAATTTTTTATTCACTCTATTATTTGTGATACTGAATTTATTACAAATTGAAAATAAAACGTAATATTGTAATACTCATGAATGAGAAGTGATTCCATAACTTTTAGTCATTTTCCTACTATAGTTTAACTACTTTAGCAAAATCTCATTACACACGACGGCATTTTCAAATGTAACGTACACACACGCCAGTAAAAGAGCGAGCGCTTCCGACCGCAGCGCGTGAGCGACTAAAGCCAAATGAGATATTTAAAAAAAAAAAGTTTGTCATGAATTTGTCAGTTTTTAATGTGCCACTTTTGAAGTTCGCACAACTCATCTACGGTTTTTTTACGCTGCGCTGTGGCACACGCACACACGAAAACCCCCCTCCCCTCCCCCCGCTCACTCGCTGACGCCACCGCCGTGTTTTTGTTTTTGCGGGGGGTGAGGTCGAGCTACGCACTGTACTGCAACCTCGCCTTAATACAGTAATTAGCACACCTCTTGTTCCCTCTAACCTACAAGAAACAAACTTATTGTTGCACTCCAAAAAACCACTTCTCTTAATCCAAAGTTTGAAGTGAGGACTTTCTAAACTGCAGTGAAAAATTTGTAAGAACGCCTCATCTTTCGCTTTTGACAATTTTATACTAGGAGCCGTTTTATACGAATATAGTTCTTAAATCCCCGGAATAAAGTGCTGTTGGCATGTATGTGTATGTTGGGGTTTACGTACAAAAGAAAAAAAGGGCTTTGAAATGAGAGTTCCTCTTAAATAAAGGGGAAATATTCTTGGTGATATATTAAAGAGTTTGAGATGTAACATGATGTATGAGACTGTCAACAAATAAACAAGCTGGCTACCTTTTTGAAAAGGGTTTGATACATACTTAAGCTAATTTAGGTTAAATGATTTTCTTGCGTATTTGGGCAATAAAGGGTTGTCAAGGCCACAGTGTAAGTTAGAGTAGTAAGCAGACTCCGCTATGCAACTGGGATAACGCTAGGAAGGTAGATTATAGTTCTCTTTATATTTTATTTAAATATAGACACAAAATCTCCACACGTAGCCGATTAACACCATAAAAATAGTAGGTCAGTTGTTTTACATTTACATTAATTTGAATATGATTGACCTCAGCAATTGTGCTTCCTATTGTGCGAATGTCTGTGGGTTCCTTCACACCCCACATAATATAAAGGATATCTATATATTTTAAATGACTTACGTTGACGCCCATTTCCATTACGTGGTGTGGACAACGTTCTATTACTTATAGACGCAGATTTACAGTCATTGAAACGACCGGGCCATTATTATATTTATATTTAAATAAGTCTGACTCTTAATCCCTAAATGCTAAATATACATCAGAACGCAGTTACTACCTCTAAAGAAAGTCCTTAAAATAAAAATACATCAAATCAGGCAATCAAATAAACTTTTTGCCTTTGAAAGTAAACTCCTTTATTTTTACGAATATAAAATGGGAAACTAAAAACTGGGAGCTATTTTTAGCGTCAAAGTAGATGAAAACTCAAGCACCAGGATAATTTTTGTCGTAGTACTGCGGGTATTGGAAATGTTCGTTCTAGTCAGAGTGTGTTTTTCCACCAGAGCTTCAAGGAAGAGAAAGGTAAGCTACGAAAATTTTTCACCGTTTCCACTGATGCTAAACTATGTACTGAGGCAAGTAAGATATAAAAATGAGAATGTAGCTGTAAGGTGCAGGAGTGAAGATAAGCATCTCGAGCACACATCTGTAGCACGCGTTCAGAGCACACTTCCATCAATTTAAAAACACCATACAGTGAACCCACCCAGTTTACACCAGTTAAAAGGACAAAAAAAAAAACAGTGCTAAGCTATACAGACCAATGCCTACATAAAGGCATAAAGACATATTAATTTCTGCATTTTGGTTGTTTACAATACTTTTATAAGTCCAGACCCTATTCCTGACGAAACTGGCTGTTTCTATCTAAATTACCTCTTCAGAAGAAAATCCGAAACAAACTGAGAGTCATATCATTTTTTTTATCATTTCATTCTCATTTTTTTTTTCGTATATATTCTTATGTCCAGACAAAATGGGTTTAGTATGCAATATAGATTGATTGATATTAATTTACAACCAGCACCGACAGTTTTACATGTCCTCCGAAGCACGATAGCGCTCTGATGTAAATGCCACATGCGGTCACCCATCCAACTTTGCAGATCTACAACTAACGGTGAGTCAAATAAGTCTATGAACGCTACAAGTTTTATTTATAAGCAATAAACTACTATTAAATTACTATTAATTTAAAGGGCATTTTCTTTCAACTTAAACAACGCGTTTTGTCTACCGTTACCAAAATATACACCCACACCAATATACACATTAATTGTTTTTAGGTACATTTATTTAGACGATCTTCAAAATAAAATCAATCAGCAAAATATAACTTTCAAAACATATATTCTCTCCAATACGAGACGGATATTTAAAAATATTTTGTATTATATATAATATATTATTATAACTAAAAGTATCTTAGCTATTTTTGGCCTCAAAGTAAATTAAAACAGAATTATTTTGATTACAAGTACTGGACATTGGAAATATTCGTTCAGACTTGAGGTTGATGACTTTTTATTTTAGATTTAAAGTAACATCATTCAATAGGTGTAACAAAAAAGGACGTGATTAGAATCATAGTTCACGACTGCCAAACGAATGGCAACTGAAACATTTATGTGGTTTAAGATCCGTCGAGATTCCTCTGTATAAAATATAAAATTCTTGCTACTGACAAATTCTTGTTACTGACTGACATACAGGCAACGCACAATCGAAACTACTGGGCGGAAGAAGCTGACATATTATGGGATGCATGCTCTTTGCGGACCTTAGGGGTGCACGAAGGGATTTTCCGAATTTCCCAAGGGATTGGACAGAAACTGTTAAATTAAAAACAAGGTGCGGGCGAATATTATAAAAAACTAGGGGATACCCGCAGCTATCCTCCAGTTTATAAAATAAAACAAAATTTATCAATAGATAATAAATAACTCAATATATTACAAATGCCGCAATAAGAAGTAAGAAAATTACTTTTACGAGTACTTTATTAATAGTAATAAACCTCAAAGTTTATGCAAAAAAGTTCTAATTATTCTTAAAAATATTTTTATAGTAATATCACAGGCGTGTTATCTGTAAAAAACTGCAAAACAGCTTTTTAATTAAAAAGCTATATTTAGTTCTCATCTTACAGCTGAAATAATACTCTACAAAATATTTAGTACAGAGAACCTAACACGTGTATGCCAAAAAATAAAGCTGGCGAGATGTACTCGTAATTAAAAATGAAATATAAATAGAAATATACCTCCAAAAACCCCCAGTTCAAATGCCAGGCAATTGCCAGAGGCTTTTGTTTCAAACAGCTTTATTACGAATTTTGTAAAAATATGAAGCTAATGTTAAGTAATTATTTGTTACTAAACATACTGTTTCGTCGCGTCCTTTGTAAGCTTTGAAATTAATTTTGTGAAAACATAGTTTTTATATTTACAAGTTTGACTCGCCCCAGGTTTGTGTTGGATTTTCGTCATCATTATAAGTCTTGTTTATAATCTCTTTCTCTGTAATGTTGGGCACAGAGATCTTCCCACTCTTACAAAACTTGTGCAAACTAAACACGTAAACCTTTCTCTATGGAAGAGAACCGCAGGAAAATTCGTTTCATAATATGTAATAATGGATATGCTTTATACTTATTTATAGTTTTATAACATTTCAAAGGTAGGTAAGATAAGTGGTTTTCGACTTCTGTCTGCCACCAAAAGGAGAGTCACTACACGCATTGTTTAATCGGTCAAATCGTTTCTGGGTTTAATCCCCTCACGGTACAGCACTAATTGGGTTAAATATTTATGCTAACCCGGTTGAACCATCTATCCATGCCCTAGTCGGCGTAGTATTAAGGAAACCTCTATTAATCGAGAGTTCTAGTATTTTCTTTTACTTATTTTAAGCAAAAACGTTGACCTCATTACTAAGCCCACCCTTTCTTCTACAAGAGGCTCTGTAATCCTAAAAAAATCGGGCAAGTGCGTAAATACTTGGAAGTTGCCGAGTGTATTATCCACTTTGTCTTCATCTTTCGCTTTTGCTATCGGCTATAATAATAGCCGTTAATAGTGGCTTTGCTAATTGAATATCTCCGTACATCCTTAGCCCGGATAATAAATCTGCCGGCAGTGAAATACCAACCGCGGATTAACGTTCCCGCTAAAACTGGAATTAAATCCGTCCTCGTTTACACCGAAGTGTAACATATTAAGGCGTTGATAGTCGCAAAATGGAGTACATTTATTTACTTTATTATTTTTATGGGAAACCAGTATATTTCGAAACAAATATTTTTCATAATACACTATACGTGTGAAAAATCTTCTAATGGTATATTCTAATTGTAAGCTATAGTATAAATATTTTTTAGAGTCAATAAATGATTCATCATAATTTTTGATTGCCTACTGAATGCGATATAATTATGTTAATGACAATTAAGTTTGTAATACTTGTGTAACATCCTTGTAACCGATCTCTACGAATTTCATTTCAAAGATGATTTGTCAAACCACATTGATTACCGCCATTACTGCTACAATCGTTTCAGCGGTTTGAATTCCAAACTACTACACTCAGAACGTCTTATTTCAAACCACGGGGGTAATGTCTCCACTAACATTGTGGATCATACTAGTCCTTTACTTTCCATTGACTTAAGTCCGTAGAGACTTAGCCATATTACTCAATTACGTACGGAAACTTCGAAAATGTTTCCTGTGTTGTTCGATGTACTAGTGGTTTAGTGTTATGGCATACAATTTGTCCATTTTAAGGATGAGTAGTTCCGTAAGTAGTTCTGATGTTAATTATGTTTGAGGTCAATTGTTTGGATTGACTTGGCCGGATTATGTGAAGGATTATCGTTAACACCGCCACAAGACCCGTAACAATTACTCCTGCCATTGTGCCCGCTGCTATAATAATAGTAATTATTCTATGTACGAGGACGATACATCTCGCATTATTATAACAGAGGTATATGTAAACCACCTTATTTCTGGGCATGGGCCTCTTTTCATTATGTGGTCGATTAGGCTATAGTTCACCACGCTGGCTAAGTGCGGGTTTTGAGATTTGTGAGAAATCTCAGACAAGCCGGTTTCATCGAGATAATTTACTTCACTGTTTAGCAATCGATTCCTAACAAATTAATACGCACTTTGGTGTCATATTTCAGTACTAACCAATAAATACCTAAAACATCTTGTTTAGTTGTGTTTTATTAAAGATTATTTTTATTGTTGATATTGAGGTAATTTGACTTAGAAATGTTACATAACGGTGGAATACACTGCCCTATATAAGCTTAACCGGCGTTTTACGCACTTGAGTTATTGAAGATTTAACAGGTGACGTAATGTACTGGAACGGGCTCTTGTCTCCTTTGTATTTATTTGCACAAACACGCACACACACTCACAATCATTTAGAAAGTCGCACACAAAGAGAAATCATTTGTGACGTCACACACACACATGAGTGTCTTTGCGCATAGCTGTTAATCAAGTTCCTGTTTTGAACTGTAGAAGCTTAAGGATTGTTGATGATTCAGTACTCAGTAGTTCACGACTAAGGTAAACTTAGTGTCGTGCTCTCTCGTTCATTTTGAGAAAATTAAATTACAGTTTACGGATTTTATCGCATTATATTGGTTTCACTTAGTTATTACATTTAAACCGAATGATCTAGGAACTAAATTTTTTCTTTATTACTAGCACTAGAATAACTAAGTGAAACCAATACAACGCGATAAAATCAGGAAACTGTAGTTTAATTTAAATGTGTAACATTCGCGTAAACCCAAGATGATATTAAACTAATAAGACCTGTTTAACTTAATTGCACATAAAACTGTCTTAAGTGTCGTCGGGCAGTGGCAACTAAAAAAACCCAAAATTAAGGCACATTATTAGTCGATACGAAATTTAATTTAACATCTATTCAATCTTTTGCCTTTTCGCATATTTGAGTGACTGTAAAAGATATCGCATACCGATGGACAATATAGAAAGATAAGTGGGTAGGTATATAGCGTGGTAGTTTGTGACCGGTAGGATAGAATCACACATCCTATCCTAGTCTACTTATCCCAAGAGGTAAAAATAAGCCCGAAATTAATTAAATAAAATAGGCTATTCGCCTTTACTGAGTTCAATATGCCTTCTGGTTCAATAACCTTTGCTATAAACATCGAAAACTTTCTTCAGTACCTACTTGATAAAAGCGAAATTTCACCCGACATAAATAAACGCCTCTTCTTTCTTTTGCCTGCCCTGTTCCCATATTACTTGGGGTCGGCGCAGAATGTCTTTTTCTTCCATTCTCTCCTATCAGCCGTCATCTGATCATTCACTCCCTTTTCATTCATATCGTCCTTCACACAATCCATCCATCTTTTCTTTGGTCTTCCTCTTGCCTTATATCCCTCAACTCTCATATTCATCACCTTTCTAGTCACATGCTTTTCATCCCTCCTCATCACATGTCCATACTACGATAAACGATTTCCTTTCAGCTTTTCTTGCACCGGTGCAACTTTCAAACTTCCCCTAATATACTCATTTCTAATTTTATCCATCCTTGTCACCCCACACATCCATCTCAACATCCTCATCTCTGCTACATGCAATCTTCTTTCATCCGTATTCTTAACGGCCCAGCATTCCGATCCATACAGTGCGACAGGTCTTATAACGGATTTGTAGATTTTGCCCTTTAGTTTATGAGGCATCCGTGGGTCGCAAGTTGTTCCTGTGACCTGTCGCCATTTCATCCAACCTGAGTTGATCCGGTGCGTGACATCGCGGTCTATTTCTCCATCCCCTTGTATAAGTGACCTGAGGTACCGGAAGTCGGAGCAGACTGATATGGGCTCTCCAGCAAGGGATATAGACACAGGACCGGAGAGACCGCCGAAGTCGCAAAACATGTACTCAGTTTTGCTTTTACTGACTTTCAGGCCTACACTCTCCAGTCTTTGCCACCAAGTTGTCAGCCTGTTTTGGACCTCAAGGGCACTCTCGGCAATCAATACAATGTCGTCGGCGAATAGCATACACCAGGGAGCCTCTTCCTGTAGGTCCGCCGTAAGGGCGTCCATTATTAGCAGGAAGAGGTAAGGGCTTAGAGCCGACCCTTAGTGTAAGCCTACAGCCACATTGAAGTCGCCGGTATTGCCCACTGTGGACCGGACATGGGTTGTACATCTACTGTACATCGCACGGATCAACTGTACATACTTCCCAGGCACTCTTTTCTTCCTAAGGGCCCACCACAAAACCTCACGTGGAACTCGATCATATGCCTTTTCGAGATCCACAAAAACCATGTGCAAGTTTTTGTGTGCACTTCTGTACTTTTCGCATAGTTGGCGGATCGCGAAAATGGCGTCTGTTGTACCTCGACCAGGCATAAAACCGAATTGGTTTTGTGAAATTACACTCTCTTCTCTCAATCTTCGTTCAATCACTTTCTCCCATGCTTTCATACTATGTGAAATTAGCTTTATTCCTCTATAGTTGTTACACTCCAGCACATCCCCTTTGTTTTTGTAGATGGGCACCAGCGAACTGCTACACCATTCGTCAGGTATAGTTACCTCCATTAACAACTTATTGAAGAATAAAGCTAACCACTTCCATCCGTCTACCTGCAGTATCTTCCACACTTCAACTGGTATTCCATCCGGCCCCGCTGCCTTTCCATTCTTCATTCCATTTATTACTACTCTTACTTCATCCTCACTAATCTTTCTTATTAGCCCTTCATTCACAGGTATATGCTCAAGTACACCACTCCAGTCATTCTCTTCATTCATCAATCTCTCAAAGTAATTCCTCCATCTATCCTTGATTTTCTCGTCCGCGGAAAGCACCGTTCCAGTTTCATCTCTTACACACTTTATAAGACATACATCCCTTGCTTTCCTCGCTCTAGCTTAAGCGAGCCGGTATAAATGTATTTGGCCCGCAGGACTATCTATGTTATTATAGAAGCCCTCCTGGGCTGCTGCTTTTGCTAATGCAACGGCTTTTTTAGCTTTCTTCTTTAACTCCACATACTCTCCCTTCTTTTCTTGTTTCAGTCTGACATTAATTTCATCCACACACTGCCATTCCTTAAATTTCATCTTCTTATTCTTCAAAACCTTTTGCACTTCTGTCGACCACCACCATGTATCCCTATCGATCGTAGCTTTTCCTTTCGATTCTCCTAAAATATTTTTCGCTGCACTCCTGATACACCCTGCCATTTCACTCCAACATTCATTCACACTTTTATATTCCATGTCGTCAATCGGTTTCATTTTATTTACAACTCGCTCTCTAAATTTGCATCCATATTCTGGCCTTTCCAACAGATGCCACTTAATTTTAGGGGGTAGTCGCTCTTTCTTTCTGTTGCAAGTTACTTCTATAGCAACTTCCATAATGAGGAGTCTGTGCTGCGATACTAGATCTTCCCCGGGTATTATTTTACAGTCTTTGACGTGTTTGAGGTTGTTGCGTCTGACGAGAAAGTAGTCGATTTGGGTCATGTGGTTGCCACTTTTATATGTGATTAGGTGGCCTGTCTTCTTCTGGAACCATGTATTGGCAACCGCCAGGTCAAAAGCAATTGCCGATTGTAGCAGGACTTCACCCTCATTATTGCGATTACCTATTCCCCATCCTCCGTGCACTCTTTCATATCAACTTTTCATTCTTCCTACGTGTCCATTAAAATCGCCACCTACATACATTTCCTCATGCACTGGAATACTCATCAAAGCAGCGTCAAAGTCCTCCCAAAACTTCTCTTTCATTCTTTCATCACATCCTGTCTGTGGGGCATATACACTTATAACATTCAGCATCACATTTTCTAACATAACTTTCACAACTATCAGTCTATCATTCACCCTATTAACTTCCATCACTCTTTCTTTTAAATTACTATCTAATACAATGCCCACACCATTTCTTTTTCCATCACTTCCGCTATAGTAAAACTTTTATCCCTCACCAATCTCCCTCGCCTTTGTACCTTTCCACTTGGTTTCCTGTAAACACGCCACATTTATCCGTCGCCTTTTAAGTACATCCGCTAATTCTCTGGCTCTTCCACTCATCGTCCCAACATTCCAACTAGCATACCTCATTTTCACTTGCCGGGTTAGCTTCTTACGTTGCACCAACCTGGTTTGGTGCAACAACCGCTCCATTATCACCGCGGCCGGGTGCTGCCTCGGCGCGTCGCCTGTGGGGTACGCCCTAGCCCCATCGCGCATCGTCATATCATTTATACTAGCCATTCTGCATAAAGGATTTGGCAAAGATTTCACGGTCGGCCGCCTGCCTGATACCAACCCTCCTTGGGAATGCAATTGTTGGTGATTTACTCGCCACCGCTCGAGAGACAAACTGTGCCGATATAATTATATGCACCTAGTCGCATGCGACCATTAGTCGCCTCCTACGACGCCCCGGGTAAAGCAAAGGGGGTGGTGCTATTCTTTAAGTCCGGCACCACACGGAATATAAATAAACGCCTAAGTATATCAATTATATCCAATATACCTCTACTGTTTATTCCAGCTCACAGGAAACTGATTGTAGGTGGTGTTTGTCTATGGACATGGACCTAGCGTTAATTAATTATACAGTTAGTTATAATTAATTGAACAGTAATTAATAATGATCAAAATAACTGTTGGTTGACCGAGATAAAATTTAATTATTTTTATAGTTGATTGAATCAGGCGTTACTTGGCGGAACTCCATTGTAACCTAATGGAAGGAAAGAGGAACCCACCACGCACCCTCGAATTGACCACCCCAACTATTGCAATAGAAAAAGGTTGACAATATCGAACTCCTCTAAAAGGATAAGGGATATAGGAATGGTATGGGTTTCAGGAAGATACCTGACTTGCAGTATCCCGCTGTATGCGCCGACTATTCTTCGACACGTATTTCGCCTCTGCACGAGGCATCCTCAGGAACGATGGGCAACGACTGAGCGCTTTCCAACCGTGGGCATGTCTTATAAACGATTGTACTTTCTAATCCCCTCCCTCCGTTGCTCGACTGATGTGAGTCATTATGACGGTGTGCGAATATATTCAGCAATGGGGACCCGTTGAAGTTGGTTTGATCGTTCAGTAATGTATGCTTGTCCCGCTTTAAAATCTCTAATTGTTCCAATACGCACATTCTAATACCCTTTTGACAAGTGTGTATGACGTCAAATGAATGTCCGCTATTTAAGGTATGACCCGATTCAAGTAAATGTTCGGCAAAATGAGACTTTTCCGGCTGGTTGTTTCTAAACGCCGCTAAATGTTCTTTATATCTCAGCTCAAAACTTCGACCCGTCTGTCCTATGTACTTATTTTGGCATTGGTCGCATGTTAAGCAGTAAATACCGGACTTTTTGTTCTTGCATACTTTATCTTTACCATTGCAAATAAATTTTAACGTTTTGTATGGTTTATAGGCTGATCTGATACCGTTCCTCCCCAGTATACGCGCCATACGGTCAGTTATGCTTCCAAAATAGGTAAGAACAGCGGTATTATTTATAGGTTCTTTTATAGAGGGATATAAAAGTGACTTGGTCATTCTAAGTTGTTTTCCTCTAATCACCTTATCAATTAGGCGTTTACTATACCCGTTGGATTGAGCTATATGATAAATAATATTTAATTCTCTGTTATATGATTCTATATTCAGTGGTACATTTAATAATCTATGAATCATACTGTGATATGCTGCCATTTTGTGTTACGATGGATGACAGGACGATTCTGGTATTGTACTATCTGTATACGTCGGTTTACGATAAATTTCAAATGAGTGTAAGGTACCCTCCCTTTTGATAGTCAAATCTAAGAAGTTTATTGAGCTGTTTTGTTCTATCTCCAATTCGAACTTAATTTTGGGGTGTATACTATTAATTCTTGTAAGAAAACAGTGAAGCTGACGTTCTGTGCCCTTCCAAGCCAGCAAAATATCGTCCACGAATCTATAATAATATAAGATGTTCGGTTCTTTTACCAAATGCTCGTGTTCGTAGTTATTCATAAAGATATCTGCTAACAACGGACTAAGCGGTGAACCCATGGCCAAACCCTCCTTCTGTAAGTAGTACTCGTTGTTGAATTGAAAATAATTTTGTTTACTGCATAACTCGGTTAATTTCAAAATATTCTGAATCTGTTCTGGGTGTATTCTATTTCTTCCCAGCAGATTTTTAATTCTAACTAAACATTCTTTATACGGGACATTTGTAAATAAGCTTTTTACATCCAAAGACACGAGTTTTGTGTTTCTAGGTAGACAGATGTGTTTTATTTTGCTAATCAAATCATAACTATTTTTCAGGCTGTATTTTGCGGTGAATGACGTCTTCTCTTTAATCAATCCGTTTAAATATTTCGCTAATTTATAAGCTGGAGCGTTGACATATGAGACGACTGGACGGATGGGCACCTGATCTTTATGTATTTTTGGTAAACCATACAACAGCGGACACTGAGGGTTCATCGGTATAAGACTTTTTGCTAAATAGCAGTTTTGTGGAAAAAGGTAAGTACTTGACTTGATACTGAGTTTTAATTCTGCATGAAATCGTTTGGTAGGATCGTAGGGCAGACGCTGGAAATCTTCGGTGTGTATTACATCTTGTACTTTCCTATTATACTGCGATCTAGACATAATTACTACGGTGTTGAATTTATCCGCCTTATTTACCACCAAATCATTTTGTTGAATTTTATTTTGGATGGATTTATATATATTTTTATACATATATATATATATTTTTTTTTTAATTTTCTGCGAATTAACACGTAGGCTATCTTTTATAGCGACAACCAATACCTAAGCTAGCAAGTCAGTGAGCGAAGTCTAGAAAATAATAGAATTTAATAAATATGATGGCGCCTCCAATATAGAATTGCATCCGTACTCATATCTCCTGTAATACCATTCCTACAAACTCATAGTAAACAGAACGGAATCCAGTATGAATATAATTATGAGTTATATGAAAACTTGGTTCATCTATCTCCATGCACGATGCAATTTGAAATGTCGAGCACACCGCCTGCGATTTTAGTACATACTGCTCTCGTAGGAGGTTATATAAAAGGCATGTTACTTGAAGGTATACGCTGAGTATTTTTATACGACTTCTCTATTGTATGAGATTTGTGTGAGTTTGTGGCCATCTATAAAAAAAAAATCTTCAGATATCACCTAACTATTCCGAGAATGCGGATCGATGGCCTTACGTGCGTCCGAAGCAATTTTCTGATGTAAATGCCACAACAGCTGTTACCTATCCAAGAGCAACCTCTGCTAACATTGCTAAACTTTGCTGATCTATTGCGAACGGCAAAGTAAATCACGCTATGACCACTTCACCTTGCTAATGTGTGTATTTATGTGAGTTTCTTTTTCTACCATATCTTCTAAATGGTTTACTAATGTTTGCCATAATTTAAAATGCCATAATTTCATATTCCATACTGGTATTTGCCATAATTTCATTAGAAATAGCGCTTCAGTTGCCATAATCGTGAAATGACATAAAATGACTTGCACTAATTTCATTGGTCATAATCGATCAAGTGTCATAATAATTTAAATCCATAAATGTATTTGCTATAATTTTCGTTTTCAGTAATGCCATTTTAATCAACTTTCACATTCTTTACACTAGTTTAATAAACTAAGGTTGACGGAGCCTTGCTTCGCAGGGCTCCTATTTTCGGATTAAGGGTCAAAAGAGAACCTAACATAACCTATTTAGTAACTTATTACAGTCGCACCTAACCCTAGGTACTCGAAAGCAATGACGCACAAATTTGTCATAAGCTGTCAATTTCATTCATACAAGATGGCGGTTGCGTTTCGTTTCACGTTTTTCACATAAAGCCTAAATGTCGTTTCTATTGATTATACTAGTTTAATAAGCTGAGGTTGACGGTTGATTTTCAGGTTAAGGGTCAAAATAGAACCTAACACAACCAATTTAGTTACTTTCACATAAAACCTAAAATTACGTTCCGTTTTGCATATTTGAGTGAAGAATTTTTGGAAATTGTTTAAAAATATTTACACGTAACACCGGCAGCCAAAATTACTTTTAGGGGATTAAAACTAACTTCCTTAAGCCCCCTACACCACCAATACCCTCAAATTTGGGCGACTCGTTTCGAAACCCAACCCATTATATCGAATTTTGATTATGTCTAGAGTCGATTATGAGATGTTATACTTATGGAAACTAATTATTATGCTATATGTGTTATAGAAAGTCTTTTTAGGGCAAATAAAAGTTATCGCTGTTGAGTTGTTAAGGCAAACGTTATTAGTATAAATGATAATAGTGCAAGTAAATATTAAGATCGGGGATGATTATGGCAAACAATATTAGTGCAAATGAATTTATGGAAAACGAGAGAATACCCTTCTAAATACCTGATCATATTTGGATGTAGCAAAATAATTAAATACACACTAACTAAATTATCATCATTGTTATGGGAATACAGCGATACTTTAAATACTACTTTTAACGCGCAATAGTAATAAATTCTGTATCACAAAGGGTTTAAGAAAAATTTAATTAAGACATTCAGTAGGCTCCGAACTCCAAACAACGATTTATGAATCATCTTTGATGGTGTGATGTGAAAATCCAACTTTCAATACTCTAAACTGCACTATAGGTGTAGAAAAGAAACGTTATAACAATATTTATCCTTTCGTTCACTTTACTCACTCAAGTTTCTTGCATCTACCATCTCATGGATAAAAACGCCATACTATATCGTCCGTATCTTCTTCTTTTAAAACTAAAATAGTTAAAAATTACAAAGACCGCCAAAAAGATCGGACCGGGATTTACCGGTGGAGAAGGAAAACCGTGCAAGAAATTCTCGCCACTTTTAAAATGTATTATGTAAGTATTTTGCACCTTTTACCTAAAGCATAGTGCTGTGGAACGTTGCTAGTTTACTGAGATTGGTGTCGATTGCAAAAAAATTGGTGTATAAAATAAATAGCCAGTTTTCATAAATTATAAATCGTTCAAGCGCAATTGAAATATGATGGAAGCAAAGGGACATTGAGAAACTGATAGGGATATTGTTTGTGTTTCATTGTCTGTAAATATAAAATTCTTGCGTTATTGATTGACTGACAGACAAGGTACAGCTAAGAGTATTGGGTGCAGGAAGCTGAAATTTGGCATGATTGCTCCTTAGGGAACATAGGGATGCACTGAAATGAAATGTGTTGTGCGGTGCTGAAATCGTTGACTGAAATACCAAATACTCATTTAAGTAGAAAGTAATTTTACTGGTACACTTACGAATAAGAAATTTACAAAAACATCTTGTCTTGGGTATCTAATAACAACTGAAATTCGAGTCTTAGCGTTTTTGGATTTATAGGGCAAACTCTCAGTGCGCTACGTTTCCTCGAAAGCGTCCGCAATATATGCGCTAGGTACAACTTACACATATACGCACTAAGCAGATCAAAGGAGATCCTTCAAGGAATGTTCAAACAGAATCGTAGAAATGAACGTGATTAAAATCCCGTAAAGTTTAAACCTAATACTTTTTACTCGAGCCTAGGTCCTCATAAAGCCATAAACATAAACCGCAATATTATTACAGCAAAATTTTCGTGAAAATATATTCAGAGTTTTTTAAATTATAAAACTGACAATTTTATTTTACCGCAAATTAAATTAGTTGCACCGTTTTCCCATCCCTAGCTCAAAGCACGGATATCCCTTAAATCCCCTGGGGCCTGATAAATTGTGTTTTGCCTGTTCACAGTAGATATTAATAATATGTTTATTATATCACAGTAGATATTAATAATATCTTTTTTACATTTTAAATAATGTTAATAAAGTTTCTATGTAGTAATGAACGGGTTTTGTAGGTCGTTGTGTGAATAATTATACATTAGGAGATATTTTTATTATTTTGGGTCATATATTTAGTTTTAGGTTTATTTCTTCATAATTGGGATTTGGACGCTCAAAATTTTTAAATTAGGTAAAAGTTTGATTTATTGTTTATCTGTCCATCAGTCTTTTTGTCTACACTATATTTCTTGAAAACGTGTAAATGGATCAAATTCAATTATTTTTTCAATTACCTACGTTTATTATTGAGACTCAATTTCGTTATTAATTGCAATATTCAATGTTATAATATAAAATATAAATAACATGTCTCTTCAAATACGGAGGGCAGAACTTCTATGGAAAAGCTAATATTTTCTCATATTTAGTTAAACTAGAAAGCGGACGCCCAAGGCGAAAATCTTGTTTGCAACCAAGATAACTAGGATAAAGCTGATGAATAGATAAACTACTGTTTTATTGTATGAAATATCCCAACACACACATTTTAAAAGAAACATTCGCATTATCTTATTCATCAATTGTATTCCAGACCTCGGGATTATCCGTAAGCTTAAGAAAATAAACCACAAACTACAACCAACAATATATTGTTCTCGATATATTTTACTTCATCCTTGAACAGCGCTCGTATCTTTGAGAGATTCTATTGCCCTAGATTTCATTCTATTTTCTCGTTCTAGTACTACGTCGGTCCGAATACTAAGTTACTAACCGAAACCTATTTCTAAACATTGAAAGTAAAAGGCAACAGTATCGCTTTATGCGATACTGTTGCCTTTTATTGTCTCCCTTTATTGTCGGAAACTGATCGAATAGATCGATTTCTTGGTTTATACGCCACTGAAATCCGACCTTTCCTATTAGTTGGAATTGAAGTTTTCTGGTGAAGTAAATTTGGTAATATCTTGTAGATAAGTACTTGAAAGGTGCGGTGGTTATATAACGGTGGTAAAGCTAGCGGCGGCAAGGGGGCGTTAATGGAAATATAATGTCGTCAAGACCAAAATGAATATGGTAAAAAAACAAACAAGGATTTTTATTTGAGATTTTCTATAGAATATTGCGCATAACGGAGTAATTTCATAATTATGACATCATTATCAGCCCTGTACTACAGTCTGTCTTACTACGGATACAGACCTCTTCTCTTTATGAGAAAAGTAATGCCATAGTCCTCCTTAAGTGCAAGTTGATAGATAGCGCAGGTCTTTCAAGAATATTATGGGGAAATCTGAGACAAGCAGGTTTCCTCACGATTAACAAGCGATAGTGTTAATTGTACACTATACGCAATAAACTTTGAAAATCAGTAGTGTGCGCGGTGGATTTCAATTTGTGACTCTGCCAAAGCAGAGGTCGCGTCAGAGTAAACGCACCATGTTGTACATAGAAAGCGCTGCCGCTGCCGGCCGTCGCTGTAGGTCGTGACTGGGCCGTAAGAAATCCCGTGTCCTGGGCAAATAACCAAAACAACGGCATGACATACGCTCCGAAGCGCAGTAGCATTGTGATTTAAATACCGCAGACGCGGTCACCCATCCAAATCGTGACCTCCACATCGCTGCTTTATTTTGTCGATCTCTTACGAGCGACAAGTCAAGTCCCTCTATGAGCACTGCCTACATCGCAAAGTCTATTTAATCTTTGATCTAGGTATCCCTCAATTATTTTACTATACTTAAGCAACTTCCAAATACAATCAGCAGTATTGCACTTCAAATTCTATAGTTTTCATTTAAATATTTTCGAAAACAACCTTCGCATTATAATAATTGAAATTCAAAAAGTATTCTTCGAGGTTAGTTTTAATGAATTTGCACAGTATAGTGAGGGGTTATATCCATAAATTCTACTTTTCTATTTGAACAGACTTAGCTTACGTTGCTACATAACTTTGTTTATTTTTACTAAAAGATATACAATATTTTTAAGAAAACATCTTTTGATAATTTAATTTATATGTAAATAATGATGAAAATATAGAATTAATCTATTTCAGTAAGTTTTTCAGATAGAGCGGTTACAGCCTTCATGGCTTTTAAGTTAATAAATGGAATTGAAATGAAATGAACTTTGTTTTTCAGGCGTGATAGATTTGTATCTGTACCAATATTTTAAAGATGAAGAATTTGTTTGTTATCTTGGGTGAAATTTCAGAATCTACTGATTTGATTTGAATAATTATAGTTGTACTGGCTTTTTCATTAACTAGGAAGGCCAACCACGGAAATAACATACAATATATGAGACCGCGGACGTAGCTTGTAACGTATTAAAGATTTTTATTTTGATAAGAGCATGGAAAAACAATTACTTTCGCCTGGCCTATAGGATAATAGCACCAATACAAATGAATCTAAAGTGAGTAACAAGTTGACGATATTATGAATAGTCATGAGTTTCTTCTGATTCTATTTACCATCTATGTACAAATACATAGATAGTAAATAGAATCATATCATCAATATCTATGTATTTGTTGTTAACTAATTTTAAAATCGACGCTTCACGTGACCAGAAGGCTGGGCTGTATTTCGGACAGCGTATCAGCATTGCCATCCAGCGTGGCAATGCTGCCAGCCTTCTGGGCACGTTACCAATAGACAGCGATGCGGAGGAATTCTACGACGCCTAAACCTGTCTTGTAAATATGTACTTTGTATTTTACCCTCGCCTTTTTTGTACATATTTATTTTTTATGTATGTAAATAAATTTTCCATTGTATAATAAGAAAAAAAAAACGAAAATTGGTTTGAACGATATGTAGTCAGCAGTAATGAAATAAAGCACATCTTAAAAACCATATTTTAAAATTTATTTTAATGTTTACAAGTATTACAGTAACCAACAAACTACAACCATAGGGGTTCACCAGAGGGTGCATAGGGTTCCCACCAAGAACTTAGGGTCCCAAGCCAACCTCACCTGCTAGTGGTGCACCTGCCGATCAACGGACGAGGCTCTGGCAAACAAAATATCCCGATAAGCGGCAATAGGCCCGCCACCTATTACATGGGATCAAAACACTGGCGAAAAGTACAAGTAAACGAGACACAATAGAAGTTTTATTGTTATGACGTCTTTAAACGTCAACTGTCCTTCAAAGTGTTAATATGCCTTTGCCTACCCCTTCGTAGAAACAGGCGTGAGTCTATGTATGTACGTATGTAAGTATTACTGTAACTAAAGTGAAAGGCAAAAAATGCAAGTTTAATTTCCATAGACTACGATCGTAGTACACTCAGGAAATAAACCATCATCCTTTAGTATTTTTTATATAACCAACCAATATCAATATCCTCTCCCATAGCATAGCGTAAGCTAAATATGGTAACATTGTCATTTAAACGGGTTATTCAAGAGTGCTGTAGTTGAGAAACTAGGACGAGGAAACAAAGGAGTGTTTACGTATGATATCACGGATGTCATGTATATTACTCTGTGTTATGCTGCAAATAAGATACACATGCTAAGTAGAAATTCATTATAATGTAGCTCTAAAGTGTGTATAATTTGGAGAGGGACAATTTATGGCTGCGTAGTAGAAATTAAACAAATTTTATTGTGTAGGAAGAGCTTAAGTACCTACAACACATTATATACAATTTGTTTAATTGAAAATAAATAATACTTAAAAATCAACATGCAGGTTATCAATTTAATAGTGTAGATGTAATAATCAATTTGAAATAAATACAAATTTCTACAAAATTAATACTACAGATGAGGTTTATTGATTAAACACAGTAAATAACAAGCCTACGTCTTAAACACGAAAAATAAATTTGAAAATTTCTGATACCTGAACACTATTATATTCATAATAGTGTTCAGGTATCAGAAATTTTCAAATCCAATTTTTATTGAATTGGATTTATATGGGTGTTATATGGATTATAAAATTATTTTCTGTGATTTGCACCCGATAGTACAAGGATGTCACACATCATCACCTCAGCCTTTAATAGTCCGCTGCTGGACTAGGCCTCTCCTTTGAAAGGAGGAATTGGCCTACTATACCACGCTGGCCAAACGGGTTGGTATAGGGTTTGTATCAAGTTTTCCTTCTCTTGTAGTGTTGTTCTCTGCATAAAATGCTCCCTCTGTCGGCTCTTACGACACCCATGGGATGATACGGGGTGGTGACATTTCGTATTCTTAATCCGTCACCACACTGACAATGAGATGTCACACAACCTTACTTAATAATAAGAATTGATAAAAAAAAACTTTATGAAATTCATAAGAATTTACTGATTATTCCAGATATTTCAAATTTCTTCAGAAACTCCAGATTTTCTGCTGCTGAAAATGTTTCCCACGAAAATGCAATAACAATTTGTGAAAGTCCCTAAAGAACCTTACAAAGGAAATTTATTACTAACAGCAATAGACGAACGAGGAAGCATAACATATATTATGTTTCATAATAACCGTCCCCGAGATGACAGCAAACTCACTAATTTCAAAGTACATATTGTCAAGCCCAACATAAAAAAGGGTCAGAACCCAACTTGTTACAAGAATTGCAATGGTACAAGAAACTAAGATATCTATTTTAGATATCCATCACTGCATTTCCGACTCTATTTTTTTTAGAGTAGAGTCTCTTTTTGTATGATGTGGCCTCAAGGTCTCGTCCAAATTACTAAAAAGAAGATTGTTTTGCAGGAACTTGTAGAGTTTCCTTTGGCTAAAACTTAAAATATACAAGTTTTAATTAATGCAGACGAATTTCAGTGTATTGTAGTGCTTTCTTAAGAAATTGTTGGCCAAGGCTGTCTGCATGATTTTAAGGCTGGGCAGTTAAGAATTTGTAGTTGGCTTTGAGTGCACGGAAATTTTGGACAGTTCATTTAAATATACGAATTCACTAGCTTCTGTCCGCGGCTTCGGCTGCGTCAGTGTCAGCTATGGGAACAAAAAGAAGCCATGTGCTATTTTGATGTATAAGTTATATTGCTGCAAAGTTTCATTAATATCTTTCAAGTAGTTTTTACGTAAGAGTGTTACAAACACCCATAAATGCTCAGAAGTGTTTCTTTTTATAATAGCCCAAATACATAAATACATTATTAGTTATATAGTATACTCATGCACATAGAAAATCATTTCAGGGAAAAACGTCCGAATGTGGTTTGAGCTGCTCGCATACAAACAATCCTCATAGGATGGTCCAAGCTGCAATGGGCCTATATTTGCTGCGTCATCCGGTGCGTGGCCGTCACTCTGCTACTACTGCACTAGTACCTGTCGGCCCCAACGGCCATCGGTTCTTTGAGCTATGTGTCCATGCCACTGCTACGTAGAATTACAGCGGCAGCTACTTTCCACATCAATATAATAATTATAGAGTGCTTGGAAAAAGAGAAGAAAAAAAACACCTAGACAATGTACAAAGAACACCCAGGCTCAAATAAAAAAGAAATAGATCGCTCAATGTGTTATCCCATGTGGAGATCAAACCCATAACACTCTACACAATGGCAAAGCAGTCATTAAATCACTAAGTAATTTCTAAATTAATTTTAAACATGTCAATATTCACACCTTACTTGAAGACATAACCATATCATACATTATAGTCAAACATATACATATAGGTCAAAGTGTTAAACATCAAGAAGATAAATTAAGGTTGGTCTTTAGTCAGTGTCTTGTGCACGAAGTGTCTAATTTCCGCAAGTCAACGGTGACCCGAATCGCGTGGAAGTGGCACACTACCTTTTGTCGTTGAGGTCGCGAATAAGACAGATAATAATATATGAAGAAATTTATAGGTTTTCAAATGAAGATGGTAGCGCTCACAGCGTGACTTGAATATCTTTTGTAATAGGACAGCAAAGTTAAGCAACGCTTGCATAGGTCGCCACTTGGATGAATGTCCGCGGGTACATCAGAGCGCTACCGTACTTCGGAGAGCATGTGAAGCTGTCGGTTCCAGTACTTGTCACAGGACGGGCTTCAATCAAACAAAAAAACAAATCAAACTGGAAAGAATAAAAATAAATGTATGCACAATGATAGATACAAATTATATAAATACATTTCTCGTCTGTTTAATTTATAAAACGAATACCTCCTCCTTCTCATCACGAGAAAGGAAACAGGAGAAATTTCGAATAAGCCTCAAATTCAAAGCAAGTGACATGTACCTACATCATGGTCCTTATGTGCTAGCCTAGCACAGTAATTCTATTACTCAAATAATACTTATGCAAGTGTGGCAGTATAAGGTGAGCAGGCTAGGTGATCGAGCCTGGTGGACTGCAGTCCGACGAAAGTTTTTGCGAAGTTTTATAATTATATAGCCATCTTTTGCGCGAACTCTGGTTGCGCGATTCAGGACTTTAGTTTCATAGTGTCCGTTAGATGTCGCCGTGATGATTTTCTTCGCCATCGTATGATAGATGGCCTCTGTGGTATATAGCTTGACAAGTTTGATATTATTATTCGTGGCTTCGCAGTTTACTTAGCAATACTATCTAACTTGAAAGAGGGACCCTCCGTTTAGTTAGTAAAATAAAAAATCTGTCTCGCTTTTTCTAAAAAAATCCATATAAGCAGTAACTACTAGAAAGTTTCACCCATTTAAAGAGCGTCTCAAAAGTTTTGTGAAACCGGTAATATCATAAAAATTGCGGGAGCACTTACAGTTGGTAAAATGTACTCTGTTTGGAAAGGTTCATATAATAAACAAGTGTTGCGTAATTACTGTTTAACGTCCGGTCAGAATATTTAATCTATCCATGGGTTTAGCTACCAGAGATAATTATTGACACACATAAAAATATAAGCCTCATATAAATATTTGGCATATTTCATATGCACCTTATGTCAAATATGTATCTGTAGTAGTCACTTGATACAAGGCGGCAATATTATTGATACCGGTGACATTTTTAATCCGGTCGCGGATATTAAATTATAGTTTTGTCGGATACGATAACGGATATGATACCTTTTGTTTTATTTCATAGTAACTCTGTTATGACGGGGTTGATGCTTGAGGACGACAGGCAAAATCCAATAACATGTTTCATTTAAATTTTCTACAGCTTTATACTATTTAATCGGTACTTTTATGATTGGAAATCGATTACAATTTCTGGTAGATTTTATTTTGACCTGACCGCTATATTTATCCTCATACATCCAAAACTAATAAAGTCACTGTAATTTAATTTGCTTAGTGAGTTTTTTATATAACGTAGTCATCAACGAAAGAAGGCCTTTTGTATTTATTTATTATTTCATCCCATAGTGGATAAAATAGGGTAAGAAAATATTTTGTTTGAAAATTACGTGATTTTAAAGCTAGCACTAAAACCAGAGACACGGGTAACAGCTAAAATTATAAATAATTGTACTACATATATATGTTATCTATACATAAATACACATTATAAAATGAAGTCCCTTATCCTTGCTACCCGTGTATACGCAAGCGATATACTCAAGAACTACCGAACGGCTTTTTGTACAGTTTTCACCAATACAGTATAGTTAAAATGTATGTAATGTAACGTGGCCGGAGCTAAGACTAATACTAGAGTCATTAGGATTTAAAAAGAACCTTTAAAACGTAACTAATAACTAAATCTCCTGTCCCTTACTGATGGCGGGCGTGTGACATACAAAAAAACAGCATCGCTGGTTGCGTATGTCAATCAAAGTTACATATAGATATGCCACTTTTTTGTACCAACAAAAATCATACGATAGACGTAAGATCTATGATAAATCGTGATTTTTTATCGTCTGTCATCCTACTCATGCTATATTTTAGACATCGTAGTGGAGATGCTGACAGACTGACGTAGAAGGTATCGGGTTACAATCCACGGCGCGACTTTTTGCAGTTAAGAACGCATTTAAATTTTAAGCCTGACTGCCGCCGTGGTCCAGATGATAGTGGATGCGTCTGCTGATCAGGAGGTTCCGGATTAGATGCCCGGGTAGGACAAAAGTTTCTTTTTATAGACTCACGCCTGTATCCCCGAAGGGGTAGGCAGAGGTGTACCTAATATAACACCCACATTTCACCATGAATTTTTATGTCCCACGTAATAGGGGGCGAGCCTATTGCCGTTACCGGGCACATCACCAGACTCCGTGCTGCTACTGAGAATTTTATTCGGAAAAACCATGTAACACTTTTGCCCGGCCCGGAAATCGAACCCGGGACCTCCGATCAGTAGTCGCATATGCTATCCGCTGGACCACAAAGGCAGTTTTGGACCACGGAGGTAAAAGTGTTAGAGGGTTTTGCCAACTTCTTAGTAGTAGCACGGAGTCTGGCAAAGTTGCCGTTACCGGTAGTAAACTCGCTTCCTTCTACGTGGGACCTACAAATTCATAACATAGTAAAGTGTTGGCCTAATATTATACCTTTGCGTAGTCATCGTGCCTCGGAGAGCACGTCAATCATTCAGTTCTGGCTGTCATGAAAACCTTTGGCAGCCTCTATCAGAAGTCAGTATATTTGAATATACTGTCACTGCTCTGAGCCATGGAATATAAGCTCACCTACTAGTAAGCTAAGCTTACTACTTTTGATACAGCAACCTTCTTTAACACTCTGTGAGATTCCAAGCTAATTACTCCAATCCGAATATCTATTATGAAATAATGTGCTGAACAGCTGTGATAAAAAAAAGTTAAAATACTTCATTCAAATGCTCCCCACAGGCATGCTGTAATTAAAAATAAGATAAAATCACACTTATCTGATAGCAATCATTAAATCCAACCCTGTCCAATGAACTGCATAAATGTAGCACGAAATAAATAAGTTAAAAGTACTAGACATCTTCTCTAGAAATTTTCATAGCCTATTTTGATTAACAGAGACTGGACGCTGAGACCAAAAAGTCCAAAGAATGCACCTGTTATGAAATGTTTCCGTCATAACATGACTAAAAACTATTTTCAAAAATAAATAAGGAGAAGCTTCACAATCTCACCAACAAACTGCCACAAACTGGAAGTCCATTCTTTCCTTCCAGTATAAGCTAACAACCTCAAACCGTAATAAAGATGGTATCCAGAGACTGAAAGGAGAGTTTGAAAGCTAACGGAGTAAGGACCGACCGGAAGTATATGGCGCGCCGTCACATCCTGTGATTAACGACGGTAACCCAATTTCCTTTAAACTCGATAGAAAATATCTTATTATGGTGCAAGGCTGGAGAGTGAGGAGATTTTTTAAGGTTATTATTCAATTTGGTTTACTGAGGATGACTGTAATAGTTTTATGTTATGGTGCTAGAAGGTTAAACAAAGTCGTGAAAAAAATACTGGAATGGAAATCAAACTTTGATTTTTGACTACATACATACATACATACATATCGTCACGCCTTTTATCCCCGAAGGGGTAGGCAGAGGTGTATTTCTACACCCACTTTTCCCCAGATATACTTTAGTCCCACGTAATAAGGGGCGAGCCTATTGCCGTACCGGGCACATTTCGAGACTCCGTGCTGCTACTGAGAATTTCGTGACTGAAAAACCCAATAACACTGCCCGACCCAGGAATCGAACCCGGGACCTCCCGATCCCACGCGCACATTTATGCCGCGAGACCAACGAGGCAGTCGTATAGGGTTTGATGTCGAGTTTTCCGTCTCTTCGCAAAGATGGTATTTGCATCGTGTTATCCCTTAGTCGCCTCTTACGACACCCACGGGAAGATAGGGGGTGGTGACACTTGTATTCTATGCCGTCAACCACACGGCAATTTTTGACTAATAGTCATAATATTAGTAAGATTACTAATATTATGACTATAAGCCAGTAAATACTGAACTAATTTTAGTATTCAGTTTTGGAGTGATGGTTTACCAATTTAAAATGTGAATTATTCTATAATGCTAGAAAAATATATATATTTATATTGTCAGTTTTCTTTAGTTATTCAGGAGTCTGCTCAGTTGTAGTGCAGTGTATGTTCATGTAGTGCACATATTTTCTTGTATAGATTTTTGTTATTATGAGTGACAAACATCGACATCTCCGCTTTATCAGGATAAATTACTTGTACAGATGACATCATAAAAATTTATTTATAATTTTCAATTTAGTTGAAAGATATTGTTACGGACGGGGTAACGGGATTGGAAGGAAACACCGAGTAGCACTGATGACACTTTATTCGACTTGACACACGACACGCCGTTTAATTCCGACGCAGACAGCACCAACACTAGCGTCTTTTGCACTGCACTTTTCACTGCACTTCACTGCACTTTACTGCACTATACTTTTACTTCACTTTTTTACTTCTTCTTCTTTCTTCCTTTACTTCTTCCTTTTCTTCTTCATTTTACCACTTTTCAATTTAAACTGGCGCTTAGCACGTCTAAACCGCCTTATATACCCCTAAGAATGTTCTAGATCTACTAATTTCGATTGTCTTTTCGTTATTCAATTGTTTTTTCTATCTCCTGTCCCTTTTTAACCTTTCCATTCCTTCCTGAACTTTCTAGAATTTTCTAATTTTTATTCGAAATATTTAAATAATCTTTTTTTAAATATTTACCAAATATTTATAAAAAAAATTTAAATTTCATAAAAACCAAAATCCACACAACTGTTGTGACTGGGATTTGAACCCACGCCATCAGAACGTGAACGGAATGCGTTATCCGCACGGCCATCGCCTTGTTGTCAACGGATGCTTAATTTGGCGAACACTTGACAAAATGTATACGTCATCGAATTAAAAACTCATTTCCAAAGAATAAAATAGTCTTCAAACCTCTTTGCTAATTATTGTGTTTCGTGACGACGGTTTGACATGACATCGGCCGTCACACTACCCCCCTCTAAGACATGCGCGTCCCGCTTATCCTTAAACCCATAATACACCGCTCTCCTATTGACATGGACCAAATCATTAAACTGCGTAGCTATAGAAGCCAGTGATCTATGTGTAAGTTTGCTTTCTTTGAGGCACAAAACTTTCCCCATGCTACCACCTTTCATTGGAATTTCCACATCTCCACACTTAAGTATACCACCTTTAATGTCTAATCTGCACTGATGATCTCTAAAGAAATCCAGCCCAACTATACAATCGTCTACGATGTCTGCAATCACCGCTCGTTGCCAGTAAAGGTTGTCACCGATTTTTATAGCCACCATCTGTTCGCCTTTAACTGGGATGTACTGACCGGTAGCCGTCGTCAGTCGAGGTGAAGTTGACGGTGTTAGAATCTTTCCATTCTTTCTTGTCAAACGAGTTCCTATAACCGTTCGTGTCGCACCGGTGTCCAGGGTCAGCGAACATATAACGCCATTGACTGCTCCATCAATAGTTAAACCATTTCCATCCGTGCGTTGTCGAATACGAACTTTCGGAGCTTTCCGTCTTCTGATCAGCGCTTGCATCGAAGTCTTGGCTGTAATTGCTTCCTGATCATCTTTCAACACTTGAACACTAGCGTCAATCTTACGCCTTTCTGCTTCATGTTTCGGACAGCTACGCCTTAAATGTCCGGGCTCTCTACAGTTATAACACTTTAGGACAAAAGATCTGCGACCAGTTCTCTCTACTTCCGCTGCAATAACTCTGTCTCGATCATTCGTAATTTCTTGTCGAAAAGCCTCCACTTCTAGAGCATGTGCTAATGCGTCTTTAACATTGTTGTGGTGTTTCAGGCGCACGGCAGCTCTAACTTCATCGTCATAAATTCCGTCGATGAACGCCTGGAGTCGCATGCTTTGAACTTGTTCCGCGGGTGTCGACTGATAAGCTTTTCGCACCATCTTCGTCACTTCCATCGCCCACTGCTGCAAGGATTCGTTCGGATACTGACGGCGGTTGCGTAACTTGGCTCGGAACACATATTTTAAGTGCTCGTCTCCAAACCTGAATTCTAGAGCCTCAAACAGCTGTGCGTAAGTAGCGTCTCTTCCTACGGCCTTAAGCACCGATAATGCTTCTCCACGCGATGCCAGGATGAGTGCAAACTTGGCCTGGTCGACATCCCAACCGTTGCTAATAGAAGCGGCTTCGAACTGTATTCTGTAGGCCTCCCAGGAAGTGTTACCATCGAATAATGGTACTTTTAAATAACCACCAGAACTTGATGAGTTGATAGAGACCGAAGGGCTGTTGGACTTAATCTTCTTTAACTCCTCCTCTATCGTAGCTATACGGGTATGTATCTCTTCTGATACTGACGCCATGCGGGACTGCACCTCTTCCGATACTACTGACACCATGCGGGTCTGCATCTCTTCCTCAATAGTAGTCACGCGAGATTGCACTTCACCGATACACATCTCTATCTCGGCAATCTTACGAGCGTTCTCAGATATATAACGGCGAATCTCATCCTGGCTCTCCTTTATCTCTCTGAGTTGCTGCGAGTTTTGCTGCAGTTCGGATTTGAGCTGCTGCGAGTTTTGCTGGAGTTCGGATTTGAGCTGCTGCGAGTTTTGCTGGAGTTCGGATTTGAGCTGCTGCGAGTTTTGCTCGAGTCGAGATTGTAGCTGCTGCGAGTTTTGCTCGAGTCGAGATTCAAGTCGCTGCGAGGTTTGCTGGAATATATCCGCAAGGTCTGCGAGAGATAGCGGGTTAGCTGCGCATGCGGACGTAGATACCCCTCCTTCGGATCCGCCTCCTTGCGAAGGAGCTTCCCTGCCTACAACTTCCGGGTTAGAGTCGCCTTGTTCTTGAGCGGCAGCCCTCGCACGTGTCGTAGGCCCTTCCCTTGGCATGACTGGCATCTTTAGTCCTTCCAGTCCCACTTCTGACACCAATTGTTACGGACGGGGTAACGGGATTGGAAGGAAACACCGAGTAGCACTGGTGACACTTTATTCGACTTGACACACGACACGCCGTTTAATTCCGACGCAGACAGCACCAACACTAGCGTCTTTTGCACTGCACTTTTCACTGCACGTTACTGCACTATACTTTCACTTCACTTTTTTACTACTTCTTCTTTCTTCCTTTACTTCTTCCTTTTCTTCTTCACTTTACCACTTTTCAACTTAAACTGGCGCTTAGCACGTCTACACCGCCTTATATACCCCTAGGAATGTTCTAGATCTACTAATTTCGATTGTCTTTTCGTTATTCAATTGTTTTTTCTATCTCCTGTCCCTTTTTAACCTTTCCATTCCTTCCTGAACTTTCTAGAATTTTCTAATTTTTATTCGAAATATTTAAATAATCTTTTTTTAAATATTTGCCAAATTTTTAATGATAAGCATGCCATTTCATATACGAACTACTGGTTATAAATTTTATAATCTATATGCAGCTTAATCTAATCTTAATGTCTAAGTAGTATATGTACAAAAAACCGTAAAAACAAATAAAAAATTTAAAATATTTACAAGGTTTAGGCGTCGTAAAATGCCTCCGCATCAATGTCATCGGGTAACGTGCCCAGAAGGCTGGCAGCATTTATAAACAACTGGCCAAATATTTATAAACATTTTCCAAATTTCATAAAAACCAAAATCCACATAACTGTTATGACTGGGATTTGAACCCACGCCATCAGAACGTGAACGGAATGCGTTATCCGCACGGCCATCGCCTTGTTGTCAACGGATGCTGAATTTGGCGAACACTTGACAAAATGTATACGTCATCGAATTAAAAACTCATTTCCAAATAATAAAATAGTCTTCAAACCTCTTTGCTAATTATTGTGTTTCGTGACGACGGTTTGACATGACATCGGCCGTCACAATATTGTCTACCCAGAGATTTTAAAACTAGGCATAAACAAAAAATCTCGCTGATATCCTGCAACATGGACCACTGTACCGCTGTGGTACAGCTTGTCCTTTCAATAGATTATGATTTATAACTAGCTGCCGATGATTTGCCAAAGAAATATAGCTCCTCAAAGTTGCCTTCATAAAGATTCTCTTTGTATCTGCAGTAAAATCTAGGGCATGCCGCGAAAAATATAAAAATGGACTTTGATTTCAGTCTAGCCTCAATATCTTCAGGCGTTTAGCATAGTTTTCTCTGGTATTGTTCGAGTCCTTTATGTTAGTTTCGGTCATAAAGTCTAGTTAGACTTATTTTATTCTTTATTTACAGTCTCACGCCTGTATCCCCGAAGTGGTAGGCAGAGGTGTAAATATTACACCCTCATTTTGCTATGAATTTTTGGGTCCCACGTAATAGAGGGCGAGCCTATTGCCGTTACCGGGTAGGTACATCACCAGACTCCGGGCTGCTACTGAGTATTCGGAAAAATCTAGTAACACCTTTGCCCGACCATGGAATCGAACCCGGGACCTCCGATCAACAGTCGCATACGCTATCCACTGAACCACGGAAGCAGTCTAGTTAGACTGTTCTGTTGATTTACGACCGGTCTCAATAACCTACCAATGGTTAAAAGTTAAACCTACCAGAGTTTAACTGTAACAGTTTATCTATCTATTACTGTCGTTTCAATAACAAAATTGGCGCATCGCTATCTACAGTTAAAGGTAGATAGCTCGCTTGTCCTTAGATAACGCCTTCCTCCGAAGCGTTTTATTTTTGCATTTCAACTGAATTGTTTCTTGTTTTTTAATGTAAAACAATAATTTGTTTTACCGATGCAATAATAACATAAGTAGTATTTTACTTATTTTAAACCTTTCTTTCATAATAATACGTAGACAGTCAGTTATGTTATTAATGATTGCATTATTGACACACACACCCAAAGTAATAAAACGCAATTTGACAACATATGTCACAGATGACGCTAACGGTTGTGCCGCCTTCACTTGTATTGTTTCTTTCATTGTTCGTATCTATACAATTGAATAATAAGAAAGATCCAGCAGAAAGTAAGTAAAGTTGTAAAAGGCATGCTGGGTATTGTCTAAAACTTTGACATATCCAGGATACAATCCAACTATCGCACGAGACACATTCAACACAATTCTGCTTGCTGTAGATTTTTAGACTCCAATGAAGTGTGCAACAGACAATGACGTATTATTGGCAACAGACACAAGCATTGTGCTTATGCCTTTTTTTTTTTTTTTTTTTTTTTTTTTTTTTTTTTTTTTTGGTATCGGGTTGGAAAATCCTCATGGAGTCCCTCCGCCCCGGGGGGGAAGGACGAAGGGGACTGTCAGACTCTTACTGACTAAAAACCAACCCGTGCTCCTCATGTACCCATGTGTCGGAGGGTAGGGTTTCACCAAAGCATTCCTCGCTACCCCCCGACGGGTATTGGCCCGCCAGATGGTCAGGCGGGCCCCGAACGAAACCCCCTTGGCGGCGGATGAAGGTGTTGGGCTCCGCCGCCAAAACACCCAGCGGCCGCAGAGGATAGGGAGGACGGCAACGCAACACCGCATCTCCTCTTCCTCTGCGGCCCCACCGCGACGCAACGATGGTGCGCCCCCATTTGGTCGCGGGAGATAGGGCGCGGGGCAACGCAACACCCATACGCCTCTCCTCCCGCGACCGCACCCGACTGCGAGGGACAGACAGAACTGTCCCCCGCACCCGCACCATGGGACGCATCCTACGCAGGCCTCTACCAAGCCCACGTGGAGCGTCCCCTCCCGGGATCCCGCTTAGCTTCACCGTGGGTGGCTTCTAACCCACGGTTACTGAGCCCCCCCACCACGACAAGGTGGAGATCCCACGGGGGGGTTGTGCTTATGCCTAATGCATAGAATTTTAGGGTGTACTCGTGTTGTGAAGCATTTTACTCACCGAGAAGTAGTAACGTATAGAGATGATAATATTTTAATAAATAATTCGTTATTACTCGTTTTATTTAATCGGAATCTGAAAGTAAATTCAGCATTCAGACTGTAAGTTCACTTTCATTTGATACGAATAGTTATAATCTCTGCGTTCTTCAGATCCTGCAATTACCGCAGAATCAAATAAACCGCCTTCAAATAGTTCATTATCTCTTTAATCACTAAATAGAACCATTATTTGTTTTAAAACTAATGTTTAATCTTTTATCTACGGTGCTTAACGCCCGATTTCGAGAGATAACAATTTTTTAACAGTTAGTAATAATAACAAACCTTAGTAAGCTGTCAATACGATATTGAAACGCTTAACTTTTTTTTCTATGGATCTAATTAACTTTGGTAAGCGTCCCGCCCTCCCAAAGATAGACCAATGGTAAAGATAGAAATTCTTATCTAAGTAAGTTTATTGAAACGCAGATACGTGCCGACTGCTACTTTTGGTAACAAATTCAACTGATAGTTAAAGGTAGTTAGGTTATTGAAACCGGCCGTTAGTGATAAGGGACTTTGACTTGTAAGTCGCAGGTTGTGAGTTTGATTTTTACTCGGGGAAATCTTTTTGTGACGAGCACTATTGTTCTTTATTCTCGGCAGCTTACTTTATCGTGATAATGTTTAAACAGCAGTAACGAGTATGTACGTTAACTAACCGTAACATACCGTAGTTATAATTCTTCATTCATATACCTACCTAGTTGTTTATGAATTAGTAAACCTATTATTATTTTCGAAATGGAAGGTATTGCAGACAAACAGTTTACCCTAGCAGTTTTACCCTGCCATACACAAAGATTGACAAACGCCAATATGCACTTAATTCATCCATATTTACTTAAGTAATCTACTCTGGACATTCGTCTACAGGTTAGATACTAGCAATATAATAATGATTAACAAACAACAAGTGAATAACAGTATTACGAAATATGTACAAACATCATCATCATCAGCCCTTTATACTGCCCCACTGCTGGGCACGGGCCTCATCCCATTATTTTTCCTCACGATGTTTTCCTTCACCGATGAGCAAGCGTCAATTACAAATTTAATACGCACATAACTCCGAAAAGTCATCGGTGCGCGCCGTGGATTCGAACCCGGACCCTCTGCGTAGCAGTGTGTCGGTCCCTCCACTAGGCTACCGCTGGTGGCATAGTTATTGAATATGGAAATGTTGAGATGAAATGAAAGGCGACACAACTTTGTGTAAAGAGGACTTCGTATTGAAAGTTTACAGGTGATAATGAAGTCATGTGATATGAATACAGAAATTAAAGACTGCTAATTTTCAAATCTATTCATATATTTCAAAATTAGATCAGTGTTCAAGTAAATTTATTTCATAGTTGATTAAATCAGGCGTTACTTGGCGGAACTCCATTGTAACCTAATGGAAGGAAAGAGGAACCCACCACGCACCCTCGGATTGACCACCCCAACTATCAGTCGTTGCCCATCGCTCCTGAGGATGCCTCGTGCAGAGGCGAAACACGTGTCGAAGAATAGTCGGCGCATACAGCGGGATACTGCAAGTCAGGTATCTTCCTGGAACCCATACCATTCCTATATCCCTTATCCTTTTAGAGGAGTTCGGCATTGTCAACCTTTTTCTATTGCAATAGTTGGGGTGGTCAATCCGAGGGTGCGTGGTGGGTTCCTCTTTCCTTCCATTAGGTTAAATTTATTTCATTTTTAAATATTTTATTTAAAGAATATTTATGAGAAAGATTTTAGCATTCTTAAAGACAACATTTCTCAAAATCATAAAATTACAACACATACATGTATAGATTGTTATTGTCGCTAAGGAAGGGGTCCTTAGCGACAATAGAGTCAACTCAGACATATTATTTGTAGGGTGAATATGACTTTGTCTTGGTCTGGGTGTTTTTATGTTTATTACGTACTTACATATGTATTTACCAAGATAAGTATACGAGGGTCAAACTGAAAGTTCTTAGAAAATCAAAAACTGATTACATTAGCCAGTTATTAGTTTTATTATATCTTTTCAAAATATTGTCCATTGACGTCAATACACCGCTGAATGCGATGGAACCACTGGGAAAAGCACTTTGCCCACTCGTCCTTAGGGGTCTCTTCAATGGCATCATGATACGCAGCCACCGCTTCTTCAGCATTCATAAACCGCTTTCCTTTAAGTTTTTCTTTAATTTTTGGAAATAAATAAAAATCACAAGACGGGAGGTCGGGGCTATACGGCGGGTGACCCAGTAATTCAACGTTTGATGTCGCCAAATAGTCGATCGTTCGCTTGGCGGTGTGCGACGAGGCGTTGTCGTGGTGAAGGAGGATCCTACTGCGAGGTCGTTTCTCTCGAACTTTTTCCAAGACAAGTGGCAAACAATTGGTAGTGTACCATTCTGCAGAAACTGTTTTTTGATCCTCTAACACAATTGTTGCGAAATGACCTATCCATCCAAAGAACGAGGCCACCATTTTTTTTCCCGCACTTCGATCTCTCTTCACTTTAGTTGGCAACTCCTCGAAAGGAAACACCCACTGAGCAGATTGTCTTTTGGTTTCAGGATCATAACAGTAAATCCAGCTTTCGTCACCTGTTAGTATGTCGAACACAGCATTTGAGTCACCTCCGTTAAATCTTTCAATCATTTTACGGCACCAATCCACACGATGGAGTTTTTGAGCCTTAGTCAAATTATGAGGTATCCGCCGGGCGCAAAGCTTCCTGATCGCTAAATGTTCGTGGAGGATTTTGTGCACTTGACTCATACCGATGCCTAAGCTTGTCCGAATCTGCTGATAGGTCACTCTTTTGTCAGTCTCTATCATACGCCGCACAACACAGATGTTATTTTCAGTCGTCGCCGTAGAAGGCCGTCCCTCACGTACATCATCAGTGAGATTAGTGCGACCACGTTTAAACTCATTAAACCAGTTGTAAACAGTCGCACGAGATGGGGCTTCATCGTGAAAGGCCAATCGTAGTCTATCATAACTTTTTTGTTGACTTAAATGACATCGAAAGTCATAAAAAATCATTGCACGAAAATTTTCTCGTGTTAAATTCATGTTGACGTGACACAGACAATTTTCAATTTGCCGCCAAATCGTAAAACAAATGACAAATGAGTGAAATATATACTCAGTAATATTGGCAAAGAGTTCTATTTTCAAATTTTAGAATATTTTTTTTATTATATTGTTTATAAGTGGCCAGTTCTAAGAACTTTCAGTTTGACCCTCGTATGTATATTTATCCATTGTCTATAACACATGGTACAAGCTGTTTAGTTTGGGACTAGAGGGTGATGTGTGTATCATCATCATCATTGTCTTGCCCTGATCCCTATTTATTTGGGGTCGGCGCAGTATGTCCTCCGCTTCCATACTTCTCTGTCATCCGGTCGTTTACCCCTTTCTCTTTCATATCCATCCTCACACAGTCCATCCATCTTTTCCTTGGCCGTCCTCTCCCTTTTCGTCCTTCTACATGCATATTCATACTTTTGAGGGTTCCGTATCTCGAAATGAAAATCAGAACCCTTATAGGATCACTTTGTTGTCCGTCCGTCTGTCAAGACCCATTTTCTTAGAAACGCGTGAAGGTATCAAACTGAAATTTATATCAAATAGTCAAATCTACTGTCCCATGAAGCTGTGAACATCATATCAAACTTCTAAACCAACGCAATCAAAAGATACAGCCGTTTATGCTGCAAATTTCCGCAATTTTCGATACTTGCAAGGGAATCAAAACCTACAGGGTACTTCCCGTGAACTCAGAACCTTGAATTTTGGTACAAAGCAATGTCTTATAGCACAGATAAAGAAAAAATACGAAAACCGTACATTTTTAGTTACATCATATTATAAAAATATTTTTAGTAATTTTAAAGTTATAACCATTTACTCATGAACGCGTAGAGGTATTAAATTGAAATTCATATCAAATACTCAGGTGTATAATACCTTTATGCTGTAACGCAATCAAACTTCTATGTCAACACTTTAAAAAGAAACAGCAATTTAAGGCGCATATTTTCTGGCAACCACTCGCAAAGGAATCAAATCCTACAGGGCACTTCCCGTGAACTCAGAATCTTGAAATTTGGTACGAAGCAATGTCTTATAGCACAGATAAAGGAAAAATTGCGAAAACCGTAAATTTTTAGTTACATCATATAAAAAAATCTATCTATCTATCATCAGCCTTTAACAGTCCACTGCTGGACTAGGCCTCTCCTTTGAAAGGAGGAATTGGCCTACTATACCACGCTGGCCAAACGGGTTGGTATAGGGTTTGTATTAAGTTTTCCTTCTCTAACAGTGATATTCTCTGCATAATATGTTCCCGCTGTCGGCTCTTACGACACCCATGGGATGATATGGGGTGGTGACATTCCGTATTCTTAATCCGTCACCTTACAAAAAAATATTTGTATTAATTTTAAAGTTACTACCCCGTTCCTCATGAACGCGTAAAGCTATTAAATTCAAATTCACATCAAATACTCGGGCCTACAATACCTTTATGTAGTAACAAAATCAAAGTTCTATCTCAACGCAATCAAAAGAAACAGCAATTTTAGCATATTTTTAAACTCGCAACTACTGGCAATGGAATCAAAACCTACAAGGTACTGCCCGTAAACTCAGATTCTTGAAGTTTGGTACGAACTAACATCTTATAGCACAGATGAAAGAAAAATTACGAAAACCGCAATTTTTAGTTACATCATAATTATATTAAAAAAATAATAATTTTAAAGTTACTAGCCCTTTCCTTATGAAAGCGTAGAGGTATTAAATTTAAATTCATATCAAATACTCAGGTCTATAACATCTTTAAGATATAACAAAATCAAACTTCTAAGCCAACGCAATCAAAAGATACAGCTGTTTATGCCGCAAATTTTCGAAACTCACAAGGAAATAAAAACAGGGTACTTCCTGTGAACTTAGAATCTTGAAATTTCGTACGAGGCAACTTCTTATGGGTATGATGTAACAAAAATTTTCATTTTTGGAAATTTTTCTTAATCCGTGGTATAATAAAAACAGTTTTAAAAATTGTAAATTCACTGACTCTTTCCTCGTGAACGCGTAGAGTTATTAAATTGAAATTCATATCAAATACTAAGGTTTATAACACCATCATCATTATCATCCTAACGCTGTCCCAGTTGCGTTCCAAACCTATGCCTTGGAGCCCGGGGTCCGCTTTCCGGCTGTATCTCCTCCATTTCGCACGGTCTTCAGCATCCCTGGTGGTTAGTCGGATATATGGTCCGTGTGGTGACGGATTAAGAATACGGAAAGTCACCACCCCTTATCCCATGGGCGTCGTAAGAGCCGACAGAGGGAGCATATTATGCAGAGACGTAACCCTGTAAGAGAAGGAAAACTTGATACAAACCCTATACCAACCCGTTTGGCCATCGTGATATAGTAGGCCAATTCCTCCTTTCAAAGGAGAGGCCTAGTCCAGCAGTGGACTGTTAAAGGCTGATGATGATGATGAGCTTATGTAAAATATTTCTCTAGTAGCGAACAAAATGTATAGATTAAATATTGGGACCAGTCGTTACTTAAGATGAAATGCAATTGAGACATAAAATATATCTTTACTTATTTTTGATACAATCAAATAGCCTACAATAGAGGCAAGGATAGCCTAGTGGAGATTCAAATAGACTTTAATAGACTGTCATATAGTGTACTGGGCTCAAACCTACAGCTCGCACCACCTATCGCTTGCCCCGTGCCTACCGCCTTGGATAGCACGTTAAGACGTCGGTCTCGGCTCTTATGAAGATCTTTGACAGTCGTCAAGTAGAGCCAGTGCCTTCGAATACACTCAGTGGCCTAAACCATAGCATGTCACTTTAACTTTGGATTGCAGTAATCAGAAGGCAGTCGCTCTGAGGAAAAGCTAATATTCTGTCAAATGTGGTTAGACTAGTAAGCGGACCTTGGGCTTCAAGGCGAAACTCACAAGTCGATGGAGTGATGAAAAATTGTAATTCCAACGCTACGAGGAAGCTTTCAGCATTCATATTTACCTCCTAACTTCACTTTCGGAAGAATTTCTGCGCCGCCTGTCTAAACCACCACAAACTTCTCAACATTTCCTGTCCGATTTAGATTCAAGCAGGTCAAAACAAGCTTACAATTAACAAAATAAATTGCCATTTTACTACAGCTCCTGACATCTTCAAAGAACAAAGGAATGTATATTTTTGAATTTACTTCATCGCTTTAAATAAACCAAGCATGTTACATATATTTTGTATAGCACTCTTGAGAGTAAATTGTTTTCCGTACTCACAGTTGAGGACAAGTTTTCATTATGTGAGACAAATTTAGGAAATAGGAAAACAATGTGGTCTAGAATGGCAATAAAGTAATAAATTGAAATTTCATAAAATATCACTGTACCTACGGCTGGCGTAGTGTTGGCTAAGCGACGCTTCCCTACATGACACTACTTCGAGTGTTGTTTGTTCGATTACCACACGAGACAACAGTTTGTGTCATTCATAAATTGTTGTTTCGGGTCCGAGTGTGTTCGTTGTGTCCGTTGGTTGCGTGTTTGTAAATTCCGGCGACACCGAATTTATTCTTAGTGCGGGATTTGTCTTTTATTTTAATAATAATGTTTTTCAGTTCTTTTTCAGCATCAGCTTAGCGTTTTAGCCAAATATGGGAAAAATGGGAATGTTAATCCATCTAGTCGGATTAACATTCCCATTTGGTTGGAAAGCGGACCCCGGACTTAACACGATAGTTTAGGATGATTCGTATTTTCCAGGACAACAGATTCATTCTGAAACCAGCAATGCTTTATCCCTTACACATTCACTATATTTCTGTACTGTTGCCTCAATGCAATCTTAGCACAGCATATACCGAACGCCTACTGATCTCGTCGGCTTCATTTGTAGGTTTCATTCAAGTTGCAAATGAAGCCACATGTATAGAGTCTCAATAGTTCAGACTCTGCTCTCTCACAAGTTACATGTTAGCTTCAAACACCAAAATACACGTTATACTAGAGAGTACACAAAGAACTAATTTTGTGCGCACCGACACTGATATTCATACAACGTTCCTCAATCTCGTAATTATCTAAAAATCAAAGTGTTAGGCTTTATTTCATAAAAGTCCCTCAGTCAATCTGTCTATGTTTAAGATTTAAGGTAAGATTTTAAAGGAATTTACCAACTTCGCAGTCTAAATAAATAACAAAATTAGAAGTCTTTTATTACGAATACCAACGATTCATTTTCCACCCTTCCGGCCAGCAAGGTATAGTTGACCAATTCGTTCTGTTTACTCAGAGTGTTACTGTAAAGCAAGTAAACAGCAGTAGACTGCGAAAAGCTGTAAAAGAAACCGCGAAAATAAATCTCAAAATACCTAAACTTTTTTTATATACATACACGTCTTTATCCCTGAAGGGCAGAGACGTAAAATTACACCCACATTTCAACATATTATGTAGGTCCTACGTAATAAGGTACGAGCCAATTGCCGTTACCGGGCACTTTGCCAGACTACGTCGTGCTATTGAGAATAGGGAAAACCCTATAACACTTTTGCCTAGCCCTGAAATCGAACCCGTCTCGATCAGCAAACGCAAACGCTATAGGCATACGCATAACCTTGAAAGTTATAAAACCAACAACGTCACAGTTCATACAACACATATTCGTGTGGATACGTAAAGCGTTAACTTATTAATCTTCTTTTGTGCCAGTGATTAATACTGTTTTGTTTCTTCGACGCTGAGGTTTTAGTGGTGAAAACGGAATTCGGAAATATTTTTTGGTTACAAAGTTTTGGTTTTGTTTAAAGTTTGAAGTAAATGGGCTTTGGTTTATTTGTTTAAGTCGTAATGAATGGCTGAGGAAATTTCATACATCTGACTACTATTATGTTTGTCGAATTCCTCGCGTCACAGGATTTAGTCCTAGTGCGGGCGTTGTCTTCTAAACAAAAAAACGTGAAAGTTTGTTACTCATTAAGGCAAAAAACTGAATGACTTTTGACTAATGTTGGCAGTAATATAAAGTTTGAATAGCACTTTGATAAATGCTAACGTTTATGCTAATAACTGACCATCGCGTAGGCGAAGCTGAGATTGAACGATTGAAACGAGATGGGATTCTATTTTGAGAAATAACATAATTGAAAAAAATATAATTCAAAATACCTTATGTTCTGTGTTCCAAAGGTTTGAAGAAATAAGTATAAAACAGTAAAACCTGGTAAGATGGTTTATCCTACAAACTAACGACATTATCACGAAACAACTTTTACGTTTACCAGAATAATACGTGTATTTACTTTCCAAGTTTCCATTTTCCATCTGAGAGAAACAAAAAAATGTGTGAAACAAATCTCTTCACTTTATGGTTCTGATACATTTGAGTATTCACCAGTAATAAGCATTCTTACGAATGTTACAAAACAAAAAAACTAACGAGTGTGTTCTAGCGAGCATTCTTACGAACATTCTGGCATAGAGCATAGATATTTACATAGAGACGCATTTCTTATCGCGCGCTCTGTAGACAAACTTTCTGTGACCCACATTGCCGCTTGGCGGCGTGTCAGTCGCGCTGTGACAGCTGTCACTATGATGAGTGCAAGAGAGACGAACGTTCTTCCTGTGTATCTTAACTACGAGAACAAAAGAGACGGAGAACGACGCCAGCGCCGCCAACGGCGCAAACTACGTACTACACTGATGACAGTCGCTAACTCGCCACTTGGAATCGGCACAAGAAATCCTTAAGAAATGCGCTTCTGTGTAAATCTGTATTAATTGGTTCTGGCGAGCATTATAGCGAATCAACAGTCGTTTTTGCTGATCAGAGAGTTCAATAGAAAGATCGTCAAAATGTACGTGGCAATGTTTGGCTCTGCTCGTTGTTCAGTTCTACAAAACAAAAAAAAGGTGAATGTTCGCTGTTCTGTTACAAGTGAATGTTAAGTGTATCAGCACCATTACATAATTATACCTATGTATTTCGCTGCCAGTTGAGTTAACGAATACAAGATATGAAAAAACTAACTTACCGTGCCAAGTGGGTTCAGCCAAGACACACAAAAAAAATGTTTTCCGACTCAGCCAATTGGAAGAAATTTACATAGCCGATTTGGTAAACTAGTCCTAATTAGTATCCTACGTGAAAACGATATAACAAGTGTTAAACCATGAGTATAATTATCTTGTGTTTTCAATACACGTTTACCCCATTACCATATTCCAACCTGTTACAGCCTGGCAGCCTACAATAATATGCCTAATCTAATTACTCATGAATATCCTCGGGAACAAGGCATAAAACGTACTCACTTACAACAATCAATATAGCTATGTAGAAATAATTACGTAAATAAACAGGCACTTATTTGTCAATTCAATGTTATACAATGTTGCGTGATTGAGGACATGGTACTTATTGAGGTGATATTATTTGTATTTATATAATTACAGCAGGGTCAATCAAGTTTTATTTGTTCAAGGGTGACATCGCTCTGACTCAAGTTAAATCAGAACATAAACTGACGGACTCATAAACTGCATCAAAGTTCAGGATTACTTTGAAATGATTTTTTTTAATAAGTATGCAAACTTTTTTGATTAAATTATATAAATATGGAGAAACTGGCTCTTTATCTTAAAAAAAAGCAAAATTTAAAAATAGAACTGCAGTAAAACAAATGAATATAGCCGGGAAAATAAAATTGACTCGTAGTATCAGATTTGCGTGTTATTTAAAGCAAAGTTTTAAATTGATTCGCATTGATTTTTTATTTTTTTATCAATTGAATTATTGTTATATACCATCAGAATTGTTGGGTTAGTTTTTTAACTCATCGAGAGTTTTTGAACCATAATATGGATACTTCGTCCGAACAAGTGGCTCAAATTGTAGCACTGGTGTGGGAGGGCTTGGATCAACGAACGGTTGGTAGAAATTTAAATTTAAACCACTCTACGCTTTCTAGAATATACAGAAGGTTTGTGGAGACAGGTTCTTGCAGAAGGAGACGTGGTACAGGCAGGACTCGAGCAACCACCGGTCGTGATGACCGATTTACTGTTACAACTTCCCTGCGAAATCGTTTCCACACGTCAGTTAACATCAAAACAGAGCTTAATGAAATGCGTGGAGTAAATGTGAGTGCACGAACAATAAGAAGAAGGTTAAAGGAAGCGGATATCACCGCTTTTAGACCAGCAAATTTGTCTGTAGCTCACAGACAAGCTCGCTTAAGATTTGCGGGTGATCACCTAAATTGGACAGAAGAGCAATGGGCCTCCGTATTGTTCACGGACGAGTGTAGGGCATGTTTATATGGTGCAGATGGTCGCAGAAGAGTCTATCGTCGACGTGGGGAGCGATATGCTCAAAGTTGCATTGAAGAGCGTGTTCCTTTTGAAGGCGGTTCGTATATGGTCTGGGGTGGCATATCGATGAACGGGCGAACAGAACTTGTGTTCATAGACATGGTCCGTCAAAATGGTAATAGAGGGGGTTTGACTGCACATCGCTACATAACAAAGATCTTAGAAGATCACGTGGTGCCTTACATGGGATTCATAGGCGAAAATTTTACTTTAATGCAGGATAATGCCCGGCCGCACGCTGCTGCACAAGTTCGACAATATTGCGAAGAGGTTGGGATACGTACAATGAATTGGCCAGCACGCAGCCCGGATCTTAATCCCATTGAGCATGTTGGGACAATTTAAAAAGAGCTGTATATGCGAGAAATACTGTGCCCACGACAGTCGCAGCACTAAGAACAGCACTTTCAAAAGAATGGGTCAATATTCCGCAAGATCTCTTAACAACCCTAATAAAATCTATGCGGAACCGATTAGAATCCGTAATACGGGCACGTGGAGGTAATACACCTTATTAAAACATAAATAAACCCTTGCATAAAGTTTGTGTCTATTGTTAAAACCAATTTTTTTACTAAACAAATCTTCCTTCAATTTCAGTTTTTTCTTCAAAAAAGTCTTAGGTCCTTTCCAGTACACAAACTTAAACTTAAGGATATGACCCTACGCTGTTTTAAAGTTCACAAACCAATCTAGAGGTTTCAATTTAAATCTGTATAGAAAGTTTGCATACTTGGTTAAAATATTTATTTCAAAGTCGTCTATTACTTTGATGCAGTTTATGAGTCCGTCAGGGTATATAATAATTTAAATACAATAAAATTTTTCCTCGAAAATTAACGCCATTAAAATAATATGAGCACTCACGTCTATTAGTGCATTTCTCACAAACAGACGTAGAAAGCATTGATATTAAATTTGGTACGTTAAAAATACCTTTGGAATCATAATTTAAGTAGCTGTTTAAAAGGGTAAAACATCATTTACATACTCATGAATTCAATCCAAAATAATTATAAATCCAAATAATTATGTACCCACTGTTATAACTGGCAAAATGTGGGTGTGTATACACCTCTGCCTACCCCTTCGGGGATAAAAGGTGTGAAGTTATGTTATGTTTATGTTAATTATGTACCTACCTAAAAGGCTGTGCCTTAATCCGCAAAATGTGAGAATATCTTTAATAACGTGCGGTTCAGAACACCTTAATTAAATTGTAATAAAGTGCGATTAAATATATAAACATACATATATTGGCTTAATATACAGTGAAACCTGGATAAGTGAGATACCTCTATTATTGAGAACTACAGTGAGGTCTCGGCACGTTTTCCCCGAATTACCTCTGGTAATGGGACTTTTCGAACCTGGTTAAATGAGATTTGATTTCTAGGATTTTTAGATGTTAACCTCTATAATTGGGACTCTGGAGCTCAATTCCCTTTATAAGTGAGACAATTTATCAGGTTGGGACAGGTTTCGACACGTTTGTGAAGGCTAACAGCTGATCCGACCTTGTCCCGTATTTTTACATGTAAAAATATAAAATAATCGAATAATTAAAGCTAATTACAAGTTAATTGCTTAATAAATGTGTTATTTGTAATAATCTATAAACGTATTAGTGTTTTCTGTGAAAATAAGGTGAGTTTATTGTGATTTTTTTTTTTGACAACCAATCTACCGGCTAAATTTGCATTGTCATTTTTCAAACAGGTATAACATTGTAACTACTATTTAAAATCAACTCATACGTAAAAAATAGTGTTAATTTTTCCAAATAAAAAGTGCTATCAAGTTCCTAAATAACCACCTATAAATAGTAAAAATAAATAAACTTAACCTAAACCTTGTTAGTTGGTTACACAACTTTGGACGAGATCAGCTGTTCTTTCTTACAATAATATTTAGCTTTATACCCTACTATTACTACTATTACAATCTTCTCCTTTACTTTCTTTGAACTACGTGTATTTCTCTCTTTTCACTATGATTATGACTCGTAAAGCTTTGGCTCGCCAGGAAGAGTCTAAACTCCAACTGGCTTTAATCGAATTAAAGACCTCTAAGGAGTTGTGTAACAAACTGATAGAGGAAAGAGAAGAAAATGAGAAAGAAATGTTAAACTTACTGGAAAAAAATAAGAGCTTAAAATGTGAAATGGCTCAGCTACATAATCAATTCTCTGATGCCATGAGTGCTCGGGATGGACTCCAGCTCATTGTGAACGGGTTTGCCGAGTGTAGTTTGCAGTATGAACAAGCCCTTGACCGTATACAGTTCTTACACAAACAGTTACACGAGGCAAACAGTAGAATAAGTCATCTAGAATTCACCCAAGATCAGATCACTACGACGGCAAATCAAAGTCTGTTCGATGAGCTGGTGGTTCATGCTCCAAGCATGATTACTGATATAAATCATTTTAAAGTATCACTTCCAAATAGTCTCTCAGTGTGCAAAGAATCAAATAATTCAATAAAATTGATTAGGGGTAGTAGGAATAGAATTAAGAAATATGTTAAAATAAACAAATTCATAAAAAAGACACAAAAATTAGTTCACAGACAAAAGTTTTTCATAAAAAATGTTAAGCTAAATAGGGAAAGATTAATTGCTCTTGAAAAATTAAAAAATTACTCACAGAAATATCACCAAAATAATTTGAAACATAAATTAGAAATAAATAATTTGCAGGTAGAATTAAATAATCTTAGTGACAAATTAGTATCAATGACAAATAAATATAAAAGCTCTGAACTACAAATGAAAGAGTACATATTGGCAATGAATGAGTTGGTGGCATTAAATAGTAACGAATGCTCAATACCATTGAACAATGACATCCCGTTCAACCTCCAACACTCGCCAGCTTGCTCATTGCCAACATGTAGCCCGGTTTTGCTAAATAGTTCTAAAAACAATACAAAATCAAATATTAAACACACTGTAAATAAATTAAAAAATAACAAACTAGAGAGTAAAACTATATTACAAAATAAAAATAAAGTGATAATATTTAGTGATGAGATTGGAAAAGGTATGGGTCAGTTGTTGGCAAACACATATAGTGATGGATTAGTGATGAACTACTGTTTGCCTGGGTTAAGTTCCATTGCTATTTTAGATAAAATTATAAACTTCAATTTTGACCAGGATACAAATTTATTGATTCTACTTGGTAAAAGAGGATCTTTCAATAAAAGACATTTATTCTAGTATTACAGTAAATTATGTGAATTAAATTTAAATCAAATTATTATGCTCACTTTACCTTTCAGTAAAGGGTTGCCACAGAAAGAAAATAACATTAGACATAGTCTTAATATAAATTTGTGTAGTTGGTCATACAATAACGATCAATTTCATGTTTTTGACTCTAAGAATTATGTTAGTAAAGCTTTACATTTGACGCAAGATACTTGTTATCTGAATTCTTATTATAAAAGACAACTAGCTGAGTCGCTAGCATTTTGTATTGACATTTCAGCCAAGAATTTGGCTAATAAACGTGTTGCCCCTATACAGCAACAAAATGACATTTATAATGATTCAGCCAATATTTTGGCTACACAGTCTGACATTTCTATTAATTTAAATTAAATAGTTCGACAATAGAGAATACCTCTTCCAATAACACTTTCATTAATAATGGGCTGGTATGTACGAGTAAGCCCAATTCAACTAATAATACATTTAGAAATTCGCAAGTATTAAAACTGGTACATCAAAATATACAAGGTATGTCAAATAAAGATTTAGAAGTGGAGTTGTTCATGAACTGTGAATGCGTTGATGTTTTGTGTATAACAGAACATTGGCTTAAAGATCACCAGTTCATGTGCAATTTTAATAACCATCTAGTTGGTGGTAGTTCGTTCAGCAGACAAAATGGTAAATACAAATGGAATACATGGTGGATCGTTGATTTTAGTTAACAAGCTGCTTAAATTTAAGAATCGTAGTGACATTGTTAGTTTTTCTGTTAAACGGACAGTTGAAATAGCCTGTGTGGAGTTGGACCAACTTGTTGTGTTGAGTGTGTATAGGCCACCATCGTCCTTCTATGATAACTTTGAAAGTGTCATGGATGATGTGTTACGGAAGCTATGCCAACAAAATAAATCTATAATAGTAGGTGGCGATTTTAATATTAATTTACTCGAAGATTCCCTGAATTGCCACAAAATTAAGAATTTGTTCAAGTCATATAATCTTGCATGCTTATTTTTGGAACCCACCAGGATAACTTCCACGACATCTACTTGTATAGACAATATATTTACAGATATTGTACCAGTTAGAAAGCAAATAATTAACAAATTAACATCAAATCATTGTGGACAATCTATAACATTTGCTATGCAGTCTAAAAAAGAAGGTAGAAAGGAATTGAGTGTGGTGCCAAAAATTTTGCGTCGTCTGGAGGGACTTAAGGATAAACTCACAAGTACACTACCATACTTATGCTATAATAACGATCCCAATAAGTTGTACAATTCTTTCTTTGACATGTACTGTACTATATTCAGTTCTATCTTTGTCCCTAAGAGGATCTCGGTTGCTGGTACTACATCCTTCAGTGAATGGGCAACCACTGGAATTTATAAAAGTAGAAATAAGCTTTACGAATTATATGAACAGAAAGTAATTAATAAAAATTATGAAAATTTTTGTCAATACGTAAGAAATTATTCTAAGTTATTTAAAAAGATTTGTCGTGAAGCTAAGACACTTTATTTAAAATCAAAAATCAAAAACAGTGACAATAAAATAAAAGCAACGTGGGATATTATAAACAATGAGACTGGAAGGGTCAAGATTAAAATTAACGATTACACGTTTCAAGTAAATAAAAAGATAATAAAATCAGATTTTGAGGTTGCCACAGCATTTGACAATTTCTTCACAGACGTTCCAGTCTCAACCACTAAATCCCTGAACTCATCCCCCAATGACGCCGAATCTCTATTAAAACAAAATGTCAATAGGTGTAACATTGAATTTAGATTTAGTTATGTCACTGACAAAGATATTGTAAAAACTTTTAATACCCTTAATTTGAAGAAGACTAGTGATCTTTGGGGCAATTCTGTTTTGATTACGAAATCCATAATCAACACAGTAGCACCTGAACTGGCAATGATTTTCAATAGATGCATTGACTGTAGTATGTTTCCTGATCAAATGAAAAGTAGTAAAGTAATTCCGTTATTTAAATCAGGTAGCACATCTGACCCCACAAATTATAGGCCAATATCTGTGCTACCCACGTTTAGTAAATTTTTTGAAAAATTACTCATTTTAATAACAATAAGCTGTTACATGAAAAACAATTTGGTTTTACTAGGGGTCGCTCAACTACCGATGCTGGAGTTTAGCTTTTAGGTATTTTTGATGCCTGGGAGGAGTCGCATGATGCTCTAGGAGTCTTTTGTGACTTATCTAAGGCTTTTGATTGCGTTTTTCATGAAACATTGATCAGGAAATTATATTACTATGGAGTTAAGAACACTGCTTTGGATCTCCTAACATCATGTTTGAGGAATAGGATACAGAGAGTTGAGGTAAATGAAAAAGTTTCTATGGATTCAGTGGTCACAATGGGAGTGCCGCAAGGTTCAATTCTTGGTCCATTCCTTTTCCTTGTATATATTAATGATTTGCCATATATCATGCAAAATAATGAAGAGATAGTGTTATTTGCTGACGATACATCACTTACCTTTAAACTTAGACGAGATCAATCAAATAATGACGATGTAAATAACGCTCTCTCTAAAGTAGTTCAATGGTTTACTGCTAACAATTTACTGTTAAATGAAAGAAAAACAAAATGTATACGATTTTCAAGACCGAATGTACAACAAGTTAAACCTAACATATGTTTGAATGGAGAAGAGTTGGATCTTATAGATAACACCGTATTCTTAGGCATAACCTTAGATTCTAGGCTACAGCGGGGCCCACATATAGGTCAGTTGTCAAATAGACTTAGCTCTGCAGCGTACGCGGTTTATAAAATTCGTCAGTTAACTGATATAGATACAGCCAGATTAGTATATTTTAGTTATTTCCACAGTATAATGTCATATGGCATTTTATTATGGGGCAACGCAGCTGACATTCTAACTGTGTTTGTACTGCAGAAGCGGGCTATTCGTGCAATCTACAGTCTTGGTTCAAGGCATTCACTGAGGGAAAAATTTAAAGAAATTAAGATAATGACTGTCGCATCTCAATACATTTTTTTCATGAGAACTTGTTATATGTCAGGAAAAATATAAATATGTTTTCTAAATTCAGCGACATTCATAAAATAAATACACGAAACAAAAACAAACTTGTTCTACCTTCAACTAGACTACTAAAAATAAGTAAGTCATACAAGTGTCAAAGCATACGTTTTTATAACAAAATTCCAGGTAATTCAGGAACTAAGTATTAATAAATTCAAAGTATTTATTAAACAGAGCTTGTGTTCAACAGCTTATTACACAGTTAAAGATTATTTAGCAGACAAAAACGCCTGGAATTGAGTTTAAAAATTATGAATTGACATTAAATTATGAATTGACATTATGAATTTTGACATTTTGAAATTAGTGACATAATATTTTTATTTACATTTGTAGTACTTATATCTTTACATTCTGACATTTTTGATTTGACATTTGTAATTTTATTTATTTTGTTTTGACATTGTTATTTTCTTTTGACATTTAACATTACGTAAGTAATATATTATTATTTTATTTTTGAGACATTCTTAAATTGACATTCAATAATATTTTTTGACATTTAAATATATGACATTTTATTGTTTAATTTTTTATAATTTTACATATTGTTTACAACATGTACTTTACTATGTATTCGCATGTAAAGTTGTGAGTACGATGTGGGCATTATTAAACATATAAGCAAATAGTTGTGGCAACCTGTCTGATGGCTTAGGCTGACATGCTTATGCATACACCTTCTGATGGCGTGGAGGCATAGTGATACAGATCATGCTGGCTCCCTCAATCAAGGTTGAGCCGTACGATTGCTGTTGAATGCGGGCCATCAGTGGGCCGAGTCAGTCAAAAGCGTCAGATGATTTCCTGCATTGTACTTGCATACTAAACCCTTTTTTTTGTCTGGACTTTAAAAGATCAAGAAAAGACTAAAGAAATTGAAGTGACAAAAAAAGCAATGACTCTGAGTTTGTTTCGGCTTTTCTTCTCAAGAAGTCATTTAGCTAGGAAAAGCCGGCATCATCTAGAATAGGGTTTTGACATGTATAAGTGTTGTAAACAACCAAAATGCAGAAATAAATATGTCTTTATGTTTACTTAGTCATAAACTTGACTGTTTTATATTATAACAAAATACATACCCACACCTAATTCATTACACCAAAAATGAGTATTCTTATAAACATTGTTATTTAATTAAATAACGGTACATTTTGACTTCTATACGCGAGGGAGCCTCTGTAAATGAGACAACTTAAGTTTAAACCTATCTAATTGGAAAACTGGATAAATGAGCTCTTTGAATGGTCCTTGGTCCTCTTTAAATTATGGTTTCGGTACCCAAAAAAGTTATTTATTTACTGTATCAGCTTTTTGCACTTTTTAAAAAGCAGTAAATATTTGACAATCAGAGTACTTCAGTTTTTAAGGTGAAATTTTAATACCTACTCGTGCAAGTGCCATAAAAACCGGATAAGTGGAAACAGCTTAATCTTCTGTTTAGCGGCTGTACAAATACGTGTACTTGCTTGCAAAATGATCATAACAGATAAGTCACTGTAATCGTCTAGCGCAAACCGCAGGAGCTACTATCTCGACAGCCCGCATACAGTTTTTTGGCGACAGAAAGACCATCTAAAGCCCCGCATATGTATGTTGCTCGGAAGCGAAATACTAAGAGCTAAAAGTTTCTATGACAAAATTATATAATGCGGGCGAATATTAGTCCACGCGGCTAAAGTCACAGGCAAAAGCTAATCTTCCATAATTTTATTTACTTCATATTTCAAGGGTCCAACGAATTTATTTCAAATGACCCATCTCATAATTTGTCTCAAAACAAGCAATAATTATAATTATTAAGTAGGTATATGAACAAAATTTACGATTACCTTCCCAATGGAGATGGGGCCCTAAATCCGTATTAAAACTTCAAATAGGCCTAATTTACCTGCGGAAGGCGGGTAACATTTTGCTCGACCGGGGCTATTTATTATAAAAAATTAGGGTTCTTGCCGAGTAATGATTTAGATATTTTGTTTCGTAATAAGTTGTAAAGAAACTTTTGAAGGTAGACTACATATTTACTGTTAATTTTGATTTTTTAATTTGGATAAGAGAGGTGTAGTATTTTTTTCTAAATAGAGGAGAAATTCTCAGACCATGCAAGATTATCGTGCCTGGTAAGCCGTCAGGTTGTAGTAGTAATGTTTAGAACTTCTAAATATGATTAGTACATGTGAAACTTTTAATGACGCGATTCAGGCTCTTTATCCAATCTTCGTAGTTCTATAGATTTCCATTAGATGACGTAAGTGTTAGTAGCACTACCGACATCATTACCATTGCGCGATTATATTGTAGCAATAGTGACAAATAAGTCTCAAGTAACCATGGTTACAGTAATCATGAAAATGTTGCCCAAAAAAAGTTTATAAGAGGAATTCGTAAAGTAACTTAGATTACAAAAATTATGAATAAAATAAAAATTAAAACTATTAAAGTTACTTGCTGTGCCATAACAAGCTGTATTTAGGTATAATCATTCAGAAAAATCTAAATTAAAACAATATTTGCGTAGGAGATTTGGTGAGACTGGACCTGAGTAAAACATCTTATGGGTATGTCAAACAAATAACTACCCAAACACTTCCTAACACAAACGACTAAAACCAATCAAATCTTGTATTATAGAAGCTTAATAAAGTTCTAAAAACAGCATTATACGCCGTAGTCTTCGATAAATTTAATATTAGAAAATTTCCCCTTCGGCTTGATTTCTTTAATCGGATTTGAAGAAAATTGGAACCTGTTTTATCACTCTGAGAAGAAGGGCGGATGTTGTGTTTTCTATGTTTTGTATGGATAAATGTTTTTGTGGATGTAATGGGCAAATGAAAATAGTGGAAAACTCGTATTAATTACAAGGTGAGACCGCGGTTATATCCGTTTCATTTAAAGCTACTACTCCACTCCCGTAGCTTGTAGCGTGATGTTACATAGCCTATGGCCTTCTTCGATAAAGGGGCTATCCAACACAAAAACAAATCGGATCGGTACAATAGTTCCTGAGATAAGCGCGTTCAACGGAACAAATAAACAAATTTTTCAGCTTTATTATATGAAATTAGATAATCCTTACGCAATATTATATCCTTATGTAATAATCTTGCTTGACTACCCACATAGTAAAAAGTAAATCGGCAGCCCTGTGTATTAAACGCTACTACACTAGTGACATCTAACTTACACCATTGGAACTTGATGCAGAATCATGCTATTATAGTTCTCGTATGCAATCACTAAATTAAATTTACGACGATTTGTATACACTTTCCAAGTGCATTGAGCGGGACTTAATCGCAATAACTAACATATTTTATATACAAATACCTTTGTTTAGCCAACGTTTCAACCAACTTGCAACAATCGTGGTGGGACAGAGACTCGGTTACACTTCCCTTAAAAAACTTCGTATTTTTTTAGGAATCGCTCATAAAACTGGAATAAAATTAGACGTGTACTGACGACTTACCAAAACTGAAGAGCTTAAAGAGTAAATTCCGTATTGATAGTTTCCACACGAGGGAAGCCAAGAGAAACTGTTAATATCCTATACTCTGTAGAATTGTTTGACTAACAACATATATATCCGGATTCATCTCCGTCACTCGGCGCTCAATATCCTAAGTGATTACTACCTATATATTCTAGAGGATTTGACACATATATGTTGTAGCATATCTTTTCTTTCTAGACAGAATATTCATAATACGTGTACATGTTTCTATTAAGTAGTAACGAGTCGTTATTATTCGACTAGAAAAAGCAATTATTATACGTTTCATATACATTGGAATCGGACTTGATAATAGTAACTAATAAGAGTTAGTTTTCAATTCGATTAGTTAGTTTATTTTTTTTTTGCGGCGCCCAGATTTGTATCGTATTTTAAATAAAATGAAGCCTAAGTTAGCTCGCTATAGCATCAGCGATCCTTTCTGTCAAAATCAATCCAGCTGATAATGATCAAATAAGTCAGAATAAATAGATAGACAAACAGAAAAAATATTAAGCATTGTTTTTTTCCTATATATATAAGCATTTAATGAAGAGACACTAACATCCATTTTATTTATTTAGATGAATTTATCAATTTAGTGGGAACTTGGTAACATAACTTACTGTATGTGGATAACATCAATATGGGCATAAACTGATTCAGAATATGGGGAACGAATAGGTAATCAGACTATTTCAATGTACTATGTATTTTGTTCAACGTCATTTTAGCCAAAATAAATCTACTGCTGAAAATAGATTAGCCTAAGGGTCAGTACACATCTGACGGAAGATATGTCGCGTATTATCGGTCGCGTAACGCCAAAACAGACAAATATCAACCTTTCACACCTAACCGATGATGCATTAGTGCGTCGAGCGTACAGCGTCTGTTCCGTTTCCGTCAACGCATTGTCGGTCGACGTTGCGCGCGCCACGCACCACGTGTATTTTGACTGACGCGTTGGGCGTTTTAAAATTCAATATCACACAACGCAACCGCACTGTAGATGCTGAACGAAGAAACTGACTAGACGCGTAATGTTGAAGGTCTAATTTGATGGAATAGACGCGACTGATGCAGATACGCTCGACGCATTTACCGTCAGATAGGTACCGACTCAATTGACGGAATAGACGCGACCGATGATACGCTCGACGCATTTTCCATCAGATATGCAGCAACCTTTAACCCTCCCGCGTTCATGCGCTCTCCTGAGTGGTGCGTTATCGCCACTCATAGAATTTACCTACATAGAATATACAACACCGACCATTAGTTCTTCAATCCAATCCAAATCCATTCATCAATGCGCTCTGTCCACTGCCACTATCTTGACTTTGTGGATATCTAGCTCACCGGAAAATCAGCGACTTAAGCTCTGCTGCAGATGCCCTCAAAGATGATTGATCATCATTTCTCTGATACGCATGTCATTATTGGAAACATAGTCAAAACCCATCGTCTTGACACACTGCCTATATTGAATGTAATAATATTACGCTGTAGCTTCCAGAAGTATTTTGTATCTTTAGCTAATTCATATTTAAAGTTATTTATTTAATTTATGTCACAGAGTTATAACCCTCATAAACGTCAAACACAATTTTATAACCAAGTCCAGATAGGTAGTGAGGTGCCAAATTGGTACACTTATCTGATTTATAACTTGTGATAATATGGCAGCTCATAGTGCCCAAATATTTCACAATTCAGTAAGTATTATAAAATAAAACTAATAAAATAATGAACAGTATTATTCAATAAACAATCTTTTACAGTCATAAGCGTCTTCTTATTTGCGTAAGAATAGCATTGGAAGTCATTAGAAGGATTTGCTCAACTATGCTTTGCTGGCCACGCGGGTTGGTCAAACTGGCCAGACAACATAACTAACGCCTTTTTCCCGTCGGGGTAGATAGAGACAACAGAACGCCACTTGCTTCTATCCTTACAAACCTAACGCGCTTCCTCTACATTCATTATTCATTTCATACATGTTCGCCGGTTACGGGTGCTTCGGACTTTTCCTTTGTTCAAGACGTCCCCAATTTGGTCGACGAACGTCTTACGAGGTCTGCCGCAACCGGCTTGCCCACATACCTCTGCCATATATATTTGATTCGTCAATCTTTCTTCACTCATTCGCTCCAAGTGTCCAAACCATTTCAGCATTCCTTTCTCAATCCTTGGCACGACGTCTCCTTTCAGGCCAGACAAGCAGCTAGATATATTACTATAAAATGATCTCTCACTTTGAAAAGTTGGGACAAATATAAGGTATTTCACCTTTTTATCATATTTTTGATGTCGCGGCGGGAATGTAAGTGACTGCTACGCGGGTTCAATTCCCGCTCAAGTCAAATATCTGTGTGCGTGTACATGGATGTTTGTGTTGGTTTGGGTGTTTCTATGTATAATATGCATGTATTTACAAAAAAAATGTATACATGTATGCTTATCCATTATCTAGTATCCATAGTACAAGCTACTACTGCTTAGTTTGGAACTAGATAGTGTTGCGTAAGTGTGTGTGTGTGTGTGTCAATTACTTACTTAAACGTACCTAAAGATACTACCTCTCTAGGCAGAGAACAGAGAATAAATTTTTCACTCTAAATTTCAAACAAACGTGATCATGACCTTTACACAAACAAAATGCAAAAAAGAATATTTCTCGCTAAGCTTGATTTGGGCGTACGCAATTAACATATTTTCGCAGTACTACGACTGCTCATAACGAATTTAAAAAAGGTTTGTAACAATTGGTGACGTCATTTCGGGTCGAGGATGTTTCAATTACTTTTGCATCGTATTCTGTGAATGTCTACTAAGCCGTTGTTGTCATATTAACAAGTATTTGTTGACATTGAGAGCAACACAATCTCGGATTGTTAATCAACTCCTTAGGCACCTCAAAATTAGTAGGGAAACTAAAAGATTACTAGCCACCCAGCTTGTGGTAAGCTGAATAAATCTCATCTTACCATGAAAACGGTTAAACCAAAGTCCACCAAGCAGGCTTGGCTGGCTGACTTCAGATGTCTTTTGAGAACATAATAGGCATGAGCAGGGCATCTGTAAAACTTACATGGCACACAGCTGCTGCACCATTCTTTTATTATTTGTTAGAGCGTGGCTACCTCTTGTGTAAGAGTTTGTAGACAACCAGAAAGCCTTCGAAACGGCCAAGCGATTCTTGTCCTGAGACAGGAACTGCGATCAATGGCCTAAAATGTCATACGAAGTATAGAAATGCCACAAGCAGTCGCCTATCCAAATGGTAACCTCTGTGAAAATTGCTTGAATTTTTTTTTTTCTATCTAGTCAGAACAGCACAAGACACGCTATGAGTTAGTTGTCATCATCAGCCCTTTATACTGTCCCACAGCTGGGCACGGGCCTCTTTGCACTGTGAGAAAGGTAAGTCCACCACGCTGGCCTAGTGCGGGTCGGCAGACTTGACATGTCTTTCGAGAACATTATGGAGAACTCTCAGACATGCAGGTTTCCTCACGATGTTTTCCTTCACCAATAATAATTTAATACGCACATAACTCCGAAAAGTCATTGGTGCGCGCCGTGGATTCGAACCCGGACCCTCTGCGTAGTAGTCTGTCAGTCCCTTCACTAGGCTATCGCTGCTTATGCGTTAGTTGCTGTTAACCAATAACGTTACTAATTTTTTCATCCCACTATAGAATCAGTCTCGCAATCACGACCATCCATCCATAATACATGACTACAAGCATCTTACAATCATTAGTCTGACAAAGGTAATTAACAGTCGTGGTTATCCTCAATTCTGTTAGCTTAAGGATAAACACTACGTATAAGTGTTCATGTCTAAATTAGTAGTCGTTAAGATACCGCGAGTTGGCTTAATACTGCTGATAGCTTTAGCTTACGTTACGTCATGGTGAGAGTTCATTAATATGTAGGTTTAATAAAGTTGATAAACAATTTAAACAAACTGTCTGTATTGTATTTTAATATATTTACAGAAAATTTTGTTTTTTGCAACATCTAAAAACATCAGTACTTACAGGAGCATTTTAGAAGTTTTATAGCGTGACCGCACTAGCGGCTGACCGTACTTAAATTTTATATGAAAACACGCAAGGTTATCGTACTGATTTACGGCGAACGCATATACTGCGGCCAGCCACTAGTGCATTCATGCTCCTTATCCGGTAGCTAGCATATTTAAATAAAATAGCTTTGTAATAATACTCAACCTACGTATACACACAATATTATATAATTATTACATTAAACTAAATGTAGAGAAATAAGAAAACTATGTATAAATGTTGAATTTAAACAAAGTTTTTGTATGTGTTTTTTTTACTTATAAATCAAACACAGCAACTTAAAGCTTCATGTTACATTTATTTCTCACAATGTTTTTTTATTAACAGATTATCTATCACTATGTCAAAAAGAAAGAAAGATTTGTATTTGATTTGCCTAAACCAAAAATATTTACAGATCTTTTATTCTTTTATAAAGTACGATACATTATGATTGATTTTAAAGTTGTGATTTAAATGATGTTTCCATTTTTTTCATTTACATTTAACTTTATATTTTTTTAATTTATTGTATATGGTTGTAAATGGTAAGGAATAATTTTAACATACATACATACATAGACTCACGCCTGTTTCCCCAAAGGGGTAGGCAGAGGCATAATAAACGCCCACTATTCGCCAGTGTTTTGATCCCACGTAATAGGTGGCGAGCCTATTGCCGCTTATCGGGATATTTGTTTGCCAGAGCCTCGTCCGTTGATCGGCAGGTGCACCACTTGCAGGTGAGGTTGGCTTGGGACCCTAAGTTCTTGGTGGGAACCCTATGCACCCGAATAATTTTAAATTATAGTAATATTTCGATGGGACCGTGTGCAGACCTTTCTATTAGATTATTTATGTCTATTTATGTTCATCAGGTGTTGTAAATTTGGGCAATTTATAGTCAAATATACCTATAGTAGGTATACCAGTAGTTATTTGAGTCAGAAATATACAAAAAAAATACTAGCACGTTAGACTGGCGTTGATCTATTCAATACTAAGTCTGTGAAAGGCGCGGGAGGTTTCAATCTGCGAAGCTATTTGTCCCCTTCCGCACTAGCCTATCACTGCCATCTTGAAACAATAGAGCAAATAATTTAACTGAAGCCAAAAATAAACTCGAAATACAAAGAAACAAACAACTTATCTCATTATACATCTCCAAAATTAACACATCACACACAGAACACAAAACCGCCACATGCCTAATCGTGCCTAATGACCGTTATTAATGCTGTAATCGCTCGAACTAAACCCTACGTCAGTGGCGTCGTGTTACCTAAATATATTGCGAGCTTAACTCCGCCTCATTAATATACCATTTTGCAAAATCCTCCTGTAAATGTACACCTAACCTTGAGAGGGAAAGTGATATTTTGTGTACATTTCAGTGCACTTTGGGTGAGTTCTATTAGTAATTTCTGCTTAAAACTGACTTGAATTTGAGCGTGATAACCTAGTGGTGTACGTAACGGACTGCTGAGACGATGGTCTCGGGTTCGATCCCCAGTTACTCCGGGCACACACCTCTGGCTTTTCGAAGTTATGTGTGTATTAGAAATGGTAATTATCGCTCGCTTAATAATGTGCCCGGTAGATGGCAATAGACTCGCCCTCTATTACACTGGGACCGAAACATAACTGGCGAAGTGTGGGTGTGTAATACACCTCTGCCTACCCCATTGGCCTAGCTGGATACCAGATTGCTGTAATTGTAAGACGAAATTTGTGTTATTCTTCAGTTTTTTCGTCTAATTATGTTGTACTGTGCTTAATATTTTTTTAATTACTACTATTACCTATGTAATCCAAATTTGTTACGTTTGAAATTATGTAGGATCTTAAATTATTTACTTGAGTGTGATGACAACTAAATTAATTGCTTGAGTATGATGTCTATAATTATTAACTTTTACAAGTAATTTAGCAGGTATAACAGCTGCAGACCCATATAACGAAAACAGCTCCTTTCTAAAATTTTTGTTTGAAAACTAAGGAACTTTTATTCAATATTGAAATAATAATAATAAATACATTTATTTCAGGCAAACTGTCTCATAGTGTTACAATGTACTATTGATTTATCAATACACAAATTGCATTCAGGTCTAAGCATAAAAATTGTGCAGAATACAGTCGATATAATATTATTCGAGCTGTTTATTAACCTTGTTCGAAAAGAAGCTTTTGTCCTCCTTAGAACAGCAAAGAAGTCTCCCACTCTGTGTTCAAAGATCGACGCACTACACCACCATGGTAGACTGAGAATAGCCCGAAAAGCATTATTATATTGTACACGAAGAGAGTTGTAGGCTCTCTTCCTGTACTGATACCAAAAAGATAATAGACCAAAAAGAAATAAAGTTATTATTTACAGATTATATCACGGTTTATTTTGGTTTAACTTTTTCAATATTCATTTGAACAATACGATCAAGAGTAACATTTTTCACTATTACCAGAGATTAGTTAATTTTATCGCTGCCTACAAAGTTGAATTCACTCAAGGTTTTGTAATTAAATGCAAATTTGGTAATTCATACTCTAAAGCCATATTAAACCATGGTTGAGTTTTTAATATATCAGTTATCTAAATAAATAGTAACTATATGCAGGTTCAGTCTAGTTTAAAATTTTAAGTGTAAGTTAAAGCATTTAAATATAACGGACAAGAATCAATTTAACCCGTGAGAAGGCGCGCTATGAGCATTTTGCTCACGCATAAATTCTTTGCTGTAAATTTCAACTTTAGCTATACTGTGTCACTACAAGCCTCAGAGTACCTTCTTAGAATTTCACCCCCTCTCCCTTGACGCAAATCCCGTGCTGCTCAGTGCCACCATGACTGTGTGGTGATGGGTTTGTGTTAGGTGCATCGTGAAGCGCGGCATTTTGATCATCACGCGCCCGTTGGTATAAGTATTTTTTTTAATAACAAAATTGATTTGGTTGTTTTTTCGTAGTTATTGTGCACAGTTATTGATTAACTTAGTGGATATATTATTTACATGTTTTATGTTTTATTTGTTTCTTACAGTAAACAAGGTCTACAATGGGTGATCGGCAAGCGTCTCAAAGGAGAATGGGTGGTTTTGCCCCATGTGTTGTAACACCTTGAGACCTATATCAGACTAGAGGGTGTCCGCAGCTACGCCCGCAGATTAACTGTTTCTGCAGGATCCCGTGAGAGTTTCGGGAAATCCCTTCTTCGGACACCCTTATAGTTACCAAGGAACATACATGCTAAATTTCAGCTTCTTGCTGTATGTATTTTTGGCTGTAGCTTGTCTGTCAGTCAGTCAGTAACGCAAGAATTTTATATATTCATGAAAGATTTCAATAAGAGTTTTTTTTTTGTATGGGCGTAACTCTGTAACATGTGCAGGGAAAATGATATAGTGGTCTAAAATATAAAACTTGCGCGGTCTTATCAGAGCGAACACCTAAGAAAGAGCATTAGAGAATCAAAATATGCATAGGAATATACTAGGCAAACCAATGGTTGTATCACTAGTAGGTACCTGTAGGATTAGGCATACAATGACACATTCGCAAAATGCCAGTTTCGCAAAATCCCACACTTCCTATATGCCACATTAGCATAATGCGTTCAAAAAAAGCCAGTATTTTGTGCAGTATATCAGTGTGCCCTGAGCATGTTACTTTTATGTGTCATATGTATTATGAAAGACTCATAATTCAAAATATCATGTAAGATAAAATAATTCCACTTCTATTGTGATTTTGATTTTTATATATTTATATGTAAAGTTAGCCAAATATCAAGGCCAAAGTGCAATATTTTTTAGTTTGCACATAAGACTGCCTTTTTTGTTAATATATATTAATAAAACACTTTATTTAAATAAATACAGACTTTCAATTTATTAACACATGCAAATTTATATTAAAAATATAACTGATCTCAAAGAAAACGTCATTTGAAGTAGCGTGAGAGTTTTGCTCACGCGCGCCTGCTCGTGTAACTTTTTAGGGCGCGCCTTCTCATGAGTTAAAATCACCATAAACTTGCATGAAAATGGCTATTATCCCAAACCAATAAAGAAAATCCCACTTAACAAAGTGTCAAATAACTCCACTCCTTTCCCCAATTTAAAGTTCCATAACACTATTACGCCGGTCAATATTTCAGCCCTAAAACAATAGCCTAGTTAAATTCAATTAATAAAATAATAAAGTTAAAAGAGAGTATCTAACATGCAAAACAGCGAGAATATCATTTAAAACCCAACCCTCCTAAGTTACGTTAGTGATAAGCGAAACAGTAGGCTCCAACGTATATTAAGATCAGCCAACCTAATCCTCTAACCCAACACCCAAAGAACAGTAATTTCAACGCTTTCCAGAGTAGACACCCCAAATATGCAAATAAAGCCAAAATTTCTAACCTACATATATCAAATCTTCAGGAGGGACTTTAACAAGTCCGTTGTGTATAAACAATGGTAGAGGGCCACATTCAAATGTAAATGAAGTCTACCGAAGGGTTGCTTCGACCGTCCTGCAATGCTGCTTAATTTTTACGAGGCTTACTTGCGATCAGCAAGAGAAGTGTTGTTCATAAACCCATTGGGCGTGTAATACACGAGTAATGTATTCGATTTGCTGATAAAGACGGACAATTCAGAATAATGGCAGATCTGTTACTGCTTAATCTATAGCAATCGCAGCTCTAAACAGGTGTTGTAAAACTTCCGTAAGTATGTATAACAAGTCGTGATAGCTTTCAAAGTATATAAATTGTTTTGATAGCGGAAATTGTGGTTCACTAGCTACACAATTTATACACACATACGTAGAAAATAATATATCTTATTTCAAATATAAGTTATAATATAATTCACACCTATAATACTTAGCACTGAATTTACGTCGTTTCAATCAAGTTACTTACGTCCTTTTCTATTATTCTATCTTTCGTTGGATTTGGCTCTAGAGATGGATAATGTGACATTTTGTATGGAGCTTATGTCAGCTATCTATCTCTTTATATATTGGTAAAGGGCGTTAGAAGATACACCAGACGTGGCCACAACCACGGCTAGAATAACTTACGCCAAAACATTAGAGCAAATAAATATTGTTTGCTTTTTTTATACGCCCACATTTCGCCCTGTTATGAATTTTAGGTCTCACGTTATGGAGGGCGAGTCTATTGTCGTTACCGTCGTATTTATATATTGCCTGACTACTGACCGTGCTGCTACTGAGAATTCGGAAAAAACCCAGTAACACTTTTGCCCGATCCTGCAATTAAACCCGGGACCTCCTGATCAGCAGACGCTATTCACTGGACCACGGAGGCAGTCATATATTGGCTACATAAATAGATATTAGTGCTGATAATTATTAATATTACTTTATTGATTATTTTTATTTTGCTTACAGTACGGTGTAACACCGTCCCATAAAATTCCTATACAATGTAGATAAAAGGTATTGCGCTGGACAAAAGTGGCAGCCTTATTGAAGGTAACTGGAGGTAAGAGGGTTTTCTAAAGTCGGCCCGAAGAGAATGAATTGATATAATAATTATTTGGTAATGATGATTATGTTAAGTACATACCGAACTTATTACATAAGCTAGGTATTTAACAAGAAGTATTGGCCCATACGATATTAATAAAATTCATTATCCACCACCTGTACCATATTCTGTTATTGACAGTGTAGCGGTAGCTACATACAACTGAGGCCATCTAGCGAGTGACGATGAAAGTCTCATAAACAATCCGGCGACATCTATCGGACACAATGCGACGGAAAAACAAGGTGCTGAATCGCACAAGCAGAGTTCGCACGCCGAGTTGTATATATACAACATCTGAAACACGTCCGTCGGACTGACAGTCCACCAGGCACGATCACCAAGCCTGGTTAGAGGATCCTCCCTCTAGTTGGAGAAACACCACACCTTTATCCTCCATAACAGTATACCTATATTTTGTATTTTCTAGGGTTTACGTGAATGTGACACATTGAAATCAAAATACGGTGTACGGATTTTATCGCGATATATTGTTATAGACTTTGAAATAACTTTTAAATTCAAGATTTAAGACAGATTAAAGGCAAACTTCATCTCAGTCTGCCGAGACCACGGTTCCTGTTAAGAAATCAAAACGTCGTCGTAGTTTCTAGATCATTCGGTTTAAATGTAATATTTCTAAAAACAATGTATCGTGATTGAATCCGAAAACCGTAGTTTGATATCAATATGTATTGTGTGTTTTATATAAGAAACAAAGATTCAAAACAAATATTTACAAAAAGCCAGACTTCACTGCACTCAAATAATAGCTTTTTGAGCTAATAATAAAGTCTTTTATCTTGCACTACGATTTATATTTCCTGTACTTACTTTATACTTAGAAAGCTTAAATAAAAATAATGGTTTGTTTGTGTTTTATTTATACGAAAATACTTGCAAATATTTCAAAAGGTTTATAGAGATTTCGTTGGAAGGTTGGTGAAAGATGGATTATGTGTGGCTGTACCATGTTTCAATTTATATCTGTAGGCATGATTGTGTTTTATAGTATTTGAGGCGCTTGAGAATATGTTATGCTTAGAGATTGGCTTTTAGCCCCGGATTTGCGAGTGCAGTTTAGTTTTGTAATTTTTAAGATGTTTTACCGTATGGTAATTAATGTTCGTTCGTCGTAGCGCTCATAACGAGACTTGGCTTGTCGTTCGTCACAGATCGGCAAAGTTAAGTAATGTTTGCACAGGTCGCCACTTGGATGGGTGACCGTTTGTGGCATTTACATCTGAGCGCTACCGTACTTCGGAGGGCAAGTAAAGCTGTCGGTCCCGGTTCTTGTCTAAGGATAAGGATCGTTAGGCCATGTCGGAGGCCTTCAGGCGGTCTGACAACTCCGACATCAGAGTTGGCCACACACTCACACTAAAAACAAAAACAAAACAATGTTCATACAATTTTATTAAAACGGGTCTTATTTGCGATATTTAATTAATTTAACGTTTGACCTCTGTGACCCTGAACATTTGAACAGTGAGCTGTCACATGTTCAGGAGGTACTTAGGTGCAACGGATTCAACAAGAAGATACAACGTCTGAAGAGGAAGGACCGTAAACCGAAAGTAAGCAGAGTAGGGGAGACTGGGTATGGTTGTCACACTGGTTGGTTGTCACAGAGGCCATAACAGACAATATAACGGCGTGGTAGCGAGGGAGTAGCACATCCATTTGTACCTTATGTCAGCGTACTCCAACATGCTGTTTAATGGATTTATTCGACCACCCGATATTCTATTATAACCTCTGTGACAACCAACCCGTGTGACAACCATACCCGGTCTCCCATACCGGCTTACATGCCTTACATAAAGGGAGTGACGGACAAAGTTGGAACAGTACTACAGAAATACTCCATAAAGACTGTATATAGTCCGCTCTCCAAGGTAGCACACAATCTGCGCACCTCGAAGGATGTCATTCCTCTACAATCACCTGGCGTCTACAAGGTCGACTGCAGTTGTGGTAGTTCCTATATCGGACAGACCAAACGAACCATCGCTGAAAGGGTCAAGGAACATATCGCAGCTGTAAAAAACCGGCAAATTAACAAGTCTGCCATAGCTGAGCATTTGTTGGAGTCTGGACCAAACCACTGGATCGAATTACATCAACCAAAGGTCTTATCTACCAATCGTAACTATTACTCCAGGATTGTACGTGAAGCGGTTGAAATCAAAAAGCATAAAAATTTCAACCGGGAAGATGGATACAGACTGTCTACAACTTGGGATCCAGTAATCAACAAATGTAAACCCCGCCACAGTAACACAGCTCATCAGTGTGTAGACGTCATAAGTGTTGTGTGTCGACGTAGGTACCGCCGCGACAGTTCGGATAAAAATAAATAACAAGTGAGGGTAGCTGCCGAAACCCGCGCTTCACAAGGACGACGTTGAGATGACATCAGTCCTGCCGCAACCAAGGCTGTTGTAAGACGGCCGAAACGTCGGTAAAACATACCTTAAATTAATTAAATATCGCGAATAAGACCCGTTTAAATAAAATTGTAAGATGTATACAAATCGCGAAAGTTTAAAATCGTTTAAAACAATGTTCGTTTTACTGTAATTGTTATGATGTTTTGTATCATTGTGGCAGTATTGATTTAAGTTTTACTGTATTGGTTGCTTTCTCTTCAAAGTTTAGCTTACGGTAAAGTTCGGTTACATTTTGAGTTTTAATAATGTATAACTAATGCAAATCTCCATAAAAGTGGCAATTTCTTTTTCTCTCTTGGCACAGTTTATTACTAAAATAAATATTGTAGTTTAGAGGTGCGTTTAGTTGTAAATATAATAAAATTGTTCTATGATATAAATTGCAAATTTAATTGATAGGATGACGACTAACGCCAACAAGTACGAAACTTAAACATACATACATTGAAGCCCTAAGGCTCTACGTTTCCATAGCCTGCAACAACCAATAAAATACAAACACAATTGCTTATAGGGTATTATGTCTAATATCTTTCTCATGTATTTGTACTGCTTTTTTTTTCATCACTATTCGTCATCAACCAACCAAAAATGCATTTACCATCAATAAAAAAATTGTTAATGAAGCCATCTTTACAGGCTTGAAATTTCGACATCGGTCTTTAAACAATTTTCACGTGTCACCAAAGATATTTCTCCAAAGGCATTAAATTTAATTAAAAAAATACATACATACCATCTGCATTCGCTTATGAATCAAAATTGAAGACCGGTTACGATGCTGACGTGTATTTGCATACTACCCATTGTTGGCGTATTCGCTTGCGTGAAAAAACGGCCGAAATAATGGCTGGATCACCACAATAGTACCTCAGAGGAAATTTTAATAGCGGCCCAGAATGGAAGCTTTGTTTTATAGAGCTGTAGTTTTAATATTATTGTTACTCATTGGTCTTGTAGATAAAGTTTGTTTTAAATGTACCTGAAAAAATACAGCATAAATCAGTATTTGTTCAGAAAATCTCCAGAAAAATATTTGAAGCAAAATGAGACTTTTTAATACTGACCGCATTGTAAGAAAAATAACGCAAGAAGTATTGATAAACTACTTTTAACGAATTTTAACCTGTATAAATTTTGTGTAAGCGAATCTAAAATAATCATACTTATACTATTTTGAATCAATCCCATACCATATTATAATTCTGAATTGCCATCTAATTCTTAATTTGCCAAAATTTTCTCTATGGTATGAATAAATAGGTATCGCAGTCACAAATATTAATGAACACATCTGAAGCTGTTTAGTTTTCATTACCAATTACTAGCAGCGGCGACGACAAATATTCGCTAGATACTTATAGCTTAGTGTCAGCTGCATTCTGAAACTGATAACATTAAAATAGAATATTAATAATACACTCAAACTATTTTATACCAACCAACGAAATAGACGTCCAATAAAAAATTCTAACCTAATTCCTTTTAGCACGTGTAGAAAATTTACTAGAAATAAGCAGACACAGAAATAAATTGAAACCTTTTTGAAGTAAGAAAAATCAAATGAAACTGGAATAGGCTTATGAACTTAATAAAAATACTTTAGTATTAGATAAAAAAGTTGTACCAAAATTTGATTTGACCTCACTTTGAAATAACTTCAAAACACTCCTTGAAAAATTAATGAACCCAACTAGACAAGGGTCAATTATTGTACAATAAATTGCTAGAAAACAGAAACGGAATACTTCAGTGTTTCTCTTTCTTGGACCTGTAACGAGACAGGGTTTGCGGGCAATTCTTTGGATTACTAAGGATCCTCAACTCACTAAGAAAATATGTTTTGTTTCATTAAAATATTTTGTACGACAAATAATGCTAACCTACGGCGTAGCCGATGATATACAGTTACCATTGGGTGCTTGGTAGCTAAGCTGATGAAAATAGATACTATTTTTTGTTTTTATTAAGTATAAAAGGACAAGTTGATACTACCATCGTTGCTAAGGAAATAGAATTTATTTATATTCGAATATTTTTCCTTTTGTGACAATATTTTGCTAGTAACTAACTGATAAGCATTCGGTGCTTCGGATTATAATCAGTTACCGTTAATAAGTATCGAAAACGAGACGCTTTTTTTTAGACCAAATACCAAAAGATAGCCTTTTCATTTATGACGTAATGTGAAGTTACAGTACCTACCTAATATATTTTTTGACAAAATAGTTACATTTTTTTATAGGCTCACGCCGTTATCCCCGAAGGGTTAGGCAGATGTGTAATATTACACCCATTATTAATACATAAGAATCTTTAATCAGCTTATTCGTTGTGAAATTTTCTATAGACTAAAATATATTATATAGTTTCAAGTTATAATATAGATATTACAAATCTATTCGTTTGACGATGAAAATAATTATAATAGTCGCGGATAAAAATCTGCCACTATCGGAAAGTTCACCAAGCGCGCGCCGTCTTAAACTGTGAATTAAATCTTCTTGTTACTAACTGTATAGATTTCAGCATAAGTATGGCGGTGGCTACTCTCTAAGAGAACCTCCAGGTAAAGTAACAGTATCTACACGGCTGTTGCGTTTCGTTCTTTTAGTAAAAGTACCTGAGGCACCATACCTTTTTCTTTTCCCTCATTCCGCTTCTCTACCTATTCATTTTTATTTACAGGCTGGCAACGGACTTTTGACTTCTCAGCGGCTGCTTCTATCCATGTGTGGTGGTCATCGCTTACCATCAAGAGATATGTCGGCTCGCTTCCCTCTTATGCCATAAAATTTATTAGATAACTCTTGACTCATTCAAAATTATTTATGAAATAAAAATTAAATGTCAAAGTTATTTATTCAATGAAACTTCCTTCATACTTTTATTTCCACTACTGTATCTTCTATGTAGCCAGGTTAGGCAGTACTAACTATAGAATATATCATAGTTTGGCTAGAGGAACTTGTCTTGGAATCTGCTAGCAATTTTGTCAGAAATATAATTATAGGAGTGAAACAATCAGTAAAACCTAAGAACAAATTTTACATCTAGATTCTAAAAGATTATAATAGGAGTACCTTTGAGAACAATCAGGTAGAGACATAAGTCTCTACATGATTGTTCTCGTACAACGTACATACAATAACGTACATAATTGGCGATTTAAAAGATTGTCACAAGACACACAAACAAGGCAAGAACTTACTTAATTAACTTAGTAAGTAAGTTGTCTAATTAACTCCACTACATAATTTGGCGATGATATGCGTTCTCGACCACGTGTGGTAACGACTGGCACTAAGCGCGATTTCTTAAGTTTTGACATACTTTAGGCTACTGTTTACAACGCACGATCATATACTCTGGTCTAAGAATCCTTCCTCTAGTTGGAAGAACATTTATTTTCTCTAACATTTTTGAGATTTTGGATTCCTTTTTGACATAAGCTCTATACAAAATATGTCAAACATGAATCTCGAATCTCCAAATCCATGGATAGATCGAATATTGAAACCGGCCGTTAAAGATACTGACTCCCTATAACGACTGTCAAAGATCTTCATGACAACCGGAACCGAAAGCTTAACGTGCTCTCCGAGGCACGGCACAAGCGATAAATAACAATTCAATACGCATATAACTCCGAAAAGTCATTGGTGCGCGCCGTGGATTCGAACCCGATACGAGGGTATCGGGTTCGTGGTGCATGGCAGTCTGTTGGTATCTCAACTCAGCGCTGCCTCATTTTCTCTACAATAATATGACAATGAAATAAAACCGACTTTCTCCCTTGGTAGTGACCACATTGTCTGTAGAAGTATCACTAAAATCGTGCGGCTAACAATCACTTGGCTTTGTGTGAAACTCTAGTGGAACTGTTGCACTTGTCTGTTTGATTTGTTGCACCAATGTAAGCTGAGGGGATTCTTTTTGTTGTTTATTCATATGCAACTTCAAAGGGGGCATGAATTTTTTAAAGTTGACGAATGGAGAAAGAATTTTTATTATGTCACAATTATTGTATAAAGGTAATTTTCGTATAGTTTGGGTAGTGAAGAAGTCGGGCTTAATTAGGTTTCTTGTAATGTTGTTGTTATGACGACGGTTGATTTTGGTGACAAAAACTCTAATGACATTTTGTTAGTAAGTATTGCACGGTAAAACTGGTAATGTCATTTATTTGGGGTTCTCGTTGCTAATTGATCATCATCATGCCAGCTTAGATACGTCCACTGCTGGGCATAATCCTCCTCCAAGGTTCTCCACACAGACCGATTTCGAGCCACCCGCATCCAACCGTTTCCCGCGATCTTAACCAGATCGTCGGTCTATCTTGCGGGAGGCCTACCCTTGCTGCTAATTGGTACTACATAATAATTATGAGAAGTAAAGGTAAAATCTTTTATGAATTTTTATTAATTATGCTTATAATTTACTTTATCCTATTTTCAGACCGACTGCTAGCTCGCGATAGCCTAGTGGAGAGACCGACCGACTGCTACTCAGAGGGTCTCGGGTTCGAATCCACGGCGCACACCAATGACTTTTCGAAGTTAATGTGTATTAAATTGTTAATTTTGCATAATGGTGAAGGATAACATCGTGAGGAAACCTGCATGTCTGAGAGTTCTCCATAATGTTCTCGAAAGACATGTGAAGTCTGCCAACCCGCATTTGGCCAGCGTGGTTGACGATGGCCTTACCCTTCTCATAGTGAGAAGAGGCCTGTGCTCAGCAGTGAGACAGAGCATATACAGGGCTGATGATGATGATGATGATGATCCTATTTTCATTAGTCTTTATTTTTTATTTTCAAATCAACTCATAGCACTAGTTTTACCCGGGATATTTATTATTGTTGTTGGAAAAAGAATTATAACTTACATACGCGTTCCTTTTGCTTGTCACGGCAATGGGCAAGTTTCTATCCTTGGAAGTTACCTAATCTTTAAGTCGATAAAGCTTTTATATTTACAGCTAATATTCACAGATATATACATACTTCTTAGTAGGAAGAATCAATACAAGATACTCACTCATGTATTATTGATGAAAATTGGAATAAAAATATGTATTATTGATTCCTTTAAATGTTTTGACACCCGGTTACCTGCTGATGTTGTTAGATTTCTTACTTCAATGGATCAATATTATCTGCAATTCTTATTTTATGAAGTCATCGTATAAAAAAATAAATTACAAAAACATAATATATAATAGTTATCAGCCTTGCTTGCATAATCTGTATTATAAGCCCTTTCTCTTAATGAGTATTTATCTCTTCTCATATGGCCATAGTAAGGGCCTACTGAGTTCGGATAAGGAGTTTTGACAACTCTTTCGGGTACGAGCCATATAGAACTCTCAGATATTTCGAAGTCTTCTCACGAAGTTTCCTTACACTATTTAGCAAATGATAATTAGCCAATAATCACGCACTGAACTTCGAAAAATCAGTGGTGCGCGCCATGAGTTTGTACTTGAGACGGTCTGGGTAGCGTCTGTAAGTCTCACCACTAAACTTTCGTACTAAGCAAAAGTGCTTAATCAAAATTTAAGTACTGAAAGAAAATAGGCTCCAGCAGCAAACAACCAAACGGAAACTGACAAACATTTTCTCTTCTCATCGAGAATCGGAATCGGCAGTTCTTCTTCCCTATAAGGTAAATACGACTGAAAAATTAACATAAAACAGAGACATGATCGAATTGTTACATAAGCCGAATATTTTCGTAAATATTTCTAAGCAACTTGAATTTTATTTTAGGGTTTTCTCTACTATTATAATATAATAATATAATATAATAATGTTTATTGCTCATAAAATGTGTACATGGTTATACAGATACAGGATACACGAGTTACATTTTACATGTAGAATAATGTACAACGGTTTTGGGTGAAGTTCTGTGCTCCTATCTAGGTTATGAAATAACCTTTGTTAAGGGGCAGCAGTCCCAGACCCCAAGGTAGTGGTTGAATAAGAAAAAATAGTTATAATAACCAAAAGTAAAAACTAAAACGTTACTAATAGAGCAAGAAAAGTATACATTAAATCTAAGACTAAAGTGTTTGTATTAGAGTACTTGTGGGTATGCGTAAGTGTATTGCCGCGCGGGCATAGTGTAATGTAGTGTGTAGTAAGTGAATGCGTGTGCGAGTGTGTGAGTGTGAAGTGTGAACGAGTGAATCGTGAATGCGTATGTGTGGTGTGTGGTGCAAGTGAAGAAGTGAGAGCGGGTTTGTTAAGGTTCGTGTAAGGGTGAAGATATATTTTATTTTATTTTTCTTTCATGTAAGAAATGATTCTGACTCATCGTATGTTTGTTTTTGGAGGAACGAATAAACGATTTTTTTACAGTTGTATACCGATAACCCATATACCAAGTAGTGTTTATTAATTTTATTATATAATGAAGGGCCGGGGAAGAAAAAGAATCTTTTTGCGAAAGAAGTCCGCGCAAAAGGTAGTGTACATATTTTATCTTGTCTACGTTTGGTAATTTTCTTGTAAGGTATCAGACGGTGCTGCATTATAATGACTTGAAGTATGAACTGTTGGCGAATGCTTAAGACACTCCAGTCTCTGTATAATTCATTCGTCGGGAACATAATGGAACGGAAAGTAGCCACTTTTAACACAGCTCTGTGTGCAATTTCTAGGGGTTTTATAATTGTTTTGGCAGCACCACCCCAACATGGTATACAGTAAGAAATTACGGATTGACAAAGAGCGAAATAAACGATTCTTATGACTGTCTTATTAGTGACATAGCGTAGAGTTTTAAAGATGTAGATTAATTTACGTACTCTACCTGTAAGTACATTTATGTGTTCCTTAAAATTTAGATTTTTATCTAAAATTACACCCAGATACTTGATTTTCTCAACCGTGGTTAAACTTGGGCAACTACAGTGTGTCTTTGATGAAGTATGACATGAGTGAGCCTTTATGATTAGTGGTACTTGTGGTTGTGAGAGTGTGCTTATGGAATATGTGAGAATATTGGTTTTGGCAGTGTTGAGAGTAAGTGTGTGGGTATTAAGCCAGCTTAGCACAGAATTGAAGCCGAGTTGTGCATTCGTCTCCAATTCAGTCCAGCTGTTAGCGGTGATGGTAAGGGCAGTATCGTCTGCGAATGATATAATCTTGCCATTTGGAATGTTAAGATTACACAGTTCATTGATGAACTCAAGGAATAGCGTTGGTCCTAATATGCTTCCCTGTGGCACGCCGTAGAAAATGGGAAGCTCACTGCTGCTATGATCATCTATTTTAACAATTTGAGACCGATTTGTGAGATAGCTTCGAAAAAGTTCTAATTGCGCACTTCTGACACCCACACCTTCGAGCTTAAGTAAGAGAGTTGATACGGGAACGGTGTCAAATGCCTTAGCTAAGTCTAAAAATATTGTCAGTACCTTTTTATTCTTATTTAAGCTTTGGACGACATGGTCAGTAAGGTTATGTACTGCGTCACATGTAGACTTATTTTGTCGAAATCCAAATTGTTTTGACGAGATTAATTTATAATGTTCTAAATAGTTAACTAACCTTTTATTGATTATCCTTTCAAATATCTTAGATAATGCACTCAGCACCGCTATAGGACGATAATTGTTAGGCGAAGACCCGTCTCCTCCCTTGAAAATCGGATGTATAATTGCCTTTTTAAAAGAAGAGGGAAACACGGACGTGTCGAAAGAAAGATTAAATATATGGCATAAGATGGGTATCAGAGTTTTGGAGTACCTTTGTACAACATAAGCTGATATGTTGTCCCAGCCAGTAGCTGCGTTAGTTCGAAGGGAACTAATGACTGTTGTTAGCTCATCGTGATCTGTGTGACTCAAGACAAAGGAAGAGGTGGCGGTATACTTAGATGATATTTGTGTATATGTTTGTTGAGTGTTGTTAGTAATATTGTCAGCAAGTTTTTTACCAATATTGACAAAGAACGAATTTACCTCATTACAAGACTGTTCTGGAAGTGGTGATAGCATTAGTAATTGTTGTGAGGGGTTTTTTGGTTTAGTGGTATTTGTCACTGATTTTATTGTGTTCCAAAGTGTTTTCGGATTATTACTCGCTTTGCTTAATGCCAGAGTATCGAATTGCCTTTTAACTTTTTTTAATAAGTTTGTACAATAGTTTCTGTATCTTTTATAGGTGATAACAAGAACTTCGTTATCTGGGTTTTTTTTTACCTTTCTGTGCAACGAGTCCCTATTTCTTATGCATCGTAATAGGCCAGCCGTTATCCAAGGCTTGATAATTTTGTTTTTCGCCGGTACTTTTTTAACTATGGTACTTGCCGTCATAACTTCCTGCAAGAGGCCTATGAGTTTATTTGTTGCTATATCAGGATTTGTTATAGAAAGTATGTGAGTAAAATCCAACTCGCTGATCGATTTGTCAAGCATCCCATAGTCAATCTTGGTGATCGCATGAGCAGCTGTTTTTATAATGTATTTAATATTTTCTATACAAATCATAGTAGGCAAGTGATCGGTGACTACAGTGTCGTAGATAATCGTATAGGAAGGGCACTTAGTTCTTAACATTAAATGGTCTAGGCAGTTATTACCCCTTGTAGGTAGTGTATGAGCGGGCAGAAGACCGTGAAATGCCAAGCAATTTAAATATTCGCTAGAACGCTTATCCTCTGTAGAGTGTTTTATGTCAAGATTAATGTCGCCAGTTAGAATTATGGTTTTAAAACTACGTAGAGATGAGAGTATATTGTTCAGTGCTAGTAAAAATGTTTGTATGTTATCTACTGACGGTGAACGATAAATGGAAACTATAGCTGTCTCGGAGTTAATTTTTATAATCAAACCAGAGGCTGACTGGAGTAAGTCTGGTTCTTCAGATGTGGCTACAATTTCTGTTTTCACATATACCACAACGCCATCGCTTTGATTCAGGTGCTTAGTGGTCTTAAATATGGTGTAGTTTTGCATGTGTGGTATATTTTGATTACTCGCGCACGGTAGCCAGCGTTCTGTTAGAACTATCAGATCACAGTCTATAGAAACGCGCTGTAGGAATGTTTGTAGGTTTAATAAATTACAACTGATCGAACGAATATTCTGTGAAAGAATTTTTAGGAATTTAGTAGGCTGTTTAATCACCATTTGCGTTTGTTCTGGCGTACATGTGTGAATTTCAGATACAGATAGCTGGTCGATGTTATCTATTAGGTAGTTAAAGTCGTTAGTCATTTTAATGTTATAAGTTGTCTAAGACGGGCAGTGTGACTTTGGAGACACAGTATACATGAAGGTTTGGGAATTAGTCGGCCTTGCTTTAGTGTCAGTAACATTGGTTGATTTTTATGTTGGTAAATGTAGTTTACTAAAAAGTACGAGTATATGAACAGTGAAATGTCACTGGTAATGACCCGGAACAAACGGCGGTATAAATAATTAAAGTGTGATTATGTTTGATCTCTTAATGATATAGATTTTGATATGTGTAATTGAGTTTCTGTAATGTTGATGATTTTAAAGTACTTGTTATTATGTTGTTGACGTGTGTGTTGGTTGTAGGTATCGTAATGTGTGTTGTCTGTGTATACGTTTCTAATTAAATTAAATAATATTAAAATAACATAAAACATAGGTAGCTTATACGTGCGTAGTCATGCTGTATTTGAGATCTCCATTAGTTGTAGATGTTCTTCGCTTTTCACTAGAATAGCTGGGCTGGCTGAGTCCTTTTTCAGAAGAATTCGACCATTAGATGTCCAACAGTAATTATATTTTTTGTCTTTGGCATAGTTTCTGGCGAGGTAGAACAGTTTTCTTGCGTAGGGAGTTAATTGTTCGGCAATATATATTGCAGTTTCAGAGGTGGTTGATATGCCTAGGTGAGTAGAGTTTAGTTTGTTTTTGGTGTTTGATTTGTTGAACTCCTTGACTGCGGTCAGAAAATTGCTCTTGACAAGTGTATTAGAGAACTCCACTGATACAGTAGATGTTGGATTATCCTTTTTGGAGGGTTGCCTTAATATGTCGCGTATCCATGTAGTTTCCATAGCTGTATTTATATGTTTTGCCAAATTTTGGATCATGTTGTATAATGCAGGTTTATTTTCATTGGCTCTTTTCGGTACATTCCGAATCTCGATGGAGGTTTTGACAGTATTTCTCTCATATATTTCGAGCTTTTCTTCGAGTGATGACAGTTTGAGCTTGACAGAGTTCCGCTCTTTTTCTAATGTTGAGATTTTTGTTTCGAGAGTTGATAGTTGCTCAGAGACAAATGTAATAGCTTTTTCCAGTTCATTATTAGTTGATTTGATCTCGGTATAGTGATTTTTTATTTCTACGAGGTGGTCTTCTAATTTGTCAAGGCGGTTATTATGAGCAGACATCATTTCCTTCATCATTTCCTTAATCTCAGCTTTAAAGCGATCTAGTTCATCACGTGTAATTTCATTTGATACAAATTTACGTTTCATTCGCTGTGTTATATTGACTTGTTGAACTTCATCAGCATAAAGTCTTTGTATATCAGACTCAGAACGTGATGGTACATTATGAGGAGTCTTAATTTGTAGACTGTCAGGAAATTCATTAGGTGGAGTTTTGGGTGGTGTCTTGAACATTATGAAGTAAAATCAAAGTCGTTACCCACTAATCGCTCTCGCTCTTGAATTGTGGCAAGCCGCAGATATGACGTATGGCGTACACGCAGTGACGGCACGGCGCGGCGCTCTGTGTTGTAGCTTTGGAGACTGTCGCCGTCTCAGTGTCGCTGTCTCGCTTCCTCCGGCACTTGACGCTTGCAGCGGTATTATGCGCGCCTAGTACTTCGCGAATTTAATATTGTTTACTAAAATATATTTATTTGCTCGTTTAATTAAAAATATATTTTACGGGTGGCACGTCTGTTTGCTTTCGCGGTCCAGGGGGAAGGGGGACTTATATAACACCAACCGAAATATCTCTCAATAAAAGTTTACTTCCACCAAAGCATTTACACTACAATTCCCAGCCGTCATAATCATACATGAAAATAAACGACCACCAACCCTAAAACCAACGAGACAGTTTAGTATGTTTGCAAGTAAAATACACGTATTTCTGAACTGAAACAGTAATTCTAGTGCCCGCTGCAAACACATTACAAAGATTCTTCAAACATACCAAAATGCTCTTAGCATTCCCAAAACGTAATCTAGGCCCATTTTATATTGGAGCCCGAAACACACGTCCAGCCCAAATTATTGTTCCAAAACTTCTTAGGGCTGGCGTACGTATAGCGAAGCGCAGTGTTTTTTTCACAGCCAAAATATTATCGACTTTATACGAACGTTGAATAAAGTCCAAAAACAATTAACAAAACAATGGTTAAGACACGTCTACACACAAACAGCTTTTAGGTGATAATTGTTTTTGGACTATTTCTGAATGTGGACAATATCGATAAAAATAAATAAATCAAGTATTGTTATTTCAGACAATCTATCCCAAAGTGTTATAATGTTTATTTCATAAAACAATTAAATTGTAAAAGTCAACAGTTAAACATTGATGATAAACATAGAAATTATTCATTTGCCGATAATTTGTTTGAAAGTAGAAATGCTTTCCGCTGCGTTCGCTAAATGGACACAGAGCCTTAAAGCTGCGCGTCCACCGGATCGGAATCGGAGCGTACGGAGCAGAAGGATTTGTTGCTTTGTATTAATTTCTATGAAACTGCGTGCACTGGATCGGCATTTCTGCGCCTGAGACTGGTATTTGTGCTGATGACGTCATCCGCAGTGAACGCATCATACGGATTCCGAGCGTTTCAAGTTCTGACGTGTTTGCGACGTTAAACTGTAGGCAAAGATACTTATTCACGATGAACGACGATGTTTTAATTATGTTAGTGGAAAGGTATGAAGAACTTTATAATCTAAAACATGAACATTAACATAATCAACTTAGGAGAGACAATATTTGGGACGAAATTGGGCAAATAAAATCTATTTTCATCTTCTAATAAATCAGACTATAATGTATGATATTCTCCGAAAATTAATCTAATTACAACGATATCCTCGTCACTGTCCTCCTGCTTTAAAAATACCTAAATTGCCGATGCTGAATCCGAATGCAGTGGACGCACCCCATCGGCATTTTGTAAATGACGACGCTCCGTCTGCTCCGTACGCTCCGGTTCCGATCCTGTAGACGCGCAGCTTTAGCTGGCTACATCTGGATATTGGTCTATGGACTTATACCCAAGCCTTAATGATAAAACTTGACTATATAGGAACAATGTCCTTGAGTAGACCGAAACATATTTTTCTTTGTACTTTGCTATACCATGGGGACGTAAGTTGTCCAGTAAACAGATAACCGGCCGGCTTCAGCCGGGCTTAGCAGAGTTTTAAGTGCCGGGGAAATTGAGAGCAGAAGTTTAAATTGATAATTTCCGTGATTTCGTCTCGCTTGAGTTTGTTAATTCTCCGATGTTTATATTGGCAAACATTTTGAGGCTCGTGGAAGAAATTTGTTTTTAATTGCGTACAGACAACCGCATGTTTTAAAAGGTGGGTAGATAGGAACGTATATTCATTATTCATGTTAGTAATTACATTTACTGTTCCATCATGGAACGGTAAACATCATAAAATTTTATTTGTACTAGAAATATCAACAGATTTTTTATGTAATAGGTGGCAGGCGAGCAGATCGTACGCCTGATGGTGAGCGATTATCACCGCCCATGGACGCAAGGAACATCACAGGAGTCACAAGTGCGTTGCTGCCTTTTGGGTTGGGAAATAGAGGAGGAGAGGGGTAAGGGAGATGGAATAGGGGGTGGGCCTCCGAGATGTTTTACATTTTGGTATCATACTGGCAATTATATCTTAAGTTTCATGATCATTATATTTAAACAAGAAACGAAAACAGACTGATATTCGTTAATTGGAAGTTAATGTTACCGTTTTTATATTTTGTAGGACCATTATAATTATATTAATGATAGAATATTCTACCACATTCACACAACACCATCTAGTCCCAAACTAAGCAGAGCTTGTACAATGGGTACTACACAAGAGATGAAAATACATATATACTATTTTTTTGTAAATACATACACACCCAGACCAAGACAAACATCCATGTTCAAGCACACAAATGTTTGACTTAAGCGGAAATCAAACCCGCGACCTTCGGCGTGGCACTCGCTTACACTCCCACTGCGCCAACCGGTCATCAAATTTCATTTATTAAACTAGAATGTTTCGTAAAATAGCGCGTGTAAAATTCACAAGAAAATAAACGTATGATCTTTGTATAGAAAATTCTTGCGTGTACTGACTGACAGACAATGCCCAACCAAAGCTATTGAGCCCAAGAAGCTGAAACGCAAGTTTGATATTCCTTTGGAACCGTTAGGGTGCACTTAGAAGGGATTTCCCGAAATTTCCACGGGACGGAGAACAGCGGTTAAATAAAAAATTAGCGAGCGTAGATGCGGGCATCCTGTAATAATTGACTAAAATGACGAGTAATTCAGACTACACTACTTTTACCATGGATCACACTTGCCATATGCGCTCTTTTAATAAGATCTTTTCAAGACTGTTTAGTAACCATTTTGAATTAGAAACGCTAAGTCACTACTCGATACAGAATTCGAGTTGTGTATTATGTAAGTAAATGTCAAAGTGTTTAAGAGAACAAAAAATATATTATAAAAATTTACGCCGCGTCCTGTCTGTGTATGAATCCGATAAACCCAAAAACATCCGAACGGTTTTCTGAGCAGTTTTCACCAATAGTTAGTGTTATTCCTGCGGAAGGTTTAAGTTATAATTAACGCGGCGAAGTTTGGTCCATTATAAATTCAAAACACATTCCCAAATTGAACTTCTCAGTTACCTGCATATTGTAACCCTATGCTAAGTACTAAGAGCTAAGTACTAGTGAACAAAGATAGCAGGTCCTGCGTACTTTGTTTGACGTTCACATTATCATATAGACCCCGTTGTTTCTTGTTTGCGAACTGGCTCTGGTATTACTGGTAGTGCAGTGCTTATGTATGGTGAACGGTTTTTAAGATTAGGTAACGTTATCTGATTGGGAAACGGTGTTTACCTGTACATATATGTAGATTGCACAATTGCCACTAAGGATTTGGTATTTTTTATGAATTATTTATGTAACAAAGTAACAATAGTTTGTAGAACAAAATTAATATCAATCGAAGAAATCATAATAATTCGATTCATCTGATAAATTTGATTTTAATAATAACAGATTTTGCTGACGCGGCAAAAGTTTTGACCAATTTCTGAGTTGTGCCGTCATAGACCTTTCAAACTTTGAACACATGTAGAAAAATGCGAATCAGTTAGACCCATTCCTAAATTCTACTGTATCATATCTCAAACAAATTATTTCTAAAAATAGTTAACATTCATACTCCAAGCTAAATTAATTAGTACACCTAACAGCCTCTGCAATATTAATAATCCATTTATATCACATTGTCATAGCCTCCGGTCGAAAGCGAATTTAATAATTCAAACCTGTGGACTTAGCACGGGTTTATTTGCATCACGACTCATCTCAATTTGCTGCGCGTCCGGCGTTGTGATTGGTGGATAACTTGAAGTTGTCCAATCAGAGTACTGCTAGCTGGTCACGTGGAGTTGTATCTTGTCGTGGCGGTACTTGTACTAGGCCCTGTGTTCTATGCAACATTCTAAATGAACATTAATTGTCTATCCAATTAGTCAAAATGCTGAAAGTGAATACTATCTCGTGTAACACTAATTAGAAGGTTATAATTCATTGAATATAATTAATTTAACACGTTGAAATTAGTGTCTTTGTTCTAAATAAATAAATCCTAAATCCATTATTCCATTACTAGCGACCCGCCCCGGCTTCGTACGGGTGCATATAAACCTTCCTCTTTAATTATTCTATCTATTAAAAAAAAACGCATTAAAATCCGTTGCGTAGTTTTAAGCATACATAGGGACAGACCGACAGAAGACAGACTTTATTTTATACTATGTAGTGATGACACACTATGATATATTAAAGTGACTTTGCCACTAAGGGAGTCCGAAGTCACCTCGATGGTTTTAAGTGCGCTGACTGTAAGAATGTAAATATATTGGAAGTCCTTTTCCAGTCTCTTGACTTATTTATGGATAGGGCCTCGTAAAGGCTGACTCACAAAAAATTAATTAATACAATAAATACTGTCAACCTTGTGATTTTTGTTAGTATTTAAATACTTCTGTTTTCTTGTGGTTTTAAATTACACTGTTCGTTCTTCTAGAATATGTTTTCGCGTGACCATAAACTGGGTGCCATAGTATGCATAGGAAGCATGGACGTCTTAAAGTATTTAAGGCCGCGTTAGATGACAACTATTTATATTACATGCAAATCACACCATGTTTAGGAATACACCATAATATACTTGACTGCACGGTTGGCGTAGTGGTTTAAGCAGCCACCTCGCGGCTTGTCATTGCGCCGAGAGTTGTGGGTTCGATTCCCACACGAGACAACACTTTGTGTGATCCATAAATTGTTATTTCGTGTCTGGGTCTTCATTGCGTTCGTTGGAATACTATGGCCACCATCTCTATAAATAAAATTCTTGCTGACTGACTGATAGACAAGCTTAGCCGAAACTATTGGGCGAAAGAAGCTGAAATTTGGAATATAATAATATGTTCCTTACAAATTTTCCGAATTTCAAACAGGATCGGGAAGAAATAGCAGATTAAAAGAGATGCCCGGGCGTAGCTGCGGACATTATCTAGTTGTATATATTATGTAACAAGCCAAGAGTGTAGTCAACTTTAAATTAGTCAGTCACAAACGGACTTATAGTTTCGTGAAACTGCCACGTGATCACGAGCACCAAGCACAAATCCTTGAAAATGTTGCCTGGGGTCCAATTCTCGTAATTATAGTTATTCAAAAATGAAGTTTCGTTTTATTATCAGTGTCATACTTAGGTCACAAATGATATTAACTGATATGTGAATAATAATACGACCAGATCGTTAATTTAACAAAGTATCAAACTACAATTAGGTGTCAACGTCGAACTGTATTAGAGCAAATTAGACGATGACATTAAATTAGCAGAATATCAGTTATAAGTCAATTCAAAATCGAATCTCATTTCGTTCAAAGTACAGTTTTAATGTCAGATAAAATGCGAGAATTTCATAAGTTTCTTGTAGATAAGTAGAAACAACACCTTTTGTGTTCTACTTTTAAGATATTCACCGTAACCGTCACATTTTGATGTCTTTCGGACAAGTTAAAAACATTTCCTTCGTACTGCCTTACTTCAAATTTTGCCGTGATTATTCTTAGCATACATAAATACACACATACTCAAACTCACACAATATACAGTGGTATCAGATACCCAACTCACGTACGCCTCCTAGAGAACACATATTGAATTTTGGTCACGTAAAGTCTTTGTATTTTCTCCTTCTGTCTCCTGTTAGGGTTCCGTACTAAGTTATCGGAGTATGAATAATAAATGTTTGTACCTGTGTTAGTTTTGGTAAAGGTCACTACAAATTATATTCTTTGCTTTTTGAGTTAGAAGTTATGTAGAGATTTTCGTTTAAGAAAACTGAATGTTTTGGGATCACGGTTGTCGTTTAAATAAGCAATGTATATTTAGTAGGGCTTTTGATATACGCATTAAACTTCGTTAGAGCTTTGAAAAGGTGAAAACCTACCATTTATCTAGATCCAGATAAAATAAAAAGTAATAGCATTAGATACTTGTTTAGTATATTTTATTTTCAGAGAAAAACCAACGGCTGTAAAGACAACATAATTATGTACTAAATAATTACTCGTATTTTAAGATTGAACTGCATTGTAAAGTTATTAAAAGGTTTAAGAAACATATCTTGTAATGTACAGTGATTTATGCGGTCACCTCGCTTAATAGTGCGCCAAGCGGTCTCAATGCCCAGACGGAAACTGTGAGTGATGCACTATTATTTGTTATTGAGTAATTGTTGTTTGAAGTCTGGGTGTCATTTGTATCCGTGGTATAAATGCTTGTACAGTCCGTAATGTAAATTATGTATTTTAATATAGTAGTACAGAAAATACTTGAAGTTATTTAATAAAGGGAATATTCATAAACATCCGATTTCAACTATGTATCAGATAGCATTATACGTTATTTTTTTATGGCAAAGGAGGCATGCGATCGGAAATATCGTTTTATGGTAAACAATTACCGTCACTCATGGACACTCGCATCATCACTGAAATCACAAGTGCATTGCTGATCTGGATGGGAAAGGAGAAGGAGCGGGTTTGGAAGAAGGAAAAATTGGGCAAGTGCGAGTCGGACTCGCGCACGAAGGGTTCCGTACCATCATCTATAAAAAGAAAATCACGTTCATCGTATGCATACTTAAATACTTTTTAAGTTTCTACCTGTTTATTAGGATCGAGTAACAAATTGCTTAAAAATTACGTTTGTTGTATGGGAGCCCCCCTTTATTATTTACTTTTTATTTATTTAATTATTTATTTTGAAAGGTAATATACAACTACATATTCTGTGAAAATTTAAAGCGTCTACCTGTTACAGTTAGGAATTTTGACTGAAAATACAAAAAAAAAACACGTTTTTTGTATGGGACCCCCCCTTAATATTTTCATTTTTTTACTTTCAGTATTTGTTGTTATAGCGGCAACCGAAATTCATAATTTGTAAAAATTTCAGTTCTAGGTGACAGACAGACAGACGGACGGACAGACAGACAGCGGAGGCTTAGAAATAGGGTCCCGTTTTTTACCTTTTAGGTACGCAACCCTAAAAAGGGATGGGACCTCCGATACTTTTACTTTACGCCGACATTCTGTGAAAGGTTAGTGCTTCCCCGGTTGGGCCGGCTCACTCGTGCTCAAATCAGCAAGATTTCTCTAGTTCTATTGCTGAAAGATATTTCTTTTCCGGATAAGTTCAAAAATTTCATTTCCTTTTTGAACTAATCCGTGCGATAATATCTATACAAAAATGTTAAAAGTTTAATGCTTTAGTTTAATGTTGCAAAAAAATTGATTCTACGGAACCACTGACATTCAGCCCGGCACACGCCTGCCTCCACTTTACTTATAGTCCGAGAAGAGCGACCTTCACCGATCTGGTTATTGGCTGAAAAGTATTTTAAATAACATTTTGCATGTCAAAATATACATCGCGAATTGGTTAGCAAAAAAAATCCGGTCCAGACTAGGAAAAGTAGAAAAAAAATGTATTTGGGTTTTCATTTAACAGTGCATATACGCGTTTAATAAATAAATTTAGTACTAACCGAATGTGTGAACCCTAAAGGGTATGTTTACATAGGGTTGTCAATTTTCCCTGGCGTATTTGGTAGGGTTGCCAAGTATAAATTCTTCGACTGTTAAGTTGATACTAATTATATTTATCAATTATTTTAATAGACAATTATTATATTCAAATTACCGCTACTCCACTGCGAACACGATGATATAGGGTTGCCTACGAGAAACTTGTCAGGAAAAGCAGTTGGCATTTTTTTTTGTTGCCTGGACCGGATTTTTTTTACCAACCCAATCGCGAGATATTTTTTAACATACAAAATCTTAATATATAAAATCCTTGCGTTACTGACTGACTGACAGACAAGCTACAGCCCAAACTATTGGGCGCAGGAAGCTGAAATTTGGCATGTATGTTCCTTGGGGACCGCAGGGAAGCACTAAGAAGGGATTTACGGAAATTCCCACGGGATCGGCCAAAACGGGTAAATTAAAAAAAAATGCAGGCGTAGCTGCTGGCGTCCTCTAGTTTGATATAAAATACTTTTCATCCAATAAACAGATCGGTGAAGGTCTCTCTTCTACGGATCTTAGACTATTATCATAGTTAGCAGTTTCAAGGGTCACGATAATAGAGATCCAAATACGAATTAGACACCAAAGTCTTTTTTTGCGGCTCGAAAATTTTTATCCACTTAAGGGTTGAGAGGAGGGAAGATATTAACATTTTAACGAAATAAACAGTGCGCTCATTCAAGTAACTAAATGGTTTAATGTAAACAATCTAATACTGAACGCCAAAAAAATAAAATGTATTAAGTTTGCTCTGCCTAATGTCAGAAACCTTGGTCCTAGTATAGCTAAAGTAAACATGGAATTTGACACAGGGGCATCACTTTCTCCCATATCCCTAAAGGACTACAGAAAGCTGGGTGTCAGCAAGAAAATATTTCAAACGGACATGAAACTAAGAACATATACAGGGGAAGTCTTCAAACCCACCGGCGTTGCATACGTTAAATGCCAATACAAGAAACAGCTGTTTTATGGGAAATTGAACATAATAAATAAAGACGTTGATCCTATACTGGGTAGAAGCTGGATGAAGGATTTTAACGTTAAGCTCGCCGACATCAGAACCATACAAGCATGCAAGGAAGTACCGATACTGGACAAATTACTAGAAGAATTTGCGAGTACTGTATTTAACGTTAAGCTCGCCGACATCAGAACCATACAAGCATGCAAGGAAGTACCGATACTGGACAAATTACTAGAAGAATTTGCGAGTACTGTATTTTTTTTATTTTTTTATTTATTTATTTGGAATAACTAACAGTTACACAATATATAATACAAATTTGCATAGCATTTACATTTGAGCAAATGTGCACTCACACTGTTATTCACAGATTACTTAATAGTGAACTAACAATTTAATTTAATTATATTATTACATATTTCCAATTTAATTTCAAAAACTTAATTATTTATACAATTCAAATTACTGCTGTGTATACAAATTTTATTCAACGAAGCTATTAATATTTAGGATTATACTATTACGAAATTTATTAGCAGGCAATGCAAACAAATCGAAATCTGTAAAAAATGTATTATAATTATGACACAAACGACGAAGAGGTGCGCGAACTCCAGCGTTAGTGCGACAAGAGGTAACGGCAAAGAACGGATGTGCACGCACCTCCCGCCGAATGACAGTTCTTGGTACAACATAACACAATTTGTTGGTGATATCAGGGCAGTTATATCTATTATTACAAATATCAAATAAGAACATTGCTTCCAGAAACAGTCGTCTGGACTTAAGGTTCATCAGGTTGTAAGTATTAAGTAGCTCTTCATAAGTGACGAATCTATGAAAACATCTGTAATGCATCGATTTAAGGAACTTACGTTGCACTGATTCTAATATATCCACATATTTTTTATAATACGGGTTCCATATTGTTACGGCATACTCCAATTGGGATCTTATCAAAGATTTGTACAGATGACAATAAGTGCTAGCCGATTTAAATTCAGTTGCGGACCTCATTACAAATCCATATAAACGATACGCGTTCTTTGTTATGGCATCTATGTGTTGGTCAAGATGTAACTTACTGTCAAGCAGTACCCCGAGGTCTCGGACTAACGTCACCCTAGATAAAGATGAATTATCTATGTTATAATTGTTATTAACAGGGTTTTTATTTTTCGTAAATGAAATCGAGAAACACTTAGAGACACTCAAGTACAATTTATTATCAGAGCAGTAACTAACAAGCCTATTTAGATCCTCTTGGATTAGGACACAATCATATGGACTTTTAATAGTCTTATATATTTTTAAATCATCTGCATATAGTAGAAATTTAGAGTGTCTAAAACAGTCCCCGATGTCATTTACGAATAAGATAAACAAAAGAGGGCCGAGGATCGAGCCCTGGGGCACGCCGGACGTTACGGTTATTGATGCTGAATTAAATCCTTTTATAACAATCTTTTGAGTTCTATTGGTGATATATGAAGAAAACCATCGGAGGAGGTTCCCTCGAATTCCATTAAATGCAATTTTTTTTAACAGTAATTCATGATCCACCTTGTCGAAAGCCTTTCGAAAGTCCGTGTAAACGACGTCCACTTGGGTTTGTTGGTCCATATTTGTAAACAAATAATCAGTAAAAATTAATAAATTTGTAGTTGTTGATTTACTTTTTACGAATCCGTGTTGTTGAGCTATAATAATTTTGTAAATATTGGGGTGAATGGCGTCGTGTACAAGCCTCTCGAAAAGCTTTGACAAGGCAGACAATATAGATATCGGCCGATAGTTTTCTATTTCTTGCTTAGAACCAGATTTATGTACGGGAGTAACGTTTGCTCTTTTCCATATTTCAGGGAAAGATCCTTCCCGCATACATTTATTGTATATAATGCAGAGCGGTATGTGAATGTTTTCAGCTGTTTTTTTAAGAAAGTAAGGTGGCAGGTGGTCCGGCCCAGGGCCTTTAGTAGAGTCCAAAGATTTTAAGGCTTTTAGAACTTGTTCACAACTGAATGAGATATCAGTCATAAGAGTGCAACTAGCCGTGGTCTCCTTGGAAGGTGACCATGTATTTATGTTAAATGTAGTAGTCTCATAAACTGAGTGAAAGAAGTTCATAAACATGTTACAGATCTCAACTGGGTCGCTGGACAACTGATTATTATACGTCATCGAAGATGGAATACCACTCTGGCCTTTGCGATTGGAAACATAGCTCCACAGATACTTTACATTCCTCTTAACATTCTCTTCAACAGACTTCATGTATTGTCTATAATGATTTTTACACTCTATGTCAAATCTACGACGTAAGTAGGAAAACTGTTCGTAATCATATACATTACTATAAACTTTCCATTTCACCCAAGCCTTATTTTTACTTCTAAAGATACGTATTAGCGATTTAGAAAACCAAATTGGAAATTTAGACGACCGCGGTTTTGATAGAGGGGTATGATTTTTGACAGCAGTAAAGATAATATCATAAAATACATTTAGGCTCTCCTCAGCAGATAACCCGGCTAACATAGCTTCCCAATTGATATCAGCCAATTCCTCACTTATAAGCTCATAATTTGCTTTGTAGTAGTTATATCTAACAATATGCGCATGCTTCAAGGTCTGGTATCTGGGTTCATACTCAATGATAGCGTAGAACGGTGGATGATAATTATCCGGTGGCAAAAGGACATTGGGTGGTATGTTAATAGAACAATTATTGATGTTGCATATGACTAAATCTAAGATTCGGTTCTTACAGTTTTTTAAATTATTCATTTGTGAAGCACCAAGTAAGGATATAAAATTATCCATATGTCTAGCTAAGGGTGAGGGACCCGTGCAAGATAATGTTGTTACAGTATTATTCACTACAGGAACCCATTCAATGTCTGGTAGGTTGTAATCACCAAATAAACAAACATGATCAAAGGAGAATTGATCTAATAAACTCTGAACGGTTTCGAAATGATATAAGTAAACCTGTTCCGACGATCTTGAGGGAATATATACTACACCAAATAAATATTTTTTATTATGAGCGGCCGGGAGCTGTATGAAAATGTTTTCTATTTGAGAATGGGAATTAAAATAATTAGGTATGCACTCAGATCTAAGAGACTTCAGTGCCGCTATAAGAACTCCACCACCTTCTTTCTTATTTGTAGCGACTCGATCGCGATCACAACGATAGACCACATAACGGTCGTCCACTATTTCATGATCATATATATGCGGTGTCAGCCAAGTCTCTATAAGAGCTATAATGTCATACGAGTTAGATAATATGTTCATATACAAAGTGTTTAGTTTCGTACGAAGTCCTCTGCAGTTTTGATAATATACAGTTACGTTATCCAACATTAAAATCCTGAGAATACTATAATTACGAATACAGTCAAACCGTAAATACAATTAATCCTAACACAAGGTGCCAAACTATCCATGACCCAAGTCCAATACGTATTAGGCAATGTTGAAAAATAATAGATTACTTTTAGTTTTATTAAGTGTAAATATAGATATAACCGCATTAGACAACTGCCAAGATATCCTTCTATTATATACGTATCAAAACTATGTAACATCACCATGTAACATCTTATTTTATTACAATATTTCCCAAATGATCCAAAAAAATACAGAGAGTGAATATTATAAAAACAGCACAATAATATTATTGATTTAACGTTTATACAGTAGGTAAAGTACTCAGCACTATCACTATTGCTTGTTGGGCTTCGCTTTCGGTTTAATTTTAGCAATATCCTGTTTAGAGCATATAGCGATAGCCGCCTCACCATCAGCTTCCCGTACAAGGATAGTGGCATGTTTAATCCAGACATATTTAAAGTTGTATTTTCTAGCTGTGTCTCGAACCACCCGAAACAACTCCTTCTTTTGTAGCGTTAAGTGTTCATGAATAAATATTGGATGTGAGGAGCCTGTATAGCCTAACTGTTCTGTGTTGAGTCCTTTTGCCAATCTGAATGTACTCAATAAGTTGTCTCTTAGCATACGGGAACTTAGTTTAACAATTATATTTTTCGGTCTTTTATTATCTTTGTGCGCATGTGGCACTCGGTGAATAACTAAAATATCCTTGTGTGACAGTGTGAAATTTAATTTAGATGTAATATTATCCATGATAGCTAGCAGGTTTTCACTGCGCTTTTCAGGGACATTACATAACTCCAAGTTGCATTGGCGCGCCTGTTGTTCCATAGAGTCAATCTTTAATTCCAGATTACTTATTGTTTGACTTAAGCTCTCCGAATTCCCAGTTTGTTGACAAACAGTGTTAATATGATTTTTAAGTTCCTCTTGAGAATCCATAGTGAATTGTAAAGATTTTTGGATTGTTGTCACTTCCTCCGCCAACCCTTTTTGTTGAGTAGATAATTTGTTGACATTCTTTTCTAAAGCTGTGTGGTCAAAGCGCAAAGTATCGAGGTCTTTTTTTATGTGGATTGTAGTTTCGGAAACTTTTGCCAACTCTGATTTAATATTTTTAATATTATCTGACAAATTGGTCATCGCAAGATTCAGATCATTTCTCAAATCATCCATTTTTTTATTAAAATCCTGGGACAATAATTTAATAGCTTCCGCAAACTCAGACTCAGGCTGCTTGCGTTTTCTTTGAGTGACGTTCTCTTCAGAACTAGATGATTGTGCGTTACCAGGCATTGAAGAGATATTAGTTTGTTTATGCGACATCTTGCACGATTGTGTTTGATACTATGTGCGAATCACAAAATGTATTGATTCCAAAAGCGGCCGCCAATTTAGCGCTGCGAACTTCACTCACTGGTGGTCTAGCGGTATAAGAAGTGGCTCACAATGGACGCGCTCAAGTGTCCGCGGGTTCAAACCTCAGTCGGCAGCCAAATGTCTTTTTCCAAGTTTTCTAATTAATATTTATTAAAATAAGTGATTCGGTCACTCACCAGTGCAAAAGCAGGATGGCGCAATACAAATGCCAATATGGCGCCGCTTGTATATGGGAACCTCAACAAGATAGTAAGAGAGGTACCGATTTCGGCAAACAACTATTACACAGTATTCCTCAACAAAAATTAAAATCAGCAAATACAGAATTGTCACACGTCCACTCGCAATAAATCACAACGAACGAATGTATTCAGCCCAAATCTAGACGAAATCCCGAACATTCTAGGCCACCTAACGCTCAAAGAAAATACTCAGCCAATTTTCATCAAACCAAGGCGAATTCCTTACGCACTTAGAGTTAAAGTAGACGACGAAATCGACCGGCTGGTGCATCAAGGCGTGATCACTAAAATTAACCACTCTGACTAGGGCACACCGGTTGTGCCTATTGTGAAGCCAAATGGAAGCGTAAGGCTTTGCGCAGACTACAAAGTAACCTTGAATAAAGTTATCAAAGATGAACACTATCCAATACCGATTATCGAAGACATCCTAGCCGAAATTAGTGCTGGAAAACTTTTTTGCACGTTGGACATAACGCAAGCTTATCTCAACATGGTAATGGACGAAAAAAAACCCCTGTTATAAATCTTAAGTACGCATAAAGGCTCCTACAAAGTTAATAGACTGATATTTGGAGTCAAAGTCGCACCGAGTCTCTGGCAAAAGTATATGGATCAATTCCTACAAGGACTTGAAGGAGTAAAATGTTTCTTTGAAGACATTATTATCCAAGGATCGTCAGAAGATCAACTGCTATACAGACTGAGACAAGTTTTACAGAAGCCCAAAGAAAACAACCTTCGTGTCAACAAAGAAAAGAGTCACTTTTTTAAACGAAGTATCAATTACTTGGGACACACAATAGATAAAGATAGATTACATAAAAACCAAGAAAAAATAAAGGCTGACGCAAACCGACCAACAAATTTAAATGAACTACATTCCTGGGAATGGCCAATTATTACAACAAATTTATTCCTAACCTTGCATCTATTACCAGCTCTTTAAACCTGCCACTTAAGAAAGGCATGAAATTTGTGTGGTCCACCAAATGCGAAGAAAGTTTCAAACAGATTAAAAAAGAAATTCTCAGTGATAGAGTCTTCATGCATTTCGACCCAGAAAAACCGCTTATTTTGGCTACAGACGCTGCACCATCAGGGTTTGGAGCAGTCATCTCACACAAGTTACCCGATGGGACGGAATGTCCGATTGCCTTTGCATCAAGATCCTTAACTAGCAGCGAATAGAAATACAGTCAAATTGATAAAGAAGCAACAGCAATTTTCTGGGGCCTAAAGAAATTTTTCCATTTTGAAATTAAACTACAGTTTACGGATTTTATCGCGTTATATTGGTTTCACTTGTTTTTACATTTAAACCGAATGATCTAAAACTACATTTTTATTACTAGCCAACGTTTCGAATTCATTACAGGATTCATGTTCACGGCAGACATTTTTCCATTACTGTTACGGCCGGAAATTCACCGTAATTACAGACCATAAACCACTCACTTCAATTTTCCACCCACACCAAACGCTACCCACGTTAAGCACTATGAGACTTTTTCACAACGCACATTTCCTGTCCGGCTTCGACTTTGACATTCAATATAGAAGTACGTTAAATCACTCAAATGCAGATTATCTCTCTCGATTCCCAGTTGAAAAAGTTAACGAAAACACAATTGATCAACATTGCGCTTTTCAATTGAGACAAATTAACGTATTAGATGTCACTCCGGAAATAATCGCTAAAGAAACAAAAGAAGATGCTGAACTCCAAAACTTACTTCAGGCGCTTAAATCAGGCCAGCCGCTGCGAGTATCAGGATACAAAGATAATGAGTTGACGCTCCAAGATGACTGTATTCTGAAAGGCACAAGAGTAATGATTCCACAAAAATTACGTGAACGGATTTTAGAAGAACTGCACGCAGGACATAAAGGTATTCTGAAAATGAAATTACTGGCTCGCAGCTTCGTTTATTGGAAAAATGTTGATCACGACATTGAAAACAAGGTGAACTCATGTAGAGCGTGTCGATTAGAGATGAATGAACCTGCAAAAGCCCCCATGCATCATTGGGAGGAACCTTGGGTCCCTGGCAGAGAATCCACATCGATTTTGCAGGTCCCATGTCGGGCTATCAACTTTTGATTATAGTCGACACTTATACGAAATGGGTAGAAATCATACCAACAAAAAACACTACAAGTTCATTCTGTATCACAAAGTTAAAGGAAACTTTCAGCACGTTCGGACTACCTTACACCCTTGTCTCTGATAACGGTAGACAATTTTCGTCTCTAGGGAATTTGAAAACTTCTTATCGAGCAAAGGTATAGTCCACAAAACAATTGCCCCATACCACCCTGCCACTAACGGACAAGCAGAACGATTTGTTTAGACGGTCAAGCGAGCATTGCATAAATTGGAGGGGGAGACAGGCGGATTTATAGACAAAATCCTGACAGTCAAAAATATCCTTAGGTCAACCCCTGGCCCTTCCGGTGTCACCCCGTTTGTCCTCATGTTTGGAAGAGAGATTAGGACTAAATTGCACGGAATGGTCAGAAAACCCTCAAAGGAAAATGAGGGGAACGCTGACGCTGTCAGTCCCTCAGGTTTGAGGCAGTTTAGCTCTAGGGAGCCGAGTACAAGCCCGGGCCTATTCCACACCCAGAAAGAAATGGGAATTCGGCACCATTTCCCGCAAATTGGGGAATCTTCACTACGAAGTGAAGATGGACAGTGGGCTCACGTGGATTCGTCACCTTAACAAGCTACTCCCAGCTCCCTTGATTCACGGCGGAGGCGTGTGACATACTTCAGCTCTCGTCTCCTAGCAACGGTTTTTCTGTTTAACTGTCATTGAATGTAAATAAGTAAAATGCTTATGTTGTAAATATTAGTATTATTTACGATAGCATATTATTATGGGGTAGGGCTGCTGACATCGAAAATATTTTTATATTACAAAAACGAGCAGTTACCAGTTAAAGACAAGAGTCTCACTCAAAGAAAATTTAAAAAATATTGGTATTCTTACTGTAGCATCACAATAATTATATTTATGCCAGTGTTATGCATGTACGACTAACTACATATAAATTCTAACAAAATGAATAGTGACATACACAATATTTATACTAGGCACAGGCACAAATTATGTGTACCATATTTCCGTTTACACAAAACGCATAGCTTTTTTATTGGGCTTAGTATAAGAATCTATAATAAAATACCAAGTAAATTTTAGACTTGCCTTTAAGGTCGTTTCAGACAATAGTTAAAAATAGAAACTTTTAAACACTCACGTTGCATGTTTATAAAAATATATATTATACACGGGAATTAACGCGAACCGGCATTAGGTATTTACATACCTTATTTTGCTTGACGTTTCAAGACGGTTGCACGTCCCAGGGTCGCAAGCTGACTGGTGTCGCGATGTCACGTCTCCGAGTGCGAGGTAGAAGATTCTATTTCTACCCCCGGGTTGTTGATTTTCGAAGTACCGGCGCAAAACACACTAACCGTATCTGTATATTGAACATTCGCCGACTGCGCATTAAAGTGGGGTGTTGTTAGTCGAATCACCGGATTCCACGCCGATGACAATTTGAAGCCCTCGGCACGTAAAGCTGTCGGTCCAGGTTCTTGTCTCAGAATAACAATCGTTAGGCCATGTCGGAGGCCTACGGGCGGTCTGAAAAACTCCGACATTAGAGATGGCCACACACTCAAACGAAAAACAAAAAAAAGAAGTTTTGTTTGTTATGTACAACACCAGCTAATTTTATCTTAATATATGTCTTAATTTATTTCATTTCAACTATAGGTAAAACTCACTTGAAGCGTTTTATATATTTAAGCTGTTGTTATGTTTTCTACGGAACCTTCAACATCAAGTCCTAAATAAACTTATTTGATGATATTCGAATCGTGAAAAAAATACATCCTTATACCGTAGCCTTATATAATAATGATTGGCCTAATACTAACCCTTGTCAAAGCGTGAAGAGGTCTGCCTAGCCTTGGGACAGTTTAATAAACAGGTATGCTTTTATGTCGACCGGCTGGCTTAGCCAACTGCAACACCGAAGATCGCGGGTTCTATTACCACTCGAGTCAAACATTTGTGTTCGTAACCATGGATGTTTGTCTAGGTCTGGATGTTGCTATGTATAATGTGTATGTATTTACAAAAATATAATTATATAATGTAGGAATGTTTATCCGTCTTTAGTTCAAATTCTTCCTACAATACAAACTCGGCTTAGTTTGTGACTAGATGGTGTTGTGTGTATATCGTAGAATAGTATATTATTTTATTTACTCTTAGTATGCCAACAGTGTTCCCGACGTTTTGACGTAATTTTTAATGAAAGAAACTTACTTTAGTGTATGTTTTAAATATTAATTTAATAGCTCAGTGAGGATATTGAAAACTGTTTGTTTTCTGAAATAGAATATTTTTATAGGCTATTTCTTTTGTTACAAGTAGTTTAATGCTAGTTATATTTAGCAGCAGAGAGAAAAGTTAGAAAATCTCGCTTACAATAAGTACACTGACTAGTATAAATGCTTCCGTGGTCCAGTGGTTAGCGTATGCGTGTGCTGATTGGGAGGTCCCGGGTTCGATTCCTGGGTCGTGCAAAAGTGTTACTGAGTTTTTCCGAATTCTCAGTAGCAGCACGGAGTCTGGCAAATTGACCGGTAACGGCAATACGCTCGCCCCCTATTACGTGGGACCTGAAATTTAATATGGCGAATTGTGGGTGTAATATTACATACATCTCTGCCTACCTCTTCGTGGATACAGACATAGATCTTTAAAAAAAAAATGGTATAAATTGGTAAAGAAGTAGAGATACCATCAGACTACCATGTAGAAGGTATCGGGTTGAAATCCACGGCGTGCACCACAGACTTTGCGGAGTTATAGGTATGCGTATTGAATTGTTAATTTATCGCTTGCCCCGTGCCTTGCTTAGCAAATTGACCTTTTGGTTCCGGCTGTCATTAAAATCTTTGACAGTCATAATAGGGTCAGTATCTCTGAATAAACTAACACTAGTCTAGACTATGGAATATCGATATACCGCTGAGTTACAGAGGTCAGACAGACATTCGCTTTGTGTAAATGATAATATTCAGTCAAAACAGGTTGGACTAGTAAGCGAACCTCAGAATGTAACTGGGATAAAGCTAGGAGGATTATGACCAATATGACCATGTTTTTTTCCTAGTGTATATTTTTAATATTCCTATATATACATTTATAATAAATATACACAAATATATTGGAGTATGATTAATGCCTCTAGTAAATCACCATACTACCACATAATTGTACTCCTCTAACAAAATATCTATAAAATTCTCTAGACCAATTTCCTTTTTTCGGTTTTTGCTATTCTTATTATTATTGGCCCGATTCCTTTATACCCAAAACCTTAAATACTTTTACAATGTTGCACTTTCTTGCTAACTACATTTTGCTCAGTAAAACCTCGTTTCCCATTGAAGTAAAAGTGGTAGTTTATCAAAGAGAGAGTGCACATTCACTGTTAGTGAATCGAGTTTGTGTGAGAGAGCCGGAGTGTCAATTTTTCGGTCTTGATCTCGAAGCGTTGAAGCGTATGTGGAAAAGGTATGTTCTCTTTAGGGAATTCTATCAATGACGGTGGTGGCTTTAGATAAAAAGTTTAAGTTTTTTTAACGATAGTCTTTTGAGATGAAAAGGCATTGCTTTATTTATTTATTTTATTTTAATTTCTACGAGTATTTTTCCTCTTTTCATGTATTCGTTGTTGCTTTTCTGTGTGTACAATGAATCATTAATAATAAATAAAACGCGATGGCGGCATTATGTTAAAAGGATTTTCTCTCAATTAACCATAGAGTCATGCTGAGAATGTTAGGGTACATATAGTGTATGGTCGCGGCAGTAATGCTAATGTAGATCCCGTGACCCCGCCATTCAATGGGATCGGATAGACGAACACCATGGTGGTTTTAGTGGGTAGTCCCGGCGCTTCTCGTCGGGGAGTCACCACACTCTCCCTAGACTGAGCCCCTTTAGGGGCCCGGGGGCCTGGGGAGCCTGGGGGGGTCAGCCCGTAAATTGTTTGGTTTCCACAATGAGTCAAGAAAAAAAAAAGGGTACATAATGTATAATTTTTTTTTTTGATATCTATATAGAAAGGCAACGGTTAGGTACGTTATAATCAATACTAATTATAAGTATTTTTATAAATGGAATCGTGAAGCCAAAAAATATAATTACTTATATACTGCAGCAAAATTGAGTATCTAAATGTGGGACGTTTTCCTGTTACGTTTAAAAATGTTTTTTCTGATCTGTATAATTATTTAATCATGCAAAAGTACATCAAACAATATTATCTAAACAACACGACTACATTCATTTCCGTCTTAGCTTTCTTAAACCGACACAAATTCAATATTGACCAGGAAATGAAAGTTAAACATTAAACTGGTATTCTGACCAAGAATTCATTAAATTTGTTTACAAATAGGCGCTGAGCCGACGGCCCGATATTGGACTCAGTTGTGTTCGACAGTTTCTTATTAGACAAAGCACTTCAAGAGCATTTTCTTCTTTGATCAGCCTACTCTGTTGCTGGTTTAAATGAAGAGGCGATAGAAGGGTTATTTCACAATCCGGTTAGATTTGGTTACGTAATCGAGTCTATAATGAATTTATTTTGATTAATATTTATTTAATTTATCCAAATATATACAATTTATTACAAGGTCACTATCGTCTTTCCACAATAAGGTAAAGAAGTCACATATTTTAAGACAGTTAAAATATGTGACTTCGTTTAAAAGAACGGTATTGTTACTACGTCATATGTAAATAACACATGTTATGGCGCTGATACACTTGAGCATTCACCAGTAAGGAGCATTCTCGCGAATGTTACAAAACAAATGAGTGTGTTTTAGCGAGCATTCTCACGAATATTCGAGCGAGTCTTAGAATATAGATAATACATAGAATTTGCGCCACAATGGCAGTTAAACCCAATATATTTACTTCACTTTGACCTATTTTTATTTTATTTTATTTTTATGACTTTAATCTAGGGAAGAATCATCGTAGTTTGTCACTAATTTTAACTTGACTAGTGATGGGATTATTCAGAATAAATATCGATAAAATATCGATAATGTTTACAACAGATCCTTAGATTTGGTTTACTCAGAATTAATTTCAATAGAATGTTGATAAACTCTCAACACCAATAAATAAATTTGAACGTAGGAACAGTCACTTGTGTGATTTACCACTTACCTGTTCAAATTATAATCTGCATTTTATTATTTAGACACGTCATTTGTTTATGTATGTTACTCTTACTCTAGAAATAATTCATAAGTGATACTGAAGTAAATATAATTATTGGATAAAACTGATGTTGTAGTGCGAATTCTGTATATTTCTATAATCTACGGTCTATTTGAATTAAGAACGTGAAAAAGTTCGGTTCGACAAAAAATAAAACGGCTAATGCTCACTGTTCTGTTACAAGTGAATGCTCAGGTGTATCAGCGCCATAAAATAAAATGAAAAGTGTTTCTATATACATACATTCATATGCTCACGCCTTTTTCCCGTCGGGTTAGGCAGAGACAACAGATCGCCACTTGCTTCTATCCTTGCAAACCTCACGCGCTTCCTCTACATTCATTACTCTTTTCATACATGCTCGCCGGCTGCGGGTGCTTCGGATTTTTCCGTTTTTCAAGACGTCCCCAATTTGGTCGACGAACGTCTTACGAGGTCTGCTGCAACCGGCTTGCCCATACACCTGTTTCTAGTGCAGATAGTAAAAATACTTTCCTGGTGCGGTTTTGCTGTACTCTGGTATCACGACCTTGCAGTAATGGCATCTTCTATCAGTACAATAGATATGAAATATTTTATACCGCAGTCATGATATTTTGTCTTATACACAAAAACTTTGGAAGCGAAAATAATAAATCATGTCCTATTTGAATTCGTGTCGCGGCGAACAAAAGTTTTACTACCTTTCATGTGACATATTTTTTCATTCTGAACTTCTTCGACACAAGACTTATTATTGTTTAATCGTACAATCTTTCAACTTTCACCCTTTCATGCCGAACAATATCCAATGACGTTTCTACATGGATTATTTGAACTGTGACAAAAAGAAATATTACAGTGGCCTTGTCACCGGCCTGCATGACTTATCATAAATGTAGGTATTAAACACGAAAATACGGAGCCTACAATCAATCTTAGCAGCCATTTGGTGAGTAAAAACATTTTTGTAACGTACAGGGTGCGGGTGATGTGGCGATAATTTGGAAACGTTATTTTTTTAAGTTGACTGTCTATCTTTGATATTTTTTGGGCACTATGATATTTTTTTAGGAAAATTCAAGCCTATTGCTACGATAAAAGCTGGCTGATCAATATTGGGCTAAGTGAGGTGTAATCTAACCTTCTTAAGGGTTATTCTTATTTGGAGTATAAATATAATTATGTAAGTAGTTGAAGGTACAAAATTCGTTTTGTCAATAAACATTTATATATATTCGAGAGTTTTCAAAAAGATTTATAGAAGTATAAGGCTATACTGGTAGCAGCCAAAATTCAACGTGACAAATTATGTTATTCCCGAAATATAGTTTGAAACTTCAAACAAAAGGTTAGCAAAATATAAATGTAACCCTGTGATTGATATTTATAGTACGGGTACGGATAATTTAACAAAACAATTGGGCAATTTTAAAAAGATCTATTGAAATACAATAGACAATCACATTGTTATTGTTGTTAAATTAACCTATTGAAAACAACCAGCCGGCGAGGTACCTTTTTTATGTCGACCTACAAAGTTTTAGAAGCAACGATCACCTCTTAAAGCCTTTATCAATATAAAACCAATTATTTGCTCGTATGAATTATGACAGAGACATATAAAAGTTATTAACAATATGCACGGCGTTTTTTATTACCACAGCACCGTCCGCATAACCTTAAACTGACATAGACCTTGAAAGTTCAATACTTCAAAGAAAGCCAATATGGTTGTAGAGAAATAAAGGCCACTTTTTATTGGCCGCGACAAGTTTGGAAAGAAAGCAGATTATTGCGTATTGCCTTGTATTATTTTGTGATACAAGATCCTCTAAGTTTGAAGGGCTTCGGATAAATGGCTTTCGAGCTGATCGATTTATGGTTAAGAGACTTGTAGTAACAGTATGTATTTTTCTTACTATTTTTGGCAAATAGACATACAGCTATAACCATATGGTGATACCAAAGGACTGCCCGAAGTTGTCAGGTTCGAATCCACGGTTCGGACCATCAACTTTTCGGAGTTACGTGCGTATAAAATTATGCCTTGGATAGCACGTTAAGCCATAAAAATAAAATTGTTTTATAAAAATTGTACACTTAGTATAATGTATAAAAAAAATTGGTCAAGTGCGAGCCGGACTCGCGCACTAAGCGTTCCGTACCATCATCTATAAAAGAAAAAACGAACGTGTCGTTGTATGTATACTTAAATACTTTTTAAATTTCTACCTGTTTATTAAGATCGAGTAACAAATTGCTTAAAAACTACGTTTGTTGTATGGGCGCCCCTCTTTATTATTATTATTTTTTTTATTTAATTATTTATTTTGAAATACATATTCTGTGAAATTTTAAAGCGTCTACCTGCTAGCTAGCTAGCACGGTTTATGAGATACAGCCTGGTGCCAGACAGACAGACGGACAGACAGACAGCGGAGGCTTAGTAATAGAGTCCCGTTTTTTAACTTTTAGGTACGGAACCCTAAAAATTACATGTGAGAATTGTGAAAATAGACGTTTCTGTTTACCGCTGAATTTATTATTCGACGTATCCATAGATTGGAGATTTGAAATACATATTTGACATACCTAAGCTCCATACAAAATAAGTCACAAATCGCCAATTCTATGGATGGATCGATATTGGAACCGTCCGTTAGCAAGAATGAGATCTAAAATGAAAATTTGATCACTACCGATTTTTTACCAGTGTGCTGATATTGATGCAAAATATGAACAGTAGTAAAGAAATGCAATCTTATGTCAGCGTAAATAGTGATGCATGATAGAGGTGGAGTGTAAATTGCATAATGCTTGTATTTTAGCCGAAATCTGAAATGAAGTAGCCTTACTGAGAATCCAAGACGTTAATCCAAAATGAAATTTCATGAATTTCAATATTTAAATAGTTTTCAGGTCAATCATTCGAACGGAGTCATATATCAAATAAATTTAACTCGTTATCACTAAATTGCTAAAGTTCATAGAGTTAAAATTAATTTCTCGATAAATTTCAATGGTTTCTTGGAATCGCTAAATGAATACTATATCAAGAGTGCCAATAAATCGGCAATTGCATGTCCTTGACTGAGCCAGGCAGGTTTTTTGGAATAGGAGGCAAAACAGCAGATGGATCGCCTCATGAAGCAATTTTCGCCACTCATGGACACCCGCAGCATCAAAGCAGTCCAAAATCTGTTGCGAACCAGGATAGAAAAAGATAGGAGTAAAAAGTAAGAGTAGGAGCGGAAAATTGTTTGGTTGAAGGAAAAGATGGAGCCTCCGTCACTCTCACTCGCTGAAAGAAACGCAGCAGTATAAATACTGTTACTTTAGACCCATATTCTGTGAAAAGGCAGTACTTTCTCGATCGCTTTCAAACCTGAACTCTTCTCCGTCATACATAATATTAATCTTGATCGCTGAATAGGATATCGCCCTCTATAATATCGCTAATTGGGATACTACTCTATTATACCTTGCAATCATCTTGATTCATTTTATTTAAATAAATAGCTATAATATCGAACAAATAGTTCGGATGTTATTTCGTCATCATTTGTTTTGCTAAATAATAAAGAAATACGTAGGTAACGGCTTCGCATCAAAGCACGAAGGAGAAATTCAAGTTTAATATTTATTGTGATATCAGCGGTTATCACTTTTTTGAAAAGTTGTAACACAGATGTATACGTAGATACTTATATCTGAAGGCTCATTCTCATATTTGATAGACAAAGACCCTGTATTTTTAAAGAAATGCGATTCGAATTTGCTTTCAATTGGTATTCTATATTCATTTATTATACACCTGATGTCATATAGTCTATTATGACTGTTATAACTTGGTTCAAATAACTCAGATTTACATAGAACCGCAGACCTTAAGGATTTCATGTGCCGATTCTTAGTGGGGTCAGCCTCCAGTTTAGTTGGTAGTTGGCGGCGCTGGCGTCGTTTCTCCGTTCCGTAGGAACGTAACTATGAGAGCAAGAGAGTTGCTCCGGTAGTCACGTTCCTTGAGGAAACGACTGCCACGCCGCCAAGCCTCAATTCGGGTCGCAGAAAATTTGTCTTCAGAGCGCCCATAGGAAATGGGCTTCTATGTAAATCTAAGTTCTTTGGCTTGGTGTTGACACATAGTTTAAGATTTTTTTCAATTTACGACCTAGTCACGATATCATTCAAGTTTCCAAAACGAGATCGAAAGCATGCATTTTGAACAAATACAGGGTGTTTCATAACCCCCCGTCCGATCAATGAGGTTGTAGGGTAGAGTAAAATGATGAGGTATTTGTCATTAATTCACGGAAATTCGAGATAAAATTTTCCCTAGTAAATTTAATTAACTTTAAATAATATCATATCAGATTACCCATGGCAACACTGATGACTCATAAATCGTAATAACTAGGTATCTACCTAAAGTTCATAAAAGGTCGTTGAGTGCATCGGCCGCCGCCGGCAGCCGCGTCTAGTTACCTAATCCTTTGACAAAAGCCGAACGTCAACTTTACACGTGCCATCATTTTAGGTAGGTAGGTACACCCATTTTATTTTTGACTTGTAATGAGTTTGTTGCAACAGCTGGTTCATTGCATTATTAGGTAAAACGGAAGGTATTGTTTACGTTGTTTGTTTGTTTCGTAAGAGTGCGTAGCCAACTTTGGTGTCCGTGTATTCAGACATTTCTGATCACCCGAAGGCCTACGACATGGCCTTACGATTCTTAGATTCAGTTTTACGTGCCTTCTGAGTACGTGGGCACCCATCCAAGTGATGACCTGTGCAACCGTTGCTTAACTTTGCCAAACTATTACGATCCAAAAGCTTAGTCACGCTATGAGCGCTGCAGTATTTACGGTTATTACCAATTTTTTTTAATCTTACTTAGGTAGGTTACATTTTATTCCAAAAAAAATCAACTTACTTGTAAGCTGCATACTGTTAGGCGGCAGCCGCTGATTGTCTTTTTAAAAAAAATACCAAAAGTTCCAAACTACGGAATTTATTACCGAAAACGATACAACGTATTTGACCTCACTTTTCTCTTCACGATACAACACGCGGGAACGCGGTTTTAGGGAGTACTGGTCGGTACTGATGTATGGCTGTGACTGATTGAATGCACATGGGCACAAGCTTTTATATTAAAGTAATAAGATTACGTTTGCAAGTAATTACGTAGAGAAACTGGGTATAACATCTCCCCCCTTTAAATGGAGCTTTATCCCAAGATGAAGCGAAATTAAGAGAAAAGAAAAATGAGGCTTACATGATTTAGTAATATTAAGATCTAGTATAAAATTTAACATAAGATTTAGGATAAGTTCTTGTATAAGATTTAGCATTATATTTTCTTATAAGATTTAGGATTATAATTAAACAATTTTAAACATTAAAATAGTAAAAATGAAATTGTATAGAAATAGTAAATTATAAAATTGTTTATGAAAACATAAGATATAGTATTAATATTACCAAAAATATAATTTTAGTTATTTAAATTTCTATTAGAAGAATATCTTAGGTTAATATCATCATCTGAATTAGAGTGTTCAAACATCTCAATGGAATTACTGATTCTGTTTAATTTTGTACAGTTCTTCTCGTGTTACACTGGTTAAAGATTTGGATGCAACAAGATTCTTTCTTAAGATTAAAATAACGATTATATAATTTATACAGAATTAGTAGGCAAATAGCTATGATTACAATATAAGAGAAACTAGAATAATAAGTTGCATATTTAACAAAATGATTTTGTTGTTGGAATTTATTTATTTCTAACTCGAGGTCATCTAATTTGTGATATGTATGTTTTAAAGAGTCTAAATCAATGTTACTCAAAGATAGTGGTGACAATAGTGGTAAGGTTTTGTTTACAATTTCTTTGTTACAGCAATCATCCTTAGTGATATCAAAGTCAATTAAAAATTGGTTTTTATAAACAGATGTAGAAATAGTTGAAGGTACAAATTGCAATGTTTTGTAGTAACCAATACAATCAGGCGACAATCTTAATATACCTGTACCTAGGATAGAGTAATCTTTGATATCTGTTTTACATTTCACAGTTAATTTATTAGGATTAGACTTTACATAAATCCATTCATTATTCATAAGTTTATGCCAGATGTCGATCTGACCATATAACACTTTATAATTACACATACTGGGTATTGACAATAATACCTCGGTTAACAATTTTGTCTCACAAGATGGGTGAGAGCTACTAGAATAAATTGTAACTAATTTACAAATAGAAAAATCATTCTTAATTTTGAGACATTTTTCAATGTTCATATTAGACAACAATGCATAATTTAGTCTATCATCTGTGATAGCGAGATAAGGGTTTGATGGATGGATAAGGGCAAACGCGTTAGGATTAGTGTGATCTGGTGGGGTAGGCAGAGGAATCATTTTATAAACAATATACTTAATTGGAGAGATAAGAGGGATTTGTAAAATAAAGATAATTTTCTTGTTATAATAGTATGAGGTTAACGTTGATACATCAATTATAGTGTGAATTGTTTCTATGTTAAGAGGCACTAGGAAATCTAAACGTTTATTCATAACGTTGCTTTGCTTTGCTAATTCCTTTAGGAGGTTAGTAGGAGTGATAACAGATGGGTGAAGGACGTTAGCTTTAGTGAATAAGATAGAATTTAGGACAGAGTCTAAGAAATTGGAGATAGTTAAAAGAGAACCTTCGATTATATTTACTAAGTTATTTATCTTAGATATATACATAATTTCATTATTATTTTTAGTCGTTTGCGACAAAATATCATTTAACTTATTAATTTGAGAAGTTAACCTAATTTCATTTTTATTTAATCTAGAAATAGTAGAGTTAAACGTATTAATAGAGGATTTTACGATATGAATATTTTCTTTAATTAAATTGAACAATTCATTCTCGTTTTTTTGACACGCGTCGATTGCGGCATCATATTTACGCGCATCGTCAGCATTTAATGTGCCAAAGAAAAACTTTAAGACTTCGCCTCCAAACTCTAGCGACCTTTTAAATCTATTGGGATGGTCTGTAGATATAATATGCGATAGAGAATCTAATTTTATCAAGTTAGCTTGTAAGTTAATCTCGATAGGACTAAATAAATCTTTACATTGTATAAAATCATTTAACTGAGATCTGATACAGAGGTCTAGTGTACTTTTAATCAAATTATCAATATTATTTAGATGAGGTTCAACTGATACGATATCTATGTATGTTATAACTTTCCAATAGTCATTATAAAAATAAATTGTTTTGATAGGGTCGAAATAGATTCCAGGGCTGTGCACTATCGGAGGTAAGGTAGGTTCTGCGAAGCTGTGACGACATAGCGTTCTGAAACGAGATAGTAACTAAGTGTGAGCGGGTTTGATTTCGTTTGTGTGATATTTAATATGCCTACGGTTAATACATATAGTGACATTATGATTACCGTTTAATTTTATTATCTTATAGGGACCTTTCCACACTGGAGATAAGGCCTTTCGAAGTCTGTGGTGATGTTTAACGTAAACCATATCACCAACTTTATACGATATGCTACGGCTAGACTCGTCATAGTACCGCTTGGAAGCTTCTTTACTATTCGAGATATTTTCTAATGCCTTCTGGCGACTAAATTTCATTCGATATTGTAAAGCGCGCACATATTCGTGGTAAGTATTATTATCATTAGTTTCATACAGAGAATTAGGAATGACGGGTTTATAACCAAACAAAAGTTCGAATGGAGTAAATTGAGTGGTAGTATGAGGAGTAGTATTGTAGGACAATAGGGGAGTTGCTAAGTAACAATGCCAGTCGTTCTGGTTGTCGTTCACAAATGATTTTAGGTACTCTTTGAGAGTAGCATGACTACGTTCTAGGGCTCCGTTTGTTTGCGGATGATAGGGTGTAGTAAAGATAGATTTAATTTTACAAATATGTGTAACCTGCCTAAAAAGGTCAGACGTAAAGCATGTACCTAAGTCGGTAAGTATTGTTTTAGGGAAACCAAATAGTGACATGAAATGAATTAAATTATGCGCAACTTCGTCGCTAGTAGAGAAAATCATAGGATAAGCACAGGTAAATTTAGTAAGATCATCTTGTAATGTTAAGATAAATCTGAATTTTTGGAAACCAGCTTCTGGTAGTGGTCCTACTATGTCTAGTGCTAGTCTCTCGAGTGGTCTAGTACTAGTGGACGTTTTCTCCATGGGAGCTTTATTTGATAACCGTAAAGGTTTATTGACCTGACATAACTTGCAATTTTTAACATATTGTTCGATATCTGAGCGCATTGATTTCCAATAATATGACGCTTTGATACGACTCAGCATCCGTTTTGAACCTGGATGTCCCGCAATGGGTGAGTCGTGATTTTCTTGTAGAATTTTGGGAACTTCAGCTGGGGTAGGATATATGATTTGGTTTTTGTAGATATGTATCTTAATATTAGTATTATGAAATATAAAAGTAAGCATGTTATAAATTTTATTATAAGAAAGTTTAGATAATGGTTCACTGAAATCAGATATCGCGAGCTCGGATTCATTTGTATCTTGATCCTTAATTAAGTCGCGTAATTTTATCAAGAGATTATAAATTGTTTTATAATTTACTTCATCGTAATGGTGAACCTTAGTAAATAGGAAATAGTAATATCTTCCGTTTGATATAGTTGAACATATCGAATCGGATTCGCGTTCGGATGCGATTATATCAGCTGAGTTTTCGATTTGGGAAAGAAGATTTTGGCAATTTGGCATTGAGTTGTCGAAATCTAAAGATGTTGGACAAGCTATCATTTTACATTTAGTGAGATGTAAGGCTTGAGAATGTTCTTCAATTTGAGTATTTGTAGTGGGAATAGCTTTAGTAAATTGTAACTTAAAGTATTGCTCATAAGATTGATTATTGAAACTGTTACTACGTGTGATAGCGAGTATCGGATGACGCGACAGAGCGTCCGCGTTAGAATTAAGTTTGCCTTGTTTATAAACGATTTCGTAATCGTATTCTTCGAGTTTTAACCTCCAGCGAATGAGTCGACTACCGGGGTCTTTAACATTAAAGAGCCAAACAAGGGGTCTATGATCTGTTATAATTTTAAACTTATTACCATAGAGGTAAGGACGGAATGTTTTGACTGCGAATAGGATAGCTAATAATTCTTTCTCGGTTGTTGAGTAATTACCCTCGGCTTTATTGAGTGTCCTCGACGCATATGCTTATCTTTGCCAATCGGACCTTGAGAGAGTACTGCGCCTATGGCGTAGTTACTTGCGTCTGTAGTGACGAGAAAAGGTTGAGAGAAGTCGGGGTATTGAAGTAGAGGAGCTGTAGTTAATTTTTCTTAAAGATATCGAAAGCGTTTTGTTGTTCGATACTCCAATGGAAGGCAGTATCTTTCTTTAAGAGAGAGGTTAAGGGCTTAGTGATTTTGGAAAAGTTTTCGATGAATCGGCGATAATAGCCTATGAGACCTAGGAAGGACTTTATATCTTTCTGATTTTTGGGAACTGGATATTCTGAGACGGCCTTGACTTTATCAGGGTTAGGAGAGACACCGTTATCGGTGATAGTGTGGCCTAGATAATTGACTTCGCGTCTTAAAAATTCGCATTTATCCGGCTGAAGCTTTAAATTGAATTTACGAAACCTTTCGAAGACTAAACGTAGTTTTTCTATCATTGAAGGCAAGGAATTTCCATAGACTATACAGTCATCTAAATACACATAACAATGAAGACCTTGTAGACCTGATAAAACGGTATTCATGAGTCGTTGGAAGGTAGACGGTGCGTTTTTAAGACCAAATGGCATCCTAGTGAACTCATAGTGGCCAGATGTACCATTTGTGTTGATAACAGTGAAACCGGTTTTTGCTGAGTCAGCGGGATTTAAATTAATTTGGTGAAAACCAGATACTAAATCTAAAACAGTGAAATATTTGGAATGACCCAACTGGTCTAAGATATCTGAGATAAGAGGAATCGGATAGACTTCATTAACAGTGACGTCATTGAGGCGTCTATAATCAATTACGATTCGCCACTTGCGTTGGCCGGAAGCGTCCATCTTTTTGGGGACTACCCAAACAGGTGCGCTCCAAGGTGAATTAGAAGGCCTGATAATATTTTAATCAAGCATCTTTTTGATTTGCTTGTCGACTTCGTCCTTATGGCACTCTGGGAAACGATATGACTTGACATTGATGGGCGGTGAATTACCCGTATTAATTAATAATAATAATAATAATTTATTTATTTACCAAACAAATTACAGATAAAAACACAGATATGTAAGTACATAAATTCACAGCTTATGACAATTGGGCAGTAGTGGGATTGTGTTGCTGAAATCTGTACAATATTATAAACCCTATCTCTTAAACTAGGTATTCCTGTATCTTAAGAGACAGTGTTTGGCTATCAGTTTTACACTTATTAGATTTATACAACAGGTTGGAAACAATGTTGATCGGTCCATTACAATATGATTTAATTTACTTACATTAAAATATAAAATGCAGAAAAATATTGAATTATATAACATTAAAATTGTATAACATTATATGTAGCATTTGTATTCTATATGGTGTACAATAAAGAATTTTCTATCTTCTATCTATCTATCTATATTATATGTTTGTGTGGTGTGTGTGTGTGTGTGTGTGTGTGTGTGTGTGTGTGTGTGTGCGCGCGCGTGTGTGTGTGTATGTGTGTGTGTGTGTGTGTGTGTGTGTGTGTGTGTGTGTGTGTGTTGTGTGTGTGTGTGTGTGAGTGTGTGTGTGTGTGTGTGTATGTGTATGTGTGTGTGTGTGTGTGTGTGTGTGTGTGTTTGTTATATTAAGTGATGTAGTTTAGAAGAGACTCTGTTTGTAAATAGTCTTGTTTTTGTAACCACTCCGTCACCACATTTTTGGCCTGATATACGGTAAGATCCCTAATACCTAGCTGTTTATGGACGTTTTTGTATAAGTGGGTACTTAGCGTATAGAACTGGTGCCTAGCAAATGTCGTATTGTGTGGGGTACCTGGCGGAATGTTTGTACGCTTTTTTGGATCTGCAGGGGGGAGGGTGCAATGCTTCCTAAGGATAGAATTCAGCACAAAGAGCTGACGGACCGTAAGTACTCCACATTCTGAGTATAGCTGCTTGGTTGGGTATTTTATAGGCTTCCTGGTCATTACTTTGAGTATAGCTCTTTGTGCTCGTTCTACTCGTACAAATTTGGTCTTATTTGCTCCGCCCCATACAGAAATGCAGTAACCTATAATTGATTTGCATAGGGCATTATATACCATATATAAAGTATCACTATTAGCGGACTTTCTGAGTGCCTTAAATATGTGAATGAGTCGCATTACACGAGTGGTAAGTGCATCTAGTTGTTTGTGCCATTTTAGAGCATCGTCAATAAGTATGCCCAGGTATTTGATACTGTCAGTTCTACTGATTTTCGGACAAGAACAAGGTGCGGATTTGTCTAAACATGAGTGAGCAGTAATAGTAAAGGAGGGGGGTGGCGATGTATTACGTTGGATAGTAAAGGGGATAAAATATGTTTTATTCAAATTTAGGGTCAGGAGGTTTGAGTTAAGCCAGTTCATTACTTTGGCAAGACATGTTTCTGCTTCTGTTTGAATTACATCCCAGGTAGGTCCATAAACGATTATTGCTGTGTCGTCGGCATAGGCATATAGCTTGGAGCTTGGAAAGTCCATCTTACAGAGGTCATTAACATAGATTTGGAAGAGAGTTGGACCAAGTATGCTTCCTTGTGGTAAGCCATATGTTAAAAGCTCTTCGTCACTCAGGTACATATCAATTTTTACACGTTGGGTGCGATTTGTTAAATAATCTTTGAAGATATCCAAAGCAATGCCTCGCACTCCTAGGCGTTCCATTTTTGTAAGAAGTTTGGGAACAGAAACTGTGTCAAATGCTTTGGAAAGATCCAAAAATATACCCATACATTTTATCCTATTATCTAGTTTTCGAGCTACTAGTTGTGTCAGTTCTAAGACAGCATCTTCAGTCGATATACCTGTCCGAAAGCCGTACTGATTGTCAGCTATTATTTTGTATTTCTCTAAAAAAGATCTTAACCGGTTGTTAAGAATCTTCTCCAAAAGTTTAGAGAGTGTGGGCAGAACAGATATGGGTCTATAGTTGTTGACACAGGTTCTGTCCCCTCCCTTGTGAATTGGATGTATTATAGCTTTTTTGAGTGAGTTTGGGAATATGCCAGTTTGTAAGCAAATATTGCAGAGGTGAGTTATTACCGGCACCAATACAGGACGACTATTTTTTAATATCACAGCCGATATTCCGTCCCATCCTATAGCGCAGTCATTCCGCAATTGTAAAATCAAAGACTCTACTTCGGCCTCATCTACCTCGATTATACCTAGTGAGTTTACGGGCGAGTGTAACGCGTCATATGTTTGCCGATCCGCAGATTGATGTAAGTTATCCCCTGACATAATTTCTTCGGCCATGTTTTTCCCCACCCTACCAAAATAATTACAAACCTCGTTTAGAGAAGTTATGGGGTTGCCCTGTAATTGTAGAAGTTCTACTGGACTATTGCAATTTCTTTGGGTGTTGGTTATTGTTTTAATAGTTTTCCATAATGCCTTAGGATTACTGCTAGCTTTATCAAGTTCATTCTTTTCGTAGCAAGTTTTCAGTCTTCGAAGAAGCGAATTGCAATAATTTCGATAACGGGTGTAGGTTATTTTTAATATTAGATTGTCTGGTGCTTTTTTTGTTTGGGCGTGCAATTTATCCCGATGTCGAGTACATTTTAGTAATCCAGGTGTCATCCACGGTTTTAACGTTCTGTTTCGTCTTGAGATTTTTATTTGTTTTGTATGTGTAGACATAACTGATTTTAATATATATATGAATTTATTCATAGCTAAATTTGCATCCGTTATTGTATAAATAGTTGTGAAGTCAGTGTTCTCCAACTCTAGTTTGACTGCTTCATAATCTACTCGGCTATATGTATGGTGTTTATTTCGAGTGGGTTTCACGTTGGCCATAGATAGTAACAGAGGTTTGTGGTCTGTGATGTAAGAATTTATTACAATTGTTGTTGCCTGTAAATTAGTTTTCAAGAGAATGTGATCTAAAATGTTTTCTAGTCGCGTAGGAAATGAATGGGCCGGCAGGAGTCCATGCGAGGCGTTTAAAATGAGATAATCCAAACTCCGATCGCTTATATTATTTTGCCTTATATCTATATTTAAGTCGCCAATAAGGGCGATATTTGGGCTATGGATGCTTTCGTAAACATTATTTAAACTAGTTAGAAAGCTGTCAAAATTTTCTCTTGAGTTGTATGAAGGTGATCGGTATACAGCCACTAATGTCAGTTTGTTGTCGACATGACATGCTAGGCAGTTCCCACCCTTAAAATTTGGTTCCCATACCGTGATTGGCAATCCCAGTCTGGAATAAATTATTACGCCATCATTTTGGTTGCAATTATTTCTAGTAGCGTGTGACTGAAAATCCGTTATAATGGGGATGTTATGGACCTTACTGAGCCAGCATTCCGTGAGGATGATTATGTCAACGTGCATATTTATTGAGTGTAGTAATACTTGTAGTTGCTCGAGATTTTTATTTACGCTGCGTATGTTGAGATGTAATAATTTTAAGTCATAAGCGGTTTGACTGAGATAATTTAAACATTCCTCCGGATTACAATTATATGAGTTGCCTACACTAATTTGCTCAAGGTCATTGTTAATAAAATTTAAATTAGCCATTTAGAATAAGGTAAACTTGGTACATAGTATTAGAACAGCCTTCGTCTAACGGGTGTGGGGTTTTGAAACCGTAGTTATGGTATAACAGATTATATAGGTAATATAACTTTTCAGTATAGAGTGGTACAAATTGTATAGTAAGTGGGTAGAGTTCGGTGGTGAGCATGTGTGTTGTGGTTGTTGTGAGTGTTTGTAAATTGAGGTGACATATGAAATATAAAACAGTAATAAAATAACATTTTAGAGTAGAACAACGAGGCAAAGTTAGTTTACATAGTCAGACATCTGTGTTACCTATATCTTGCAGATTCTTATCACAACTAATGAGTATATGTTTTTCACCTTCGCATTTTCGCAAAAAGATATTTCCATTTGAGATCCAACAGTATTTGTAAGCATTGTTTTTGGCAAATTCGCGAGCTTGATAAAATAGCTTCTTCGTGCTACTCGGCAATTGTTCGGTAACATAGACTGGTTTGCCTTCCCCTGGTATACCCATGTCTGATGTGTTAATTTTTCCTTGTTTTGGTTTGTCTGTATTGTATGATCTCACCGCAGATATCAGGGCTTGTTTTTTCTGTACGGAAGTAAAATCGACAATTATAGGACGTGGGGTGGCAGAGCTGAGTGATTTACCTGGTAGCCGATATATGTCCCGGATCTCACAGTCTGAAACAGGTATTCCAACAACTTCGCCTATTTTACGAACCGTCTTCATTAGGGTTGAACAACATTCCGCGCTATCCTGTGGTATATTTCTAACTTCGACACCGGACGAGCGTGATTTTTGCTGTAGGTCTATTATCTTGCGTTCTAGGTTTTCTATATATCTTTGTTGGTTTTGGCGCTCTTTTCTAAGATCCTCAATTTCCTTTTTCATGTCTTCGAACTGCTTATTGATGAATGACATGGACATTTTCATTTCTTCATTAGACTTGCGAATTTCATCATTTGAAGTCTTAATGTGAGAATTTTGGGTTTTAATTTCTGCTATATCAGCCAAAATTTTTGTCATTAATGTAGTCTGTTCCGCTTGAATCGAAGATAATTTCGTATCCTGTTCTTCTTTCCAGCTGGACAGTGCATCCCGCAGATCTTGTGAATTTAAGTTTGATCCCCCTTGCGGGGAGTTAGCCGATAATTGAGTGTTCGATTGCGTTAGTGCAAGTGAGAGGGTCTCCGTACATACACAGACCCACGCCCATCTCCCCGAAGGGGTAGGCAGAGGCATATTAAATGCCCACTTTTCGCCAGTGTTTTGATCCCACGTAATAGGTGGCGAGCCTATTGCCGCTTATCGGGATATTTTGTTTGCCAGAGCCTCGTCCGTTGATCGGCAGGTGCACCACTTGCAGGTGAGGTTGGCTTGGGACCCTAAGTTCTTGGTGGAAACCCTATGCACCCTCCGTCGAGGGTCTCCGTCGAGCGATATATTCTATATATATCGCTGAAATCAGCGCAACAGTCTAAAAGAGCTTGTCTTTCCTCAGAGTTAAGATGATCGTGTCGAATGAGGCTAAGGACTCGATCTCGTCGATCAGACGGAGATGAAGAAACAGAGTGAATGATTTCGTGATTTGTATAAGATTTAGAAAAGTCGATAGGGGTTAATTTTACTTTAAAATCATGAATTCGGACTTCAGACTCGGTGGTGTTTAATACAGAAATGTTAACACGGTTATTCGGTTTCAAAGAGACAATGCAGTTAGCTAGGTAAACACCTTCACTTATAATATGATCTAGAACAAGCGCTTCGCGTAAGTTCTGTACCTCCGACGAGTCATTAGACACCATGCATTCAATTACCGCTTCGCAGCGAGCAGGTATGACATAAGTCGGCTTATCAAACAGAATAGGTGGCTTATGATTACGCAAATGAACGTACTTAGAATTATAATCTATATTAGCGCTATGGATACGTAAGAAATCGGTACCAATGATACCGTCGTATTTAAGATTTACTTCATCAGTAGTAACGTGAAATTTATGCAAAAAATTGTCTTCACAGACTTGAATCTCTAGGTCAAATGCACCTAGGGTTTCATTACAAGATTCAGCGTTATTTATACCTCTAATCTGAATTAATTCGTCAGTGAGTTGAGGTTTACACGATAAACTCGATAACTTTACAATACTTATGCTTGAACCCGTATCAATAAGAAAACTTAGCGGCTTCTCGGAATAGTTATTTATAAACTTAGTAAAAGGTAAAGAGACCTTGTATTTATGGATCTCGAAAATAGGCACTGAAGTCTTTGAGCTTTCAGGCGATTGAGATTTCTCAATATGTAATTTATTTTCAGATATAGGAGACTTAGAACAAAAAGGTAAGTTATTCGAATTAGTATTAAGATTCACTTGAACCTGAGATGTAGTATTATAAGGCTTAGTATTACTATTTAACATATATTCATTAGTTATAGGGCTCAGATTGTTCTGAGATATATCATAAGACTTAGGATAAGACTTAGGACACGATTTAGTATAAGAACTAGGATACGACTTAGAATACGAATTAGGATACGAACTAGTATAAGAATTAGGACACGATTTAGGATACGACCTTGTATATGAATTGGGATACGAATTAGCATACGATTTAGGATAAGACTTAGTATAAGAATTAGGATACGAATTAGTATTATAAGATTTAGGATACGATTTAGGATAAGAACTAGTAATATTTGACTGCTCATCTGGCAGATGTAAGGTACAAATATTTGTACAAGATTTAGGAAGACTCGGCTGCTCGTTGGTCAGCTGAGATATAAAAGATTTAGTATGACTCAGTCCCTGTTTGCAGGCGTCCTGAGATATAAAAGATTTAGGAATAGAATTTGTGCCATTATAACTAAAAGATTTCGGTAGGCACGCACCCGAAATCACTCTGTGTTTAAATCATCGTTATTATGATCGCAACAATGTACGGTATGTACGCGTGTACTGCTATTCGGTGCATGTGAACCGGCGGCGCTACTTTGAGCTCGAGTGGCGGCGTCAGGTTGAGAGTTGTGGGAACGGTTGATATTATTATTATACTGACGCTTACGACACTCCGTTATAACATGACCTTTATGTTTACAGTAAGCACAAAATTTATTAAAATTTGGGTTATAATTATTACCTGAAAATGACGAGGTAGGATTTGGGACATGGAAAGATTTTTGTGTGGGGAGATTTCTGGACAGGTTGGCTAGATTTTTTCTTGAAACACTCAGTAGCAGTATGACCTTGCTTTTTGCAAAAATTACAAAATTTAGTAGTACTAGAACGCTGGGATAGGCGATTTAGATTTAACAACTTTTCCTCTTCCACGGCATGCGTTACCGCGTTATTTAAGGTGGAAGGGTTACGACAGCGAACAATGTTTGATATGTCGGAGTTAAGTCCCATGATAAAGGTGTTAAGTGCAAGGTCCTCCATTGCAGCTATCCTGCCAACTAGCTCTGTTGGGTTGGAACAGGAATAGTGGATGTCGGCCTGGATTCGGGTTAAGCAAGCTTCTATTCTAAGAAAATATTGCGTAACAGTTTCATTTGATAACTGTTTGCAATTTTGTAAGTCTACGAGTAGGTGGAAGCTATGCTTCCTTTCAACGAAAGTGGATTTCAGGAATGCTTTTAAATCTGTCCACTGGGAAAAAGTTTTAAGGCTGCACGCTAATTGTGCTTTGCCCTCTAACTGCGAGATAATATATTTGCACAATATGCCTTGTTGCTCAGTTGCTGCCAAGGACATGGCATTGTCGCAATTAGTTAGGAATGCAGGAAGACTTTCGCGGTCTCCCTTATATGGCTTTATGAATTTTGTGAGCACACTTAAGGTGACCTTGTCTTGGGATTCGTTTTTTATAGACATGATTTAGGATGTAGGATTCAGGCACTGATATAGAAAGCGATTTAGGTAATAAGGATAACACGATATAGGATAAAACAATATAGGATACACGGAGATAGGACACAGATTATCACACAGAGATAAACACAAAAATACAGACACAGAGATAAAATTGAGATAATTAGAAACTACTTACAGAATCAGCAATATCAGGAACATATTATCTGAAATGAGTCACAGCTAGAATAATTTTGAGTTCCGTTGAACGACACGCGGGCGCGACCGAAGAGAGATAGCTTGACGGGCGGCGTAAAGATCACGTGGCGTAGATGCGTAGATGCTGATGCTGATCTGATGACGGTGTGTAGATGGAGAATACCGGTATTTCTACGCCAGTAGGAGATGGCAGAGAGACAGAGACAGACCGGTCCCGGTGAGACGTTGGAAGAGAGGTCCACGGAGATGTAGTTTCGTGCTAGTGATGCGGGCTCCCGATGCGGAGGCTTATCGTCGACCACGAGGTTTCGGCGATGGTGCAGGCTCGATGTAGAGGCTTACTGTCGACCAAGAATTTCGGCGGTGGTGCAGGCTCGACGTGGGAAGAGGCTTACTGTCGACCACGATGTTGGACGGGTGTCGGATGCGGGCTCGGCGCGAGAGGCTGAGACTGACCGTCGATCTCAGTGACAAAAACGGCGACCACGGATTCGGATCTCTGGGTTTATACGGAAACCACTTTCGAGATCCCACTTCTGACACCAATGTTAGGCGGCAGCCGCTGATTGTCTTTTTAAAAAAAGCACCAAAAGTTCCAAACTACCGAATTTATTACCGAAAACGATACAACGTATTTGACCTCACTTTTCTCTTCACGATACAACACGCGGGAACGCGGTTTTAGGGAGTACTGGTCGGTACTGATGTATAGCTGTGACTGATTGAATGCACATGGGCACAAGCTTTTATATTAAAGTAATAAGATTACGTTTGCAAGTAATTACATAGAGAAACTGGGTATAACAGTACGACGATCATGCTCCACATGTCGACCGTAAAGGTTAAGACACTTACGGTACCTTTTCATCTAAGGTGGCTATTTGAAAGCACACTAACTAGCACACTGTAGTTAACGAGGTGGTGAAGCCGTTGACCGACGTGCTCAAAAGGCACTGGCAGACCTGGTGGTCCAGCGAACTGTTCCTCCTTATCACTACGTGCACCTGCATGAATTGCATTCACTCCTACCTAAACACATCGAAATGTTAAATTATTCAGAGTTTCAATACGACCGACGACGTAATTATTTCACAACGTAAGTTATTCCGGAAGTCCGAACGAAACTTATCCTACCTAGGGCAAGACTGAGTGATCAGTAGGTAAATTGAAGTCGTAAAAAATAGCCAGCTAGGGATGTAACCAATGATATTTATTGGAGTTCTGTTTTTATCGATATGTTATTATTGTCCCCGTACGAGATGGGCACGTATCCAACGCAAAATTGTTGTTTGTTTTTAAATTATTGTCATAACATAAAAATGATGTAACTTTTTTAGTTGATTTAGGTTACCGAAATTAGTAGATTATAGTCTTTTGTCTATGATCGACTAAGTTCTGTAACACAAAAGTATTATTTAAGTCTTGTTTACGTAATGTGTCGATATCGTTATATCATTAATGTAATAATTCTTTGAAAAATGAATGTTGTGTCACATTTCATGTTAAAATTTATTAAATCGATATTAGCTGCTATCGAACGTAAACATCTCTACCGCGTTTCGGTATTGTGTCGAGCGGCTCGTTTGTTACACTATTTTAAAGGTGGCATGCCCTTTGACACGAAAAGCCGACAATATTTTAATATAATTAATAGAATCATAAAGGATACCGCCGCTGAGGGGAGTGTTGTTAGTTTAGGGAATTTTCCCTAATTTCGGGGTAATGTTTCTCGTTAATACTATACTAAGGAAATAAATTGTGACGTTTTATGAAGACCTAGATTTTTTTTATTATTTTTTCTAGTATGCCTTACAAGTCAGTAATATGTGGTTTCGGGATCGGACAGGGGGTTATGAAACACACTGTGTATGTAGCTCTCAGTTGGTAGGTATATCTACTAAGTTATCGCTGCCTTTTTTTCTCTTTACAATAAAAATACCGAAGAGTAAATCAAATAGTAGTGAATTAGTAGCAGACCGGAGGCAGACCTCAACCGATCACATGCTTGAGCGGCGCGTTATGCACGGACCATTTATGTAGCGATGCGACTAACAAGTGACGTCATATGTCGATAAAATACGAATGTCCATGTTTTTAGGTAGAGTTGGGTGGTTATTCATATGCATACAAGAAATTGCAGTCTAAATACAAATTTTATGTGAAATAGCTAATGTTCGATCTAGTTGAATTTTTTTTTTCTCAAATGTTCGCTCATATAAAGTAATACAATATCATACATACATACATACATAGTCTCACGCCTTTTTCCACGAAGGGGTAGGCAGAGGCATATTAAACGCCCACTTTTCGCCAGTGTTTTGATCCCACGTAATAGGTGGCGAGCCTATTGCCGCTTTTCGGGATATTTTGATTGCCAGAGCCTCGTCCGTTGATCGGCAGGTGCACCACTTGCAGGTGAGGTTGGCTTGGGACCCTTAGTTTTTGGTGGGAACCATATGCACCCTTAATACAATAAATAAATTACAAGTTAGACTATGGATGTAACCGAGTTAACTAATCTCATGTAAAAATAACTCGTGATTTTATTTAAATTAAGAATAACAATGCCGTAATAACCTTTAGCTTAGATCATTTAACAACTCAATATAATTACAAATACATTTAAGACTATAAAATCAGGTTTTGATTATCACAAAAAAGCTAGCCGCAAAGCGAACAAGCAAAACTTTCGCTTGTGTTATACGTAGGTAGTGATAGGAAGTATAATTAAATGGGGTTCACCAATATTTGTATGTTTTATCGATAAACAATACTAACGTGAGTACAACACTATTACCCGCACGACACGTGCAGAACTCTTCTTGTTCCGATAAAACGCAGCGAGTCGGCGACGGATTAGGTGGCGACTCGTGATCGAGTTGTTCACCTCTCACCTCGTCATCAGAGCTTGTACCTTCAGTGGCGTACACTGCGTATTTGACTGATATCAGTACTTTAGCACCCATATTATGTAGGTGGATAGTAGTAGGAAGTAAAATATGATACATACTTAAATATTTGTTAGAATTATCGATAAACAATACTAAATGTAGAACAGTACACTAGTGTTGTTCTACTCGTGCTCGTTGCACGTGCAGAACTCTTCTAGTTGCGATAAAACGCAGTGAATCGGCAAGCGATTAGGTGGCGACTCGACGTGATCGTGTCGTTCACCTCTCGCCTCGTTATCAGTGCGTCTACTATCAGTCACGTACACTTCGTATGTTACTGATATCAAAGCTGTAGCGCTAATATTATGTAGGCATATTGTGGTGGGAAGTAGGATACCAATGTAGGAAACAGTGTTGTGTACTTTACTATATAAGTCAGATGCCCTGCGCGCTCCCTGGACACACATTAACTATTTATATGATTTATCGATAAACAATACTAATAAAAGTACAATACTAGTGCTCGCATGTGCAGAACTCTTCTAGTTCCGATAAAACGCAGCGAGTCGGCAAGCGATTAGGTGGCGAGTCGTGATCGTGTTGTTCACCTCTCGCTTACTGATATTAGTTATCAAAGGTATTGCAACAATTAGGTATAAGCTATCACAAAAAACGGCGCAGCAAAGCTTTGAAGTGAAAGAGCAATAAAAATCTATCTTTATAAACTTTGGAGTGTATAAATAAATTGAAATAAAAATTGGAGTGTATATTATTAATAACAAACTTTCACTTTTGTAATTTAGATAATAAGATATGATACGTAGTGTAGTATAGTATGTATTTGTATGTTTTATCAATAAACAATACTAACGAGAGAACAACACTAGTGCCCGCACGTGCAGAACTCTTCTATTTGCGATAAAACGCAGCGAGTTGGCAAGCGATTAGGTTGCCACTCGTGATCGTGTTGTTCACCTCTCGCCCCATCATCAGTGCGTTTGCTATCAGTTATGTACTCGTCGTATGTTACTGATATCAGTGCTGTATCTTTCATAGAGTAATAGGTTGGCGAAGTTAAGGAACTCTTGCACCAGGATGATGATAAGTCTGAAAATCGGCAACCTAAAGGCCAATTTTTGTATTTTACATTGAAACTATATTTTGAACGAAATGAGATTTGACTTTGAATTGACTCAGAATCGGTATTCTGTTAATTAAATGTCATTATCATATAATTTGACTTCCATAGTTCGATGTTAACAGTATGTATTTTAATAAAAAAAGGCCTTCGGTGGCAAGAGTTATCAGATATTACGAAATTGTCGATACCTGGAGTATTTGAATGTTGCGCCGTAGAATTGTGTAATTGTAATTTAATTATAGTATGTATATATAGGGTCCCAAAATTCAGTTTTTTAAATACTTTCTTTGACAAAATGGAAACACTCCTAAAAAAAATATGTAATAAGCGTAATAAAAAAGTTGTGATCGCGGGGGACTTCAACATTGATATCCTAAAGAGAAACAATACCTCATTGGAATTTGAATGTTTGTTGGCTCAATTCAATTTAAAATTAGAAATAAGGCAACCTTTTTTTTTTTTGGTGTCGGGTTGGAAAATCCTCATGGAGGCCCTCCGCCCCGGGGGGGAAGGACGAAGGGGACTGTCAGACTCTTACTGACTAAAAACCAACCCGTGCTCCTCATGTACCCATGTGTCGGAGGGTAGGGTTTCACCAAAGCATTCCTCGCTACCCCCCGACGGGTATTGGCCCGCCAGATGGTCAGGCGGGCCCCGAACGAAACCCCCTTGGCGGCGGATGAAGGTGTTGGGCTCCGCCGCCAAAACACCCAGCGGACGCAGAGGATAGGGAGGACGGCAACGCAACACCGCATCTCCTCTTCCTCTGCGGCCCCACCGCGACGCAACGATGGTGCGCCCCCATTTGGTCGCGGGAGATAGGGCGCGGGGCAACGCAACACCCACACGCCTCTCCTCCCGCGACCGCACCCGACTGCGAGGGACAGACAGAACTGTCCCCCGCACCCGCACCATGGGACGCATCCTACGCAGGCCTTTACCAAGCCCACGTGGAGCGTCCCCTCCCGGGATCCCGCTTAGCTTCACCGTGGGTGGCTTCTAACCCACGGTTACTGAGCCCCCCCACCACGACAAGGTGGAGATCCCACGGGGGGGAGAAATAAGGCAACCTACCAGAATAATGAGCAAATCGTGTATTGACAACTTTCTGCATAATTTTGGCAAACAATGTAAACATCTTGTGTGCGAATTGTCATTGTCTGACCATACGGCACAAATAATTGAATGTCCGATGTGGAAACAAGGGGAAATCACGTCTTGGCGAATAACTCAACGTGATTATTCTGTACATAACTTAAAAAAGTTCAAATCATGTTTAAGCTGTCTATTACTTAATGATATGTATGAACAATCGGATCCAAATAGTGCCTACAATACTTTCATTCAGACGTTTAAACTTTTTTATGATCTCTGCTTCCCCTATAAATTACTTACCATAAAGACGATAAACCAACCTAAATGGATACCTAGGGGCATAAAACTATGCAGTAAAAATAAACGAAAATTGCTATGGAAGTATAGATTGCAACCTACCAAAACGAATAAATTAAATTATAAAATATACACAACAAAATATAAAAACATCATTAGACTAACCCAACGTGTCCAAAATATTCACAACATAAAAACATCACAGAATATTGCCAAAACGACATGGCAGATTATAAATAAATCAAATCAGAAACCAATAAAAGAAATGATTAAAAAAATTTGATCGCATGATGACAAAACTATCACAAACCCTCAGGATATATCAAATGCTTTTAACGACTACTTTATTAATAAGATTGTACCCATACCTAGCTATGGTAACAAAATAACACAGTCAATAGATCGAAGACGTAAGTCCATATTTATGCAACCATGTATACCGTCCGATATAATAACTATAATAAGCTCACTAAAATACCAATAGTGTAGGGTATGACGGTATTTCGACTAAAGTTATTAAATTTGTAGGCGCAACAATATCTAAACATATCAGTCACCTTATACATTTAAGCATCTGTACTGGGATATATCCAAACGGGTTAAAAACATCTGTCGTCAAACCTCTGTTTAAAAAAAAAAAAACAGGATAGGGAACGAATGGAATTCTATAGACTATAGTAGATATTCTATAGTATTTTCGAAAGTTTTTGAAAAATTCATTTACAAGCAAATGTATAATTTTGTTGAAAGAGAAAATATCTTAGCTTCAGAACAAAAAGGATTTCGAGCAAACAAGAGTATAAATAGGGCCATATACGACTTCTTAAATGTAATAATAAAAAATGTTGATAGCAAAATACCAGTCTGCGCGATATTCTGTGATATGACGCAGGCATTCGATTATGTAGATCATGATATATTAACAAAAAAGCTAGATATGTATGGAATAAGAGGAAATGTTTTGAATCTTATAAAATCTTATCTGGGAAATAGGAAGCAATATACTGAGCTTCAAAATATCAATCCCAAGAACAAAAGACAATAATCATACATTTCTCACATCCAAACAGTAAGTTATGGTGTGGGACAAGGCAGTGTTCTAGCTCCATTATTATTTAATTCATACATTAATGATCTGCCTAAAATAACCCCCCATCCGGTAACATTATTCGCGGACGACAGCACAGTCGCCATACACTGCCAAAACAAAAACACATACGAAAATGTCATTAATTCTACACTACTTAATATTATAAAATGGATGGACAATAATAACTTAAGGATAAACATTTCTAAAACTAGTATAATGCAATTTTCGGAAAGAACCCCTTTAATAAATCTTGACATTAAATATAATAATATTAAAATTAATGAAGTTGACACTGCAAAATTTTTAGGCCTCAAAATTGATAGTAAAATTAATTTGAAAAGTCATACGGAGGACCTATGTAAAAAAAATTGGAATACTGCTTATGCCCTTCGTAAGCTTGCACCTACTCTTAACCACGAGGCATTACTCATGGCATATCATGGTACAACTGCTTCAAAACTAAGATATGCCATAATATTCTGGGGTAACTCAACAAACAGGGACATGGTGTTTATAGCACAAAAACAGTGTATCAGAGCTATGTTTAAATTAAAATCCACGGAACGCTGCAAACCATATTTTAAAAAATACAACATTTAACACTGCCATGCTTGTACATATACAAAGTAGCAGTCTTTGTAAAAAGTAATGCTGATTTATTTGAAAAGTTAGGGGATACAGTTTTACGAAACAGGAGAGACAAAACTAGCAATAGACTTCGTATACGTAAAGCCAGTACGACCCTAATGCACAAAAGTATACTTTGTATGGCATCAGCTGTATTTAATAAGATCCCAACCTTAATCACAAATATGAGCTCAAACATGTTCAAAAGACATTTAAACAACTATTTGGTTAACAAATGTTACTACTCAGTGATTTTTTAACAGAAAATGACATATGACAATTGTAACTTTTTTTGACCAATGCTATTGTGACTTTTAATAAAATTATTGAATTTATCTGATTATATAAATATTATTGACATAAACTAATCTTAACCATAAATTATAACTATATTATTATGAATTGTTAATGATGACTATCGAATTTATTATGCGACATTGTTTTTTTTTATTAATATGTATAATTGCTAATTGTTTTATTATTATTCAATTGAATGCATGTGCATGCAAAAGTTAGGAATTTTATATCTTTAAATAGCTCAAATTAGTTTTATTATTTATGAAATATTGCAAAATATATTTGTACGTCTATATGACAGAGCAAAAAGCGCTAATAATTGTATAATTGTAAGACCAATGTATCTACCTTTGTTCAGCAAATAAAATGATGATTATTGATTATTGATATTGATATTGAATTTACGATCTAGTCACGATAACATTCAAATATCAGTTCATTTTGGAGAGTACCATTTGTGACATGAGTATGACACTGACATTGAATCAAAACTGCATTTTGAACAAATATAATTACGAGAATCGGCCAAAGATTAATGTCGGTGCCTGTGATTTTTTTGTACGTACTACAAATAAAAACATTTAGGCAAATAGGGAAGAATGTATCTTGTTTTGTTAATTTTTAGAAGAAAAGTAAAATTATAAAATGCTTGAATGCTTGAAAAAGTAAAATTACAGTGCCCGATAGCGGCTATAGGCTAGCCCCCTATTACGTTGGACCTACAAATAACTTGGCGAAACATGGGTGAAAAAGGCGTAAGAATATAAAAAAATACAAAAATAATTTCATGAATTTTATTTATTTGCCGTGTGGTTGACGGCATAGAATACAAGTGTCACCACCCCCTATCTTCCCGTGCGTGGGTGTCGTAAGAGGCGACTAAGGGATAACACGATGCAAATACCATCTTTGCGTAGAGACGAAAAACTCGACATCAAACCCTATACGACTGCCTCGTTGGTCTCGCGGCTTAAATGTGCGCGTGGGATCGAGAGGTCCTGGGTTCAATTCCTGGGTCGGGCAGTGTTATTGGGTTTTTCTGTCACGAAATTCTCAGTAGCAGCACGGAGTCTGGCAATGTACCCGGTACGGCAATAGGTTCGCCCCTTATTACGTGGGACTAAATTATATCTGGCGAAAAGTGGGTGTAGAAATACACCTCTGCCTACCCCTTCGGGGATAAAAGGCGTGACGATATGTATGTATGTATGTAATTTCATGAAAACTTAAAAATATTTTACTTAAATAAATATCACTTACAAACTCAAGAAAACAACAAAAATCTGACCTTTTTAGATCAAGAAGGTACGCCTTTCTATTTTTAGGTAACACTTATTGAACATGAAGACTTCACATAGTTACAAATGTTCGCTTTTTATCAAATAACTGGCTGCTTTAATATTGTGACTTGTCATGCTTTGTATTTTATTCCCAGAATGTCTAAGCTCATCTAACGATACTCCATAAATCCAAAATTTATGGTGTATCGTTAGATTCCTAACATGAATCCTAGTGATACGACCTGTTATTTATTTCGAAGAATCAGAAAGAAGGGGCCAGGCTATTCATCGCTTTATACTTTAACAAAAAACTGATTTCAAATTTTATTTCGCAGATTTGATTTTCACCGTTAAGAAGTAATGTGTCAACATTTTTTTATATTGTGATTCGATTTTAGTGTGCAATCGCATATTTTATTGCATTTATTAAGTACTAGACGTCGCCAGCGGCTTCGCCCGCGTCAGTTATACATATAAACCTTCCTCTCGAATCATTCTATCTATTAAAAAAAACCGCATTAAAATCCGTTGCGTAGTTTTTTAAGATTTAAACATATATAGGGACAGACAGACAGAAGACAGACTTTGTTTTACCCTATGTAGATAGTGACCATGATTTTATTTTCTTTTTTAATTATACAGGTTGTAATAAGGAACAACCTACCGAAAACCGATACCAGTGATTCAGTACATCATACTGAGGCCCTCGGCGGTCGAATTTTCCGGAAAATTCATGAGTTTTCCGATTTATTTTCTCCATTTTATGTAATAACATAGTAACTCTTATTGATCCGCACTTAGTTTTTTATACATTTCTAAGAATTAAACATGTATACATTTACTCTGACGCGACAACGGCCGCGGCGGAGTAAGCACGCCATGTACATCGCTACCGCTGCTACCAGACACTGTAGGGCTGTAACAGCTGATAGTGCGAGTTTGCGTATTGTTATCTGCATTGCTGTTTTTTTGGAAAATGTATTAATTACTTGAATTTCGTAGGCAAATTTGAATGGCAAAGGCCATTTTATGTTAATTTTACAATTAATTTATTGTTGGTTTCTAATAAAAAGACAGCTAAGCTGAATAAAATTTAAGATAATTTTTGTTGCTTTTGACACAATATAAAAGTAGAAAGTTAAGTATATGAGAAAATGTGGAAATACTAAAAAACATTATATAATAAGAATAAATAAAATATTTATTTCAACATTCACAAACACACATCTTACCAGACAAATCCTAGAATAAATTACACAATTTAGATACAGCTTTGTCGAACAACTTCTCAAATAGGCAAAAATCCAATCGCAAAGCGACAGGCTAGAAAACGGGAAATAGCAAAGCGTTACAAATTGCAACACCAAAACATTGTTTACTTCCCATCTAGTTTGAGATCACTCCTTCAGTCCTCGCGATCAACTTTGCGTCTTTTCAGGGTCCATTAAGTTATCTTTCCCTATTTATAATGGAAACCCCTTACTCGTTATTTTGCTTGCGCAATACATGGCGGCTGTAACAGGCTTATTTTTTAGGAACATGTTGGAAAATACGACTGAAATGAAAAGCATAATGTCAAAGAAATAAAAATAAAATATAAATAAAATGTTCAAATGCCTAATTTTATGGTACCTTCTGTATTTTTAACGTCTATTATCGAAGGACTGAAATTTCCTCAAAGAGGTATAGTGAGAATAATTATTCATGATTTTTTTTATTCACTCTGTCTCTCTAACATTCATTGCGGAAGACAACAGTAAAAAATAACATCAGTGTCTTCTAAAATATATATAATATGCTACGTAGAAAATTCTTGGTAATTAGAAAAACAGTAAAAATTATTTCCGATTTTCTATAAAATTTTAAATATTACCTCTGAATTCTCAACCAAAAATAAACTTCGAAAAATATTTCTTAAAATCACATAAAGCTTTTTGCGTGCACACAAAATACATTGTTGTTTTTTCAAGCGCAACGGTGCTTAAGCCGTATACAGACTTTGCGAGGCATGCGCTGCGCACGGCGCACAGCGCATGCCTCGCAAGGTGTGTACCTTTATATTTGTGGCGAGGCATGTGCTACGCACGTGTGAGGGTGAGCCAACGAATGTTGGCAAATGCTACAAGATCAAAGTGCCTCAGTGCGAGCATTACATTAGTTGTGGACGGTGCCGCGCATGCTCGTTCGAGGTGTGCACCGCGTACAATAACCACGTACGCCTCGACTGCGAAAATGAAACTGCGTTTGTTCGGGCCAAACAGCGCGCAACGCATGCTCGGGCTTTGCATCGCGTGCGCGTATCCGCTGCTGCTTTTGTAATTATTAATTCGATTATTGAAAAATAAAGGAAAGAAAAAAGTCGTCGTCGTTGGTGGGTTAAAAAGTTCTTCCGCCTGCGTTATGAATACGGAAATAAGCTGAAATAAATTTTCTTTGTCGTCCATAATGCGTGCGAACATCACAGCGACGCGGACACAACCATCCAAACGCAACGCATTGCTCGCAATGAGCCGGCACACACGCGCGGCTCGCACGCGCGCGTCTGTGCGTAGCACATGCCTCGCAACAAACATGAAGACAGACAAACGAGGCGTTTGCCTCGTACGCGATGGCTCGAACCGAGCATATGTTGGTATAGTTATTCAACACGCACGCCTCAAACAGAGGCATTCGTTGTGCGCCGTTCGTAGCGCATGCCTCGCAAAGTCTGTATCCACCTTTAATGTAAACAGCGGGCGCCTTCCAATCAATCTCGGATATAAAAAGCAAAACAGAACCCTAATCAGACGAATTACTGTTCACATTTACTTGAAATATTAAGTTATAAATATACGGTGAAGGTTCAATATACTTTGGCCTCGATTTAAAAAATGGCTTCTGTCCATCAAATTTTATTCGGGGTTTTGGAGCGAGAAATGTTTTCTTTGCATTGCATGTATATTTTAAGGAACGGGTATGTAGATTGAGGTTTCGTGTAGTTTAGTGGGTTACTGATGGTACAATGTAGATATAACATATATTGTAACCAACTTGCGACTTGAAGCGAAACATATTTTTAAGACATAAAATTTGTTAAACCTGACGGGAGGTCCTAAAGAGATTTTTTGCTTGTTACGAAGAAATACTTACAGGAACCCGAGAAAAATTTAAGGCAGTCAAGATATACAGATGTATAATATCTCAGTTTCGCCAAGATCTCAGTTCTTATAAAAATATCGGCTTATACCTAATGAAAATTGTAGTTTTAGATTTTTCGACTTCTAAGTCATATTTCTAAATTGAAATTAGAGCGACAAAATTCCATTGGCTGTACGTAAGCTCAGATTTAAGCGGATGAAATTTTGATTACAACCGATACCTTAAGGCTACAAAAATCATGAAAATAATAAAGTCGCTAGACCAGATGTCTGAATTATTAGAAAACTTATCGCAATAATGATTATTTTGGTAATTGTGTGTGCTAAGGAATTGAGTAGGTTGTTCTTATTTAGCATCTAAATTTAAATGAATAGAAACCGTCAATTCTCTTCATGCATGTTGTTTTAGCGTCGTTTCTGTGTCTATACAGTCTTACCCTCTACAGTCCACTGCTGGACTGAATCCTCTCCTAATGTGCTTATAAGTAATACTAAGAGTCAATATGTGGATATAGTCACTAGGCCCGCTGACCCGACGCGTTGATATAGGATTTAATGTCTAGATTTCGGTCTATTCCTATATATACTATGTGCCTTACATATTTTCTTTAGTCACTTATTACGATATCCACGGAATAAAATGGGGTGGTGACACATTGTATTTCTAACCCGTTACCATACGAACTAGGTACAGATTAAGTTATACTTCTATAGTTTATACTTGTACAGTTTAGGTAAAATATACAAGCATATTCTATGCAACAATATACTTCATACACAACGCCTGAGCGAGCCCCTATGAATCGGTTCATTCTAGGGTCTACGCCGTAGCTATACTGCTACGGTTGTCTACCGAGCTCTACGTTCATAATAATTTGTAGGCTTATTTATAGGTAGATCTGTCAAAGCTTTCATGTAATGTAAGCATAGGCATAGATTCGTCGCCTAGCATTCAAACGAAACGTCTATTTATTTTGCTTACAGATATATGAAATACAAATGTTGGGTCTTATTGTAAGGTTGCTCAGATCTAGAATACGATAATACAATGAAATACTTGTTGTTGGAAGACGCTTTCGAGGTGACGGTCTATAGAATATAATACAATGCGACACAAATTCGTGACACGTTAGAGGTAGACCCCTTGACCTCTACCTATGTCTCTCTTTGTGTTATACTAGTCTAGCTCATGGTTTCGCTTGTCAAATTTACTTTCCTATATTAGGGCTACTGAAAAATAAAAGTTTATTTAAAATTTACTTTAAAAATGTGTTTTTCAATATTTTGACCTTGAAGTCCCTCATAAAACAATTGGTTTAGGGTTTAAGGATTGGTTTTGGGTAATTAGGTCTTAAGCCCGGTCTAACTATCTAAGTTCCTAGTTAACATCATATTTCAATTTGACTTGTTTAAACATGATTATAAGAAAAATTACGGGATCTGCTTTCTAGCAATCGTTAACAAAAAAATTACTTTAAGGTAAATTTTAAATCACAATCAGAAACTGCTACGACCAACAGAACCTCTGTCTATATATTTTGATTCGCAACTTTAGAACGTATACAGAAAACAAATTCCTTTTCCAGGTTCAGAAAACCTTTTCCAGCTCTACTTCCAAGAAAAACGGTCCATATAAATGCTAGGAATAAAACTATTTCCATCTTTTGCCATTTTATACCACCAGAAACTTAATCCATATTGAATTCAATAAAAATAAAACATAAAAATTGTGCTTGGTATAGGAAATTTCATTTGTGAACGTTGTAGGCGATGAAAAATGCTTTGTTCCAGTCGGTGTCATTCCTTGCATGGCTATGAGGACCGTATTCATAGCTTGGACAGTGGGATTTTATTTTATTTATTGGGTAGTTGATGCAGTGATTTTGGGTGTCACTGCTTGTGCCAGGTAGCTTTGACTTGGAGTTAGTTCGAGCAACAGAGTACCGAAGTTTTTGTCATTTGCAAAGAACAGTTTCAACTTGTGGCCATTTATGTTTAAGACAAATTTCGTTCATGTTTGACAAAATTGCTAAGTAGGAGTAGTAGGGGTTGAATTTAGACAAAGAATTGCTTAAAATGTTTATTATACAATTGACTTTATTTACACTAGATTCAGAACTAGCCGATTGTTCGTTTTACCTATTTTGTTAAAATGTGTTTAAATTAATTGACTGTTGTATTATCGGCATAAAAAGTATAAATGTTGTTAAGAACTACTACACGTGAGCAATCTAACCGTCTAATGGTTAATAAAACACAAGCGCCTTTCGGCAGCACCATAGCCAGATATGTCAATAGTTTGCCCCACGTAAGCAAGATAACGAAAACATCAACAACACATCATCAGCATCTACAGATCATAAACCTTGAAACACCGGCACAAAACGTACCAGTACACAAGTTCAATTAAACTAAACTAAACGTAGACAATGTACACTTAAATTACTCATGAGTAATAGCTGTGCAGAAGCCACAATGGCCCATTTCCCATTTCCCATTTCCTACCGTGACATCGCTCTGGGATATTATAAGGATATTTAGTTATGTAAACATCCTGGGAACTTACGTTGTAAATGGGGACTGAGATATATAGAAGGATGATATTAGAGGGATACTGTTCTCGAAACATTTTTGTGTAGAGTATTTTTGTGTTCTATCGTCAGGCAAGTATTGTAACAAGTGATAACATTTAGAAATGAGATATCCAGAAAACAACCTACCACAAAGCAAAACAAATAAAATTTGTATTCTTTATGGTAGACTAGGGGGTGTAACCGTGGTCTCACCATGGTTACACCCACGTTATTTAAGGCTTCTGCTCAACTCTCGTCGCTCATAGCGTGATGTTATATACCTTTTCTCGATAAATGGGCTATCTAACACTGAAAAAACATTTCAAATTGGACTAGAAGTTCCTGAGATTAGCGCGTTTAACCGAACAAACAAACTCATCAGCTTTATATATTAGTATTATAGGAATAATCAAAGCTAGCATCCGTATAAGCACAACATCCTCTACCTCAAAAAACTTCAAATAATTATAAGTCCTCATGATTAAAAGTGTCACTTTTTCCTCTTTTCAAAGAGTTCCAATTTTATATGGTATGGCAATGTGTTATTTTCTTATAAGGAAGGTGGTTGGAATGTTCCTACAGCTATAGCAACTATGTGACTGGATCCCAACCCAGTCATCAGGATGTGATAAGTAATATATATATACAAAATAAAACTCAAGAAGGACAAAGTCAGCAGAAGACATTAAGACACTGTGATCTCATTCAGCATGAATTGTAACACCAATAGTCGAAGAAAGTTCGGGTACTTTCAGATAAAATCAGTCTTCCGTGATCACGATTCCTGTAAAGTAATCGAATCGTATTGTAATAAATAATGTAGGTTTCAGATAACTCGGCTAAAATTTAATTTCATTCGAAGCAATATATCGCGAATAAATCAGTAAACTGTAGTTTAATTTTAATTGCTACAGTAGTATAAAAATAAACTATCAATTCAAAGTATGTTCCTAAACTGTTTAATCATCATCCTCCTTGAGTTATCCCAGTTAGAACCCGGGGTCCGCTTTCTAGTCCAACCGGATTTGACTGATTAGCTTTTCCACGGAGCGACTGCTTGTCTGACCACCGTAACTCAAAGGAATAGCTATATTCCACGGTTTAAACAAGTGTCAGTTTGTTTATAGGTACTGACTTCCTATAACGAATGTCAAAGATATTCATAACAGCCGGGACCGACGCCTTCACGTTCTCTCCGAGTCACGGGGCAGGCGATAATTAACAATTTAATTGCACATAAGTTTGAAAAGTTATTGGTGCGCGGATTCAAACTCGATACCCTATGCGTAGCAGTCCGTTGGTATCTCCACTCAGCAATCGCTGCCTTTAAGTCAGTCGCACCAAAATATTGCGATCATCTTCTTGCCCTGGTCCCAATTTATGTGGGGTCGGCGCAGTACGTCCTTCGCTTCCATTCTTTTCTGTCACCCGTCATCTGATCATTTACCCTTTTCTCTTTCATATCCATCCTCACACAGTCCATACATCTTTTCCTTGGCCTCCCTCTGCCTTTCCATCCCTCTACCTTCATATTCTTCACTTGATTAGCTACATACATATCATCTCTTCGCATAATATGTCCATACAAAGCCAAACGACTTTCTTTCACTTTCTCGTCTATAGAAGCGACTTTCAGACTACGTCTCACGTATTCATTCCGAATCTTATCCATTCTCGTAACTCCACACATCCATCGCAACATTCTCATCTCTGCCACATGAAATCGTTTTTCATCCATCTTCTTAGTAGCCCAACACTTAGCTCCATACAACCAATATATTGCGATAAAAGCAGTAAACTGTAATTAAATTTGAATTGCTACAGTAATATAAAACTATACTATCTATTCATAGTCTGTCCCTAACTTGTTCCATATAAACCGAAACTGGCCTCTGCACGACCCATCTCTTGGAAACTAAAAACTAGACTATGAATTCGTATCGAAACACAGGAACTAACGCTCGGCATCTAATAACTGTACGAAACCCTTCTTTCTACATAAACATTGGAGACCATACTTTCATAAATATATAGGTACTTAAATTGTAATGTGCCCTTGATTTTGTTTTTAAATTATTATTGTAGAAATGTTCCGTAGGTTTTTAACTGATTTCGATGAAAGTAGCAATTTCTCAGGGCGATTGCATTTTTTAAATATTTGTTGCTGTCATTCATATCCATCGAAAATGATTTATTTAATTGGAAGGCTATGCACCATTTGGTCCCATCGAAGTTGAAATAATATTTGAGGTTGCTATTTTTACGTAATGCTAGAGCCCGGAAGCGTTATTTAGGAATGAGTAGGTAATTATCTTTTCGTAAGATCTTTATAGGCATATACATTAAAAAATCTCTCAGGCTCGAGACAACAATGTTCGGCAACAATATCAGACAAAACAATGTCTCGTCAGAGAATCGATCCCACCACATTCGGCGCAGTACCAAGTGGCAGGCATCCGTTTAAACCACTATACCAACTGCCTTGTTATAACCACAATGTTATTGTAACAGGCTTTAATTACTTTACCTTGTTAGTGTATGTGGGTCGAATTTTGCAAACTGCTTTACAAACGTATTATCCCACAGCTCTGATTTGCATGTTGGTTCTGTTCTATAGTAAGCAGGAGTTTGATTCATTAAGACCTCTAAAGCACCGAACTTCTAGCCACAACAGTGTAGACTTTAACAGACATTATTTTATTAGTGTATCTTTTATTTTCGACTGCACGGTTGACGTAGTGGTTTAAGAGGCTGCCTCGCCGCTTGACTGTAACATGAGTGTTGTGGGATCGATTCCCACACAAGAACACTTACTGTGATTGATAAATTGTTGTTATTGGTTGCTACTACGTGTCGGTAAAGTCTCCCACGGCACAGGATTTATTCCTAGTGCAGGATTGGCTACACTGCCTATTTTTACGACCCTTATGTCTTAATCATTTTTTACCATTTCTGGATAGAGATTACCTACCAGTTAACTTCGAAATTATTTCAAATCAAGTTATATATTATTTCTTATTAAACAAAATCCTTCTTAGTTACAGGAGTATGCGAATATTGACTTGGAAGTTTGTAGACAATTTTAATTAAATGCGAGCGTAGCAACAGTCAGTCATCAATATAGCCTAGTCACGGCAAAAATTAACATTTTCACACCAATTCTTTGCGCTGTAAACGTTTCTCACGGAGGAAGAATCCTGAGTAATAAATCATTCTTCATAATCCTCAAGTAAACATGTCTGTTTGTCAGCATTTACATACTTTATTCAGTTCACATGAATACTTAATTTAGGTTATTCACGCGAATATAACTTGTCCTACATCTAGAGATGTTTTTGGAGAAGAATTCTTCGGGCACACATCCGAATGAAAATACGACAGCGTTTTGACACAATATACATGTATGCAGTGATGTAAGAAGCGTACATTTTGTGAGGTTGAACGTTTTGTTATCGATTTACAAGTTATTGCGCTACGCGACCAAAGATCATCCTCCTAGCGTTATTCCAGTTTCAATTCGTAGTCCATTTACTTGTCTAACCGGATTCAACAGAAAATTTGCTTTTTTACAGAGTAACTGTCTCCGCAACCCAAAGGGATACCTAGCAATATTCCATAGTTAAGGCTGTTGGCATTTTAATAAGAAGAACTGACTTTTTATAACGTCTGTCAAAGATGACAGTCAGGACCGACAGCTCAACGTGCCCTGAGGCACAGGGCAATAGATAATTACTAATTCAGCTACGCCACCAACTTTACCGATACGCGAAGGATTTCCCGCCTGATGTAAGGCGTTCCTTTGATAATAGTTGTCATAAAAATATCATATTCAATCGCATCCAGATTCGATGATGGCCTCGATATTTGAAGATAAGGCTAAGACTAAACATCTACAGAATAAGAACAAATACCGAAATCGTTCTACGAAATTGACAATGTCAATCAGCGTCAGGTTAATAAACGTTGATGCCAGTTATTCAGCGGGATAGTAGTTCACGTTAAATAAGACAATAAATACTTATCTATTTCTCACATTGTTCTTTTTATTTTCGGATGACTTTATGGCCAGCTCGATATCGATGATTTGAGGCCATCTGAAGGTCTCCGATATGGCCTAAAGATTGCTATCCTGAAGTAGATATCGGCACGGGTAGACGTACTCTACGAAACACGGTAGTGCTGTGATATATATGCCACAATAAGTGGTCACTCATGAAAGTAATGACCTCTAACACCGTTCCTTTACTTTGCCGATCTGTTGCGAATGGAAGTCAAGCCGAAAGCGCTACATAAAAAATGACCATAAAATGATTAGTTCATTTTTAGGCTACTCTAAAATAGATTTAATTCTTTGTCGCCGAGGATAGTGAAGACACCAACAGACTGCCATGCAGAGGCATGGCTCTCCGTGCCTAGGAGAGCACGTTAAGCCGTCGGTCCCATCTGTCATGAGGATCTTTGACAGTAATTATAAGTAGTCAGTACCTAGAATAAAACTGATACTAGTCTAAACCATGGAATATAGCTAACCCTTTGGGTTGCAGAGGTCAGACAGGCAGTCGCTCTGTGGAAAAGCTAATATTAAGTCAAATCCAGTTAGACTAGAAAGTCGACCCCGGGTTCTAGCTGGGATAACGCTATGAGGATGATGATCTTTGTCGCGGACGTTTTTACGAATATTCGATTAACACCAAATATATAAAATAGACTGCCTCCGTGGTCTAGTGGATAGCGTATGCGACTGCTGATCGGAGGTCCCGGGTTCTATTCCCGGGTCGGACAAAGGTGTTACTGGGTTTTTCCGAATTCTCAGTAGTAGCCAGAGTCTGGTGATGTGCCTGATAGCGACAATAGGCTCGCCCCCTATAATGGCGAAATGTGGGTGTAATATTACACCTCTGTCTACCCCTTCAGGGATATAGGTGTGAGACTAGATAGATAGATAGATTACACTTTATTGAACACCAAAACAAACAAAGTATTTACATAAGAATATAACATAAAACTAGTGTGCAATTGGCGGCCTTATCGCTAATAGAGCGATCTCTTCCAGGCAACCGCGGATGGACAGAAATGATGTAGGTTATTAGTCATGTTCATTGATGGTGTAGCGTCGGTAATCTATAATATTCATAAATAAGTACCTAAATATATACACATTGTAATGTACACTTACATAAATACATACTATATTATTACATACATACTATATTTATATTATACATACTATATTATTACATACTACAATATATATATATATAGTCTATCTAGTCTCACGCCTATATCCCTGAAGGGGTAGACAGAGGTGTAATATTACACCCACATTTCGCCATTATAGGGGGCGAGCCTATTGTCGCTATCAGGCACATCACCAGACTCTGGCTACTACTGAGAATTCGGAAAAACCCAGTAACACCTTTGTCCGACCCGGGAATAGAACCCGGGACCTCCGATCAGCAGTCGCATACGCTATCCACTAGACCACGGAGGCAGTCTATTTTATATATTTGGTGTTAATCGAATATTCGTAAAAACGTCCGCGACAAAGATCATCATCCTCATAGCGTTATCCCAGCTAGAACCCGGGGTCGACTTTCTAGTCTAACTGGATTTGACTTAATATTAGCTTTTCCACAGAGCGACTGCCTGTCTGACCTCTGCAACCCAAAGGGTTAGCTATATTCCATGGTTTAGACTAGTATCAGTTTTATTCTAGGTACTGACTACTTATAATTACTGTCAAAGATCCTCATGACAGATGGGACCGACGGCTTAACGTGCTCTCCTAGGCACGGAGAGCCATGCCTCTGCATGGCAGTCTGTTGGTGTCTTCACTATCCTCGGCGACAAAGAATTAAATCTATTTTAGAGTAGCCTAAAAATGAACTAATCATTTTATGGTCATTTTTTATGTAGCGCTTTCGGCTTGACTTCCATTCGCAACAGATCGGCAAAGTAAAGGAACGGTGTTAGAGGTCATTACTTTCATGAGTGACCACTTATTGTGGCATATATATCACAGCACTACCGTGTTTCGTAGAGTACGTCTACCCGTGCCGATATCTACTTCAGGATAGCAATCTTTAGGCCATATCGGAGACCTTCAGATGGCCTCAAATCATCGATATCGAGCTGGCCATAAAGTCACACGAAAATAAAAAGAACAATGTGAGAAATAGATAAGTATTTATTGTCTTATTTAACGTTAACTACTATCCCGCTGAATAACTGGCATCAAAGTTTATGAACCTGACGCTGATTGACATTGTCAATTTCGTAGAACGATTTCGGTATTTGTTTTTATTCTGTAGATGTTTCGTCTTAGCCTCATCTTCAAATATCGAGGCCATCATCGAATCTGGATGCGGCTGGCTGACTGTTGCTACGCTCGCATTTAATTAAAATTGTCTACAAACTTCCAAGTCAATATTCGCATACTCCTGTAACTAAGAAGGATTCTGTTTAAGGCGCTGTTATACCTCAGAAGCCGTGAAACTCCTAATTTTTCGTCGCGCATCTAGCCATAACGGTACATATTACAAACTAGCAAAAATTAGAGCTTAAAGTCAAAAGTCTGAACAAAAGACTTTTGAAAGAATTTTTCATGTACGTAAAATAGAATCACGGTAAAAAAATCACAAAATCGAGGCAGAAAATAATCTTTTGTCTCACTGTTTGCAATATTTTGATCGTAAGCTGTCGTATTTTTTTTGATAATATTGTAGGAAATCTAATGAACTAAAGAATTACCCTATTTATTTTCATATTATACCTGTATATTTTGTAAAATTAAATAAAATCTGCCAAACATCTATGATTTTGACGCTCGGTAGATCCCATCAATATCAAACGCTTCAGCAATTTAAACCTTATTAGCATAAGCGGTGTACTGAGTGTCAGTTGCTAGTTTACGCCCCGCCCAGACCTCATCATTCGGCTATGAGCCCTGTGAGAGATAGGTCATGTCGCTTGCGTCTCCGCTGCACAAAATTTTACGTAAACCTGTTTGTTATATAACAGTTCTGCAACGTCTTACACACATTTGACTTCAGTCATTCCTAACACGATCTGTTCAAGAGCTAGCCAAGAAATGCCAAACAATTTTTTTTAACAAATTTGACTCAAATTCCGTAGTGATAAGCAAAAATTACAAGAGGGATAGCAGTGACTGGTTTGAATTGCGTAAGAATATGTTGGCAGATTGAAATTTTTGTATAGTAGTAAAAAGAAGAGATAACAGCAGTAAAGCCAACTTAGTAAAAAATATTTTGTACAAATAAAATATTTGCAACGTAAAATCAGTTGCGCATGGAATCTAAAATGAACAACTAGCTTTGCAACAACTGGCGAAGCAAGAAAATGTAACAATCGAGCCTTGTGGATTATTCGATTATTGGTGCCACGCCAGATGGATTAATAGGTCCAAACACGATTGTGGAAATTTAATGTTCTAAAGTTGAATATAAGAATGGCCTGGAGAATAGTATAAGAGCAAATAAAATACAAATATGGAAACATGATAAAAAAGTGAACTGACTAGTCTAAACAAATATTGTAATTGTTATTAGGTACCAAATTCAGGGGCAATGCAACGTTACACGCAAACAAAAGTGTTTATTTGCTGTATGGAGTGGCGAAAGTATACCACTAAAAATAGAAATTATAGAAAGAGATGATGTTTTCTGGGAGAAGCTTGTGGCGTTTTATATGAATTGGCAGTTGCCTGAAATTGTTGATTCTCGTCAAGCTCAAGGGATGGCATTGCGAGATCACGGAGAGGAAAATGTTTCATCAGTGCTTGAAATTTCTACAATACCAAGCCGTAAAAGGAAAGTAAATGAAACTGTGCCTCGTGAGCAACAGCAAATAATAAGTCTTATCACCTCACACACTGCCTTTAACATTCGATGAGAATAAAGAAAACCTGCCGGGTTGTAGCAGACAGCTAACTTTTGATGAGCTGTAAACTCTGTATTTCGTTAATAAATTATAAATGAATATAAATAAATATCTTTTAATATTTATTTTCTTTGAAACAACACATATTTGAAGCGAAAGAATTTTTTTATATTTTTCCATACAGACATGTATGACGAGAGCTAACGAAAAAGCAGTAACTCAAATTCTAATTCTATCATTTTCTAAGCGACATAGCAGTATCTCATGAATAAGGTATATCCACATATATATTTTTGATGTTTCATCTATTTTGAAAAATAATAATGGGTTGGGTATCGTAACAAGTCGCCTGAATTTGAGGGTATTGGAGTTAAGGGAGTTCGTTTTAATCACCTAATAGTAATTTTGGCTGCCGGAGTTGCGTCTAAATATTTTTAAACAATTTCTAAAATTTTATTAATACTTCGGCAATTATGCAAAACGGAACGTAGTTTTAATACTTTAGTACAGTTTTACAAATGTCTATTTTATGTTTTATGTGAAAAACGTGAAACGAAACGCAAAACTGCCATCTTGGAATGATCATATAGACAGCTAATGTCAAATTTGTGCGTCATTGCTTTCGAGTGCCTAGGGTTAGGTGCGACTGAAATAAGTAACTAAATAGGTTATGTTAGGTCCTCTTTTGACCCTTAATCCGAAAATAGGAGCCCTTCGCAGGGCTCCGTCAACCTTAGTTTATTAAACTAGTGTGATGAATGTGGAAGTTGGCAGTGCCATGACACCGATGTTTGGAGATTTTTTTTTCAGAGGAAACCAAGTATTTCCGGCAAGTGAAAATGGTGAGAGGGGTTTCAAGACCTCCCCTCCTCTCTCTCCAATCACTCACAACCCCTAAAAACGGCGACGTATTTCGAAACCTTTACCATAATAATTATACCTATAATAACAATAAACATCCATAAATAAATAAAAGAAATCAACTTTTACTAAACTTCAATTATCTCGTAACTCGCTTTAGTTGAGATATGGCTTTTGCGCTTAGTAGAGCAGTATTGTGTTTTTAGGGTACCGTTGCCAAAAATTGTAAAAACCGAACCCTTATAGATTCGCAATGTCTGTCTGTCTGTCCGCCCGTATGTCACAGCCAATTTATTGCAAAACAGATTTGAAAACTGGCAGGAATGGAATTAGATGTAGGTATTCTATGAACTGCTTCACTATTTTTATACAAAAACAAAACAAACATAATAATGGCCTCTCCATACATGGAACTGACTTAATTATTTTGAACATCTTACGGCACGTAGGTATTTAGCTACTTTTGTCAACTATTAATACCTATAACGTCTAATGTAAACCAGTTTTGCTCATGGCTGCACTGAGAACAAAAATTGTGCTATGCCTATATTGTACAAACAGAATGATGTATGTAATATAAATTTTAATATCAGTATCTCAATTCAATATGCTAAAACGTTTTGCTTGCGATTTTGAAATATTGGAATACGGATGTCGCCAGAATACGGCCGCACACGACGAGAATGAAGGGGGGCGCCCCGCAGTAGACGGAGCTAAGCTCCCTTCACCTCCCCTGCTTCACCCCCTCATTTACCAAAACAGTCGCTTAGCACAGCGCCTTAATAAGAAATAATATATGACTTGATTTGAAATAATTTCGAAGTTAACTGGTAGGTAATCTCTATCCAGAAATGGTAAAAAAATGATTAAGACATGAGGGTCGTTAAAATAGGTAGTATAGCCACTCCTGCACTAGGAATAAATCCTGTGCCGCGAGAGACTTTACCGACACGTAGTAGCAACTAATAACAACAATTTATCGATCACACAAAGTGTTCTCGAGTGGGAATCGATCCCACAACACTCGGGTTACAGTCAGCCTCGGCAAGGCGGCCTCTTAAACCACTACGTCAACCGTGCAGTCGAAAATAAAAGATACACTAATAAAAGCCTGTTATAATTATATTGTGGTTATAACAAGGCAGTTGGCATAGTGGTTTAAACGGATGCCTGCCACCTGCATTTCAACCAACAGACGTTTGACTATGCAGACGTGTTTCTTGTCTTTTGTTGTAAAGTAATTAAATAATTACGAACAATATTTCGCGACGTCGTGTCAGCAGTCTGACCCTAATTGTGTCGTGTGTGTTAATAACAATCAGCAACTATGAACTGCATTAACTAAGTACACAAACAATACTTGTGCTAGTTATGTCGATCCCAGGATTTAGCCCGTTTGGCCGGAGCCAAAAAACAGGACGAAGTCCTCCGTCAACACCAACTCCGCCCTCTCTTCCAGTAATAGAAAATGTGCCCCAGCCGCTCAAGAAAGGTATCCAGAATGAGATGCCCCAGGAAGTCGTGCCTACTACTCTATATATATATATATATATATATATATATATATATATATATATATATATATATATATATATAGATATCCCCTTTATCACAATGTTGATCAAGCGTGCCATATAAGTAGTTTTTGTTTGATCCGTTTTCACTTGTTGATCCAGCCATTCTTGATCCACTGCGAGCGCCCAATTCTCATGTGGTTCCCTTCGGATCAACTAACGCCAACGTCATTGCTAATAATAATTATGCCATTTTTATACAAATCCACACTTAAGGTATTTCAAATTTACTTGATCCGATTCAAATGGGCCAATCGCAGCGCAGTATTCTTCACGAAGGACAGTCATTGGTTCTTGGTCACTTTTATGAATTATTATTCTGTATTTCTTATCAATTCTCATAATTTGCGGAATTTCTTACATTAACTTGGTTTCTATGTCCATTTTCCAGCGGTATTTTTTACTTCGGAGTTTTTGGTTAAATATTTGTGAAGGTAGGTACATTACTTACCAGAGGGGCTCGCGACAAAAATTCGCGAGGTAAAACGCGTTCGTCACCGTCTGGTTTATAGATGGGTCATCATCATCCTCTGAGCGTTATCCCGGTTGCATCCAGGCCTTTGCCTTGGAGCCCGGGCTCCACTTTCTAGTCTTACCAGATTTGACTGAATATTAGTTTTCCACAGAGCGACTGTTTTCTTACTATAACATGTATTACCATTTAATTTAGGGCACGGAGGGTGTGACTTTTTGTGGCTGGTCACCCATCTATAAACCAGACGGTGACTAACGCGCTTAACCTTGCGAATCGATAGATACGAGCGGTCGCCACTTTGCCACGGGCCGCTCACTTTATACGCCACATGTGCGTACTTATTTGAATCCAAAACTTTATAATATATACCTGCTGGTCAATAATATGTGGCTCCAGGATTAAGGTCAACGCTCATTAGAGCCACCCGGCACCCACTCCGCACGGCGTCCACGAGTGGACGTCGCGCGGTCAACCAGCGGACCGCGCGCGGTCAACGAGTGAACGCCGCGCGGTCAACCAAATTCACGAATGATTCACGGTCGGTGTTACCAGATGACATTTATAAATTACCTTGTTTGCTGACTAAAATTACCGTGTTTTGAGTAAAATTACCTTAAACTTATTTTCAAATAACAGTGTATATTACAGCGTCGATTAAATTAAACGGTTTTTATAATTATTTAATACTTTTCTTCAGAAATTATTCTTCCAAAAGTTCTTGCTCATAAATCGACGAAGTCATTTTATTCATTTATCTTTTGGTGGGAGTAAATAAATACAGTTTCCATTATTTTCTCCGAAAGGATTGTTGTCAAAATGTGAGTCAAAATATTTCCCTATAAGGTCTTCGTAATTAATTTATTTCTTTTTCTAGTTTTTATATCAATTAACTTTTTCAAGTAATGCAATGACCACACACAACTAGATACTAAACTTTCGTCTATGAATACACCTACTAACTACAAATTTTAACATAAGGTATGCTCATGAAAAACACTACCTAAAATATTTTTAATTCTGCCGGATTATATTACCTGCCAAGTAATGAAATCGTTAATGATTTCCCCGACATCACCAACTGCGACAGCCAGTGTTGCCAATAAAGGATTACTCGTAAGAACATAATATTGAGTAAAAATAAGAGTATCATTTACACGGTAATTAATAATTAAAAATACCTTAGAAAAGAACACGGTAGTAGCTTATTACCGTAGACCGTGTCTAGCTCAAAATTACCGTGCATCTACGGTATTTACCGTGTATCTGGTAACACTCGGACGTGAATCATTCGCGGGCAGCTCGCGGTCCGCTTCGGACCCGCACGTTGGCGACGAGCCGTCAACTTGCGGCAAGCATGCGAGCAGCGAGTTGCCACCGAGCCGTCCACGCGCGGACGGCGGGTGGACCACCCGCCGCCCGCGCGTGGACGGCTTACGACAGAGGCGACCCGGTGACGCTACGGAGTTGATGTAGTGAGCGCATACCCATACAAATCCATATAAAGAATACTAACCGCACGAGGCGAGGCGGTGCGGAGTGAATGCCGGGTGGCTCTAATGAGCGTTGACCTTTATGTTACTTGAGTATTTTTGTTCGAATACTTTAGCTTACCATTTAACGCATAATTGTATACCATAATCTGTATATTTATTTGGCTCCTTTAAGACATACATATACATGTCAATCAATACTTAATTTCAATTATTAAAATTTTAGTTTGCCATACATAGGATCATGATCCAGTTAATTTATATTCATTACGTCCTTGTCAAATCTGAAAGCATACTATATTAATCAGCTTTAAATATGAACTGATACTGATAATCTTATGCACAATAGCTTATATGTTATGTGGCTAGTTTCCAGGGTCAAAATAATTACATTTTATTTAGTCCGTATTTTAGATTATAAAAAAATATTGGATACGTATTTTTTCTTTTTTCGATTAAATAAAAAATAACAAAGATATAGCCCATTAAAGTTACGTGTGACGTCACCTAGTGCGAGAAAATGCAGCACGGTGTGACGTTATACGTAACTTTAATGAGCTATATCTTGGTCATTTTTGGTTTAATTTACAAATAAAAATACGTATCGCTTATTTTTGAATAATCTAAAGGACGGACTTATAAAAATTTTTTTGTCAACTAGCCTATTATGTGGCTCCATTACGTATGTACTCCACGCCATATCTGCGTACTTATATGAATTTGGGTCGTTTGGCTGATATGAAATATCATCCAACCATTAGTGCCATAACAACAATTTGCATTGCTACCAAAACTACGATTTTTACTAAAACGACAATTTCCACCAAAACTACTATTCATACAAAAACAACCATATCTTCCAAAACTACTATTTCTTTCAAAGTAACCATTTTCTAGCATAGATTCTGCCAAATGTTCTACCAAAGCTACAAATTCTGCCAGTCACAATTTTCTACCAAATACTTAATTCCTATCACTTTTAAATGATGATAAATATTAGTACTCTATCAATATTATTCAATAGAACTTATGACGTGCAAATTTTATTAATGTTGACCTTTAATTTAAAATGTGTCATACAGTGTGATGAACAGTAAGACTTATGTAATAGCACTATAGTATTTAAGATTATATTTAATGTAAATGGAATATTTGTACGCCGGTGATGGCAAAATACTATGAACTTAAAAATAGTAAACAACTTTGTAAACAGTATTCCAACAAATAAACTATAATTTTCTATTCTGTAAATGTTTAACATGTAGAAAGATATTTCAGAAACATTTTCATAATAGATGCCTAGACTTGACAGAATATTAGCTTTTTCACAGAGCGACTGCCGTCTGACCTCTACAACCGGAAGGCGTAGGCATATTTTATAGTTTAGACCAGATATTTGAGGGCACTGATTGCCCTAACGACTGTCAAAGATGATAACCGAAACCGATGGCTTTACGTGCTTTACGAAGCACGGAGGGATGTGATCTTTTGTGGCCGGTCACCCTATGTCCAGCAGTGGACGTCGTTTGGCTGATATGATGATGAATTGATGATATTTCTTCATACCAGCCAAACGACCCAAATTCATATAAGCACGCAGATATGGCGTGGCGTGTATAGTAATGTAGCCACATAATATCAATAAGCTTGTGTGCATAAGATTATCAGTATCAGTTCATATTATTTAAAGCGGATCAATATATATTCAGAATTGACAATGTAAGGACGTAATGAATATAAATTCAATGGATAATCTTATGAATGGAAAACTAAAATTTAAATAATTGTAATGTGAAACCATTAAGTATTGATTGACGGGTATATGTATGTCTTAAAGGAGTCAAATAAATATACAGATTATGGTATACAATTATGCGTTAAATAGTAAGCAAAATATTCAAACAAAAATACTCAACTAACATAATCCTCGAGTCACATAATATTAACCAGCAGGTCTAATATAATATATAGTTTTGGATTCAAATAAGTACGCACATGTGGCGTATAAAGTGAGCAGTGGCAAAGTGGCGACCGCTCGAATCTATCGATTCGCAAGGTTAAGCGGGTTCGTCACCGTCTGGCTTATAGATGGGTGACCGGCCACAAAAAGTCACACCCTTCGTGCCTGGGAGAGCACGTTAAGCCGTCGGTCCCAGCTGTCATCAAAAAGATTCTTGATAGTCGTTACGAGGTATTAGTACCCATGAACATCCTGACTCTGGTCTAAACCATAGAATATGGCTATCCCTTCGGGTTGCCGAGGTCAGACGGCAGTCGCTCTGTGGAAAAGCTAATATTCTGTCAAATCTGGTTAGACTAGAAAGCGGAGCCCGGGCTCGCAAGGCGAAGGCCTGGATGCAACTGGCATAACGCTCGGAGGATGGTGATGAATTGGCATAATTATTATACAGTGTAGATGGAGCCAAATAGTATACAAGAAGTTGAAAATATCGGACTTAAATAGTATTGAAATTATCAAGTAGAAATAGGATCATTATAGTGCTGGTAAGAATCTATAAAATGGTTATATCATATATTATTATTATTACACGGAGCAAGTACTGAAGTAACTTGTCCCTGGAGCCACATATTTATAATTGTCACGTCTGGATTCAAATAAGAACGCACGCATGGCATATAATTCGGAGCCAAAAAGTTGACGTCGATCTGAGATATATAGCCGTTACGGATCCAGTTTTGTTCGGAACTTCAGCCAAATTTATCACGAATACATCTAAATTTTATTGAATATGTTTGGCAACGTCTTTCCATGAATGGCAACATTGTGAAAAAAATAAAAATATATTCCATAGAGGAAATGTTATTCGAGTGCAAAGGTGGATCAACTAAGGAACGGCAATACCGCGTGATCAACCAAGTCCGCAAACAGTCGTTTATATATTATACCTTACATACTATATTATACTACTATAATATACATAACTATAGGTATTTATAGTGATTCGCGTTAGATTGACAGGTAGTGTTTTTTTAACATACACTTAAATATGTTAAGCGATTTGGCTTTACGGATTTCTAGTGGCAATCCATTCCACAGGCGTGCAGCTTGAACTGTAAAGGATTTTCCATAGTAATTGCAAGAATGGATTGGCATCGCCAGGGTCAAATTCTCAGACGACCTCATGGACCTTATATGTGTGTCATGAAGGAACCTAAAACGTTCTTTGAGATAAAAGGGAGTACTGGGATTTAATAAAACATTATAAAGTAATGTTAGAATGTGAGTATTCCTGCGAAGACGAATTGGGACCCACTTGAGTCTGTTGCGAAATTCTGAGACATGATCATATTTGCGTAATCCAAATATAAATCGTATATAGAAGTTTTGAAGGCGCTCGAGTTTGTCTAGCTGCTCCTCCGTGGGGTCAAGATAGCTGACATCAGCGTAGTCGAGAATAGGAAACAGCAGCGATTGTGCAAGCGCAATTTTAGTAGCAGTCGGAAGAAAGTTGCGTAGTCTACGCAGAGATCCGGCTGATGCAAATAGTCTGCGACTCACCTCCTGTATTTGTGGTACCCAGGATAGATTCTCATCAAGGTAAATCCCCAGACTTTTAACCTTCTTAGTATAAAGGAGATCTTTTTCGTCAAAACTAATTAGTGGTAGATCGGACCAATTAATTTTTGCAGTCATTCTTGGGCTACCAATAATAATTAACTGAGTTTTTTCAGGATTCACCAGAGACTATGTATGTGACTGCCTCGTTGGTCTCGCGGCATAAATGTGCACGTAGGATTGGAAGGTCTCGGGTTCGATTCCCGGGTCGGGCAGTGTTATTGGGTTTTTCCGTTAGGAAATTCTCAGTAGCAGCACGGAGTCTGGTAATGTGCCCGGTACGGCAAATGACTCGGGGATTATTACGTGGGACCTAAAAAATCATGGCGAAATGTGGGTGTAATATTACACCTCTGCCTACCCTTTCGGGGATATAGGCGTGAGACTATGTATGTATGTATGTATGTTGATCACACAAGTAGAGGATGCCCACAGCTACGCCTGCACATTTGTTGTTATTTAACAGTTTCTTGCCGATCGATCCCGTGGGAATTTCGAGAAATCCCTTCTTAGTGCACCCCTGCGGTCTTCAAGGAACATAAATGCCAATTCTCAGCTTCTAGCGGTCAACAGTTTTGAGCGTGCCTTGTCTGTCAGTAATGCAATAATTGTATATATACAGATTTTAAACTATCCTTTCCATCATTAAGCTTGTGTTACACGTACCTACTTATAAAATATAATGTGCGTCGTTTCTCGTCTTAGACATAAATATTCCAAGCACCTACGTACTTACCAAATATGTCTAGGTATAAAACACATTACCGCGAATGAAAATTAGATTGAAGAACACCTTATTTCAGTCAGACTTTATAAATAAATCCTTAGATTGGATAAGATTTTGATAAGAAGTTCTTAGATTACACATTGCTTAGGTATATTTATTTGCTGTAGACGAAGGACAACCAAAATAGGCATATTTTATAGTACAGAAATAAAAAGATTTTATGATATGTTTTGTACTCACCACTAAGAATATAAGGTTTAAGAATTTATTTTGAAATATATAATGCTACAAGACCGTATTTAAACATCTCTTTGAAATAGATACAGCTACCTTTAATTTAAAATTGAACAATCTCTTATTAGTAAAGTTTTTTTTTATTTTTTTTATTTATAGACTCACGCCTGTATCCCCGAAGGGGTAGGCGGAGGTGTAATATTACACCCACATTTCGTCTTGAATTTTTAGGTCCCACGTAATAGGGGGCGAGCCTTTTGCCGTACCGGGCACATTACCAGAGTCTGTGCTGCTACTGAGAATTTCCTAACGGAAAAACCCAATAACACTTTGCCCAACTCGGGAATCGGACCCGAGACCTCCCAATCCCACGCGCACATTTATGCCGCGAGACCAACGAGGCAGTATTAGTAAAGTATTGTTACAATACTGACAACTTTTTGACTAGCCTTTTAAAAAAGTAAGTTACTAATGATAAATAAACCATACATTACCGGTCAAGTCCAGCCACACATAATGTAGGATTCCATAGTTCCTTACCCAGTGACCTAAAGATAACCGGACTCAAGGACATTATTCATTAATTTATGACTCGCAAGTATAAGTGTAAGTTAATTATCTATTACTCGTTTTTTTATAGCCTATACAAGAAAGGGAAAGATTTGGGGGAGGCCTTTGCCCACTAGTGGCACATGCTGGGCAAAGACTTTCCCTAATCTCATAATTTTTCTTTCTTACTTTATAAATCTTTCTATGGTTTCTTGTCGGATGCAATCTCAATTCAAGTCTTGTGGTAGGCATCAATTACTCGTTCATTATTAAAATCTAATTAACAGTTATAATTTTAATTGAATGTTCATTATAATATATGTAGCTATGTATCATAGTTCAACATAGTTTTATAAGTGTGTGTAATACTTAAATACTACGGTTTAGAAGATGATTGTCTGTAACTACTAGCTTTTTAAAGATAAAGAGGAAGTATGAAGAGGAGACACACACAGTCTCCTCTTCATACGGGCCTCAACAAATTTTCACAGTTACCTATTCTATAAAACAAACATTACTAAATTGCAATTATCACCGTGATATTTTATTTTTATCTTTCCTTAAATCTCATAATCCCGGCCGCAGTTAATCACGAGTATTCAAGCGAAAGCTTAAGAGAAAAACTTAGGATGTTATTACGTATCAACGCTCTCCTTACTTATCCAAATGATTAATGTTCGGAAACTCCGTTGGTACGTTCAGCTGAACCTAAATCACCAGTTTATACGGTCAATCAAAGTTATTTTGAACTTTCACATAAGATTTTTTAAGTTTATTTTGCTGGTTGACTTTTCTTTTTTAAGATATGTACATAACTGTAAAAGAATGGATGGAAATGATAATTGTTGAGTATTATTTCATATTTTTATTTTATTTTATTTATAACTTCATACACAGAACATGTATAGGCGGACTTAATGCCTGAGGCATTCTCTGCCAGTCTACCTTGGGGTGATGCAGAGATAGAACAAGGCAGGTGCAAATTGAAGTGATGAGAAATATGACAATCCTGAAGTATTATAATATAAATACTTAAAAATAAAAAAACATAAATGTCCATACATAAATACTATGTACTAGGGGTGCATAGGGTTCCCACCAAGAACTTAGGATCCCAAGCCAACCTCACCTGCAAGTGGTGCACCTGCCAATCAACGGACGAGGCTCTGGTAAACAAAATATCCCGATAAGCGGCAATAGGCTCGCCACCTATTACGTGGGATCAAAACACTGGCGAAAAGTAGGCGTTTAATATGCCTCTGCCTACCCCTTCTGGAAAACAGGCGTGAGTCTATGTATGTACATAAATACTATTTAATATAAACACAAATAGTTATACTAAATACATAGAATATACATATTATAAGTACATAAATATATATGTGTGGTTGACGGCATAGAATACAAGTGTCACCACCCCCTATCTTCCCGTGGGTGTCGTAAGAGGCGATTAAGGGATAAGACGATGCAAATACCATTTTTGCGTAGAGACGGAAAATTCGACATCAAACCCTATACGACTGCCTCGTTGGTCACGCGGCATGTATGTGCGCGTGGGATCGGGAGGTCCCGGGTTCGATTCCTGGGTCGGGCAGTGTTATTGGGTTTTTCTGTCACGAAATTCTCAGTAGCAGCACGGAGTCTGGAAATATGCCCGGTACGGCAATAGGCTCGCCCCTTATTACGTGGGACTAAAGTATATCTGGCGAAAAGTGGGTGTAGAAATACACCTCTGCCTACCCCTTCGGGGATAAAAGGCGTGACGATATGTATGTATGTATGTATAAATATATAATATCATAAATACGTATACATAATATATATACATACATATAATATATATTAAATATATTTAAATAAATTACCTCTGAGATGATTCTGCCAGTGGGTTCAGTAAGAACTGCCGTACTTTTATTTTAAAAGTGAAGCGACTGGTGGCCATCCTGATTTCCAGAGGAAGAGCATTCCACAGAAGGATAGATTGGATAGGAAAAGAGGCATGAAGGATGTCGGAGCTGTGTGAAGGGCAGAGAAGGAGTCGATTATTAGAGGAGCGTAGGGTTTTATCATGAATAGAATATAGGTATTGGAAGTAAGGAGTTAGATAGGTTGGCGGGTTGGGAGACATGAGGATGGAATAAAGGGTAGTGAGAGCACGCAAACTTCGGCGTTGACGAATAGGTAACCAGTTCAAACGTGAGCGATAAGTAGATACGTGATCATACTTACGAAGATTAAAAATAAATCGAATGCAGTTATTGGGAAGACGGTTAAGTTTGTTGAGGAGGTCTGCAATCAGGTCGAAATAACACACATCACCATAGTCGATAACAGGGAAAATTAAAGTATGCACCAGCATTGTCTTAGTCTTGGAAGGTAGAAAGTTTTTTTGGCGATAGAGAGCACGTAGGGTACCGGTGACTTTTTAGCTAATGTTCGACACCTGTGCACGCCAGTTGAAAGTGGAGTCGATATGTAAGCCTAGGTCTTTGACAGTCACAGAGTATTCAATAATCGAACCATTATACATTACTGGCGGCAGTGTAGTTGTTTCAATTTTATTTAGGATTCTTTGACTGCCTACAATAATTGCCTGACATTTAGATGGGTTAACCGTAAGACCAAAGGAATTAGACCAGTTATATAAATAATCTAAGTCTCTGTTAATGCTGTCAATAGCAGAAGGTAAATCTTCTACACTGGCTTGAGCATAAAGCTGCAAGTCATTGGCATAAAAATGATAATCGCATTGAAGATTCTGGGTTAGGAGATTGATAAATATTGAAAATAACAAAGGAGAGAGAATACCGCCTTGTGGCACGCCAGAATCGATTTGACACCAACTTGATGAAGATTCGTCAACGTGTACAGACTGCTGGCGTCCACGAAGATAAGACGAGAACCATTCCAGCGCCTCAGACGAGACCATAAGGTGGGAAAGGATAGCTAGAAGGATGTCGTGACTGACGGTATTAAAGGCGTTAGAGAAATCCACCAAAGCCAACACAGTGACTTTGGTTTTCTCCATGCCCGTCCTAATATCGCCAGTCACTTTTAGGAGCGCGGAAACAGTGCTGTGGCCAAGCCTGAAACCAGATTGAAACAAACTTAGGAGGTTATTTGAATAGATATGGTGGGATAGCTGTTTCTGGACACTGGCCTCCAGCACTTTAGACAGGTAAGGTAGGATGGAAATGGGGCGGAAATCACTGGGCCGGGAAGGATTTTGGATCTTAGGCAAAGGTGTGACAAAGGCTTTAAGTCGGCATAAGTCAGGGAAAGTACCGGAATCCATGGAAAAGTTGACAATGTGGGTAATCGCTGGGAGAAGGTGTTCTAGGATTGTGATAATCATGCGGCGACTGATATGATCACAGCCCACTGCATTGGATTTGATGGAGAGGATAATCCTTTTAATCTCGTCTGGTGCTACGGGAGAAAACATAAAAGACTCAATGTCGGGACAGGGTAAATTAGCCAGGTAGTCGAGCGTGACACATTTGGTTTGATGATCTAGCGTTGTAGTGGTGGAGAAATTTCGATTAATATCATCCAAATATATTTTTCAGTCTCTTTTGTTTTAATTATGGACGGTGGTGGTGGTGTTGAATTTGTTATACTGCTTGTACAGACAAGATCAGAACTGTGCTTATATAGCCAATGAAATTGTAGAAACAGCCGCGATTTAGTTTTTGAGACATCGTTTTTTAAGACATCGCCTTCATGAGACGTTACAAATATGGATACGAAGAACACCTAAACTCGAAAACTATACGCTAAACTTATGCTAAAATCAATAAATATCGTCTCAGCATCTTTTGCATCTTTTACATTATGTACATAAGTACAGTTCCAATCTTTTGAAAATTTAGCTATACTTTGGACTTGAACGTGATATTATAATTCAAATGAATGAAACTATTCTCAATGCTACTAATTTTATAAACAAGGATTATTATTTTTAATAAAATTGTACAATGTGACGTGTCGCTGCAATGGTGACATTATTCAATACCCAGGTGCGTTAGTAGTAAATAAAAAATATAAAATAATATTCACGAAAACAGAAAAATACAAATCAAATAAAGATGTCACTCTTCGCTTTGACAACTGGTTTCTACAGGGAAAAGAGGTCGACGCCCGTCATTTGAGTTATTTTATGCATTAGGTGATACTAATTTGTTTGTTTCATATTTTCATAATTATACTTACTTTCTTTAAATCTTGTACTCATCACCATCATCAGCCTTTAACAGTCCACTGCTGGACTAGGCCTCTCGTTTGAAAGGAGGAATTGGCCTACGATACCACGCTGGCCAAACGGGTTGGTATAGGGTTTGTATCAAGTTTTCCTTCTCTTACAGTGCTGTTCTCTGAATAATATGCTCCCTCTGTTGGCTCTTACAAGACCCATGGGATGATATGGGGTGGTGACATTCCGTATTCTTAATCCGTCACCACACGGAAAAACAGTTATAAACTACTAATCTAATCTTGTACTATCACCAGCATAAAGCTGAAAATTTGCTCCAAGTATCTTCTTCGTTCATTGTAAGCTTATGGTATACAAAAGCCTGGTTGCTTCTGACACTTTCTTACCTTTACTACTTTAACGATAAATATGTTCTTGCGGAAGCCTGTATGCAGACACGCACTGAAAATTACACAGAAAGGACCACAGGGTATCCATAGACACAACCTTAAGCTGTGGACAAAATCTATCTAATCATACTTTTTTCTTTGAAAATACAACTCCTGCACTAGGAATAAATCCTGTGTTGCGGGGGACTTTACAAATATACAACCAACGGACACAATGAAACATCCAGACTTGAAACAACAATTTATGGATCACACAAAGTGTTGTCTCGTGTAGGAATCGAACCCATGACACTCGGCGCAGTGTCCAGTGACGATACCGCTTAAACCACTACACCAACCGTGCAGTCAATGGCATATTTGTTTAAGTTCCTCATACTTCAATGCCAAATCGGGCTTACAAAGGACGCAGAAAATTCAATCAACAATTTTTCGCTACAAATTTCCACCTGAGCGTTTTCCATACACAAAAAACAAACATGTTACACACGCGTTGTTTTCCTTTACCCCTATACATCTTCTTCGACTTCATTAATCTAATCATTATGCCCGAGGGCCTACATACATCGGTACATGTGTAAACACTTATCCTTATAAGCGAAGTATGAAGAATATTGGAGGGCAATGTGACTTTATTTTTTGGACACCCTGGTGTGATAGAATACGTGAATAGAGTATAGATAAGTATACTTGCTTATGCACTGTAGTTTTAAAAAAACTTTAATATTTAATAGGTAGGTAAAGGTAGGTTACCTTGCGGTAGAAATTCCGGGTGCCTACATTACATGAAATTCTATGAGCGGAATATCATTTCCATTGATAAATTTTCATTTAAAGTATTTCAAAAGTAAATATTTAAGACACGCACCAAGCAAAGCTGCGCGGAAAACCAAGTCAAACAATTAACATTAACAATTTTCACCAAAATGTAAAAAACAACTTATCTTTTTTTAATGAAGAAATTGAAAAGAAAAGAAATATTTTGTTGGTAATTAAACTTTTATTTCGTGACAAATTACTTTTGATTATCTTACAATACCAAAGGCTGTATAAGGAAAAGTTTATATTATTTGAATCCAAAGTAAAACACTATAAATGGCGGAAAATAAACTTCGAATAAATAAACAAATATTGGCATAAGACAAGTTTAGTGTTGGAATATTTAAGGCCATTGCCTTCGCATGACAACTTTCAAAGACCCTCAAAATAGTCTGGACAGACTACTGGGGTACATTAATACATGCGATTTAACAGTGACTGTACAGTACAATAATGTACTATTACAGTAAAATAATGTGTACGGCCTTTATAAGCCGCTACACACAATATAATTATACAAAATAACAAACATCCCATCTTAAAGCTCTACATTGCTTAACCTCATCAATCGTTTGATCCCTCTGATGGAATTAAACGAGTTATTTGTGTTAACAACAGATATAACATTTATTGTAATTGTACACGACAATATAATTTAGAGCAGTTTAGAGCACATTACAAAATGGCGAAAATGCTAAAAATCAAAGGTAAAGCAAAGAGGTTCAGTGGTGCCACCATACAATAAAAGTAACGACAACCTCATAATAATAAAGAGACACAGATTATGAATAACTGAAGAAGGCGCTAAATTTAAATTTATTCTAACACCCTCATTACTACGTTACGAGGCTCCACACAGCCTCCATATGACTTTAAGGCCTTTAATCTAATCACCACTCACTCAATGTCAACATTATTTAAACATCAAAAGTACAAATTAACGGCATTAAAACGAGCCTCCAGGCTTCAATCTTGGCTGAAAATGAAAATGTCAGGCTTTTTATTTGCAATAAAGGAAATAAGGCGTTGGTTGGAAAGGAATGCCACGGATTTATTATATTTAGGATTTCCGTTTCCCGTCGCCGCCATTTTTGAATTCAAGGTTCGAACCGAGATGCTGTTTTGTTATTTTTGATTTTCTTTTTTACTGACGATAATTTTGTTATTTTTACAGAAATGATATTTATTTTGATTAAAGACCAGTTTTACTACCTCTGAATAAGAATAATGTTGATAATAATTGAGAAATAGAGTAATATTTTTATCATGTTACTTACAAATTCATTTAAACGGAGCTGGCGAAATTAGTAACTAAATAAATATTTTGTGGCAATTGTGTGTCTATTATTATATGGTTCTCTTATTGATTGAAAAATTTTATTGATAATATATTGGGATGGGGATCATGAATGTCAATGATCATAAATAATTTAAGAAACAAATACTATAATTTAGCCATCTCGCTGATAGAAATAAGTAAACTGACGGTGCCCTTTTGAGAAGTTCATAGGCTGTAAGTAAATTTCTTCAGGCATTTCAATTAAGTCTGCTATAGGTAGTAGAGCCTTGCTGATTTCAGCATGAATGGGCCGGCTCGACCGGGGTAGTACTACCCTCTCACAGAAAATCGACGTAAAGTAACAATACCTAAACTGTTGCGTTTCGTTCGGTGAGTGAAAGTTCCGGGGGCCCTATTATCCCTATATTCCTTCTACCTCATCCCACTCCTCATCCTATCCCTTTTCCCAGCCCCAAGGGGCGGCAACGCACTTGTGACTCCTGTGGTGTTGCTTGTGTCCATGGGCGGCGGTTATTGCTTACCATCGGGCGATCCGTCAGCTCGTTTGCCGCCTATTACCATAAAAATATATATATCAGTTTAGTGATAGTGTTTAAATTAAAATTATACTAGAAACAAGGTAAAAGAGTCTTTAGAAATGTTTATAGAGATACTTATGTGGTAGAATATATATATATATATATATATATATATATATATATATATATATATATATATATATATATATATTTAAGTGATAATGTTCAACTTTGTCATGATCGACATATATATCACTTACAATTTCGAGAGGTTTAGGTGCCTATTTAATACTTCAACAATGTATTCTAATGCCTAAAATAAAGACTTATACTGACTTGCACACCATGTACAAATTGTGTGTGAACAATTTACCTGTATTTTGTGGATATAAAATAAACTTAATTAAAATAATAACATGTTTACGACGGTCAAGGTGACCTCACATTTCATATTAAAAGGCCTTCATCGTGACAAGTGTTAACCTTGCCTCACTTGGATACAAAGATGCTGACAATTGTACTAGAAAGCAAAAGCGAATACTATGAATGAAATAAAATTTTATAAAAAGAAATTATGGAGAAGAGCCCTCAATTTTAATAGGCATATTATATGCCAGAGATTCACTAAATGTGTAACGTGTACTTAAAGTATTCTGCAAGCCATATTTCTTGTAAAGTAATCGTCAAAATTGGGACAGGACAAACTGGTGGGCTTACGACCTCATGAGAACCGTAAGGGTATTCCAAATAAATGCTCCCTTATTGGGATTACTGTGCGTAATATTTCTATTTTTGCAGGGCATTTAGAAGTAAAGTCTTAGTAACCCAGAATTTTCTGCAAAAGTCGAATAGATATTAGGGAACAATGCAAATTTTTGTATCCTATATATTGCAATATATCTTGGAACCACTCACATATCGTCAGATCTCGAATAAGGAAGAGCGTATCATCATCATCCTCCTAGCGTAATCCCTGTCGCAGCCTGGAGTCCACTTACTAGTCTTACCTGATATGACTGAATAATATATTTTCGACAGAGTGACTGGATGAATATTAGTGCTTTTAGAGAGCGCCTGCCTATCTAGACCGCGCAACCCAGAGTATTAGAGTATTCCACGGTTCTATTCTATAATACGTAAAAATTACAGATCATCATCACACATTTTATTTTAGAAGTTTTACCCCACAAACAGCAACACAGAACGACAGTCTTTATCTGCAAGGATTCTTCAATAACTACAAGAATAACGACAAATAAATTCTTAAGACCACGGCTAGATTACTGTATATTACAATAGAATTTTAATAAACGTTAAGAATTATAAATATACATTCAGAATTTATAATTTCAACCGATAGTCCATTAGGCCTATCCAGTCCACTCCCACATCTTTGTATGAGAATCGTTTCATCTGCATTAGTACCGTAGGCCTACAGAGGGCCTTAGGGTTCCCTTTAATAGATTTCCGGATATCAGTTTGTTATACAGAAGGGGTCGGAAACCTTTTTTGATGTAAGTTTGACGTATAGCCGGGGTACGCAAGTGGGAAGTCCCGAAGTCGTTGACGGAGTGACCTAATTTGAATGACTCGTTATGTTTTGAAGCTATCGCAGGACTCTATGTAATTATAATTTGGGTTAACAAATCTATATTATTTTCCTCTTCTTAAACGGCTCCGTCATGAATTTCTCCTAAGATAAATGTTATCCTTTACGTTGCTGAAATATCATATTTATATTAGTCTTTGACTTAGATTTTGACTTTGATAGGCAAGTAGAGAGACCGACAGACTGCTACGCGCACGCACCAATGACTTTTTGACGAAGGAAAACATCGTGAGGAAACCAGCATGTCTGAGAGTACTCCGTAATGTTCTCGAAAGACATGTGAAGTCTGCCAATCCACACTTGACCAGCGTGGTGGACTATGGCCTTACCCTTCTCGTAATGAGAAGAAACACGTGCCCAGCGGTGGGACAGTATACATACAGGGCCCATTATGATGATTTGTAATTTTAGAAAATCTAGATATCAAATTGAATCCTTATTGGGTATACGGACCTACGTAAACCCAATAAGGATTCAATTTGATATCTAGATTTTCTGGACGTTTACCGTGAACATTAAACATTTTCTGATTCTTAGATCCTTGTATAACTAAGAACGAATAAAACAAGGAAGTTAAAAACAAGGATCCAAATACAATAAGGAAATTGAAAGACAGAGACGACAATATTCAACACGAATAAACGCACGATAAGGCAGAACATTTTACTTTCACGCATGACATGTATTGTATTTACCGTCAAAATAGTGAGGGTGACACATTCGGAAATCGTTCCCGCGTGATTCCTTAACAATAATTGAATGCAAACAAAACCTTGATATAGGCGTGGAAAACGCAAATATTGTGCGTAATTCAGCGTGCGTAGTACAAGTTGCTATGCTAAGGGTGCGTACGGGTATAGCGTATTGTTTGTGGCAGAGATTTTTGTCTCTTTTCAAGAACCCTTATCAAGGCTAACAAATTTGAGACCCATATTGGATTATTAATGGTTGCTTATAAAAATTGATATACTTATTTTATGAGAAAATGTCAAGAATACACAACCTGGTGCGGATAGTCAAAACCTGTAAATAGTAAAAGGTTGAGCGGATAGCAAATATGTTGAAGAACGGATAGTCATGATGTCAACCACTTCAAATAATGTTGGAATTTGAAATTAGCAAAGAAGTATTCAGAATAGCACGCAGACTCTACAGTATTAATATGTACAGCAGTTGAATATCCTTTTGGCTATTTAATAGATACATTTGTCTTTAAAAAGTACAACGAGATATTATAAAAACAGCCAATTTCACACAGATTGACATTTCCTCCCATGAAACTCTTGACGTTTTTTACATATTTCACCTGCAGTACTATCAGCGTATCATTATCCACATATATTAAGCCCAATAAGAACAATACACAGAAGATTGTGATATTCCGATAGTATAGATATTATTGACAGTGCAGTCAGCGAAGCAAAAATCTTATCTTTATGATGGCACTAACAAACCCTGTGACCCTGAATTAGACGGTCGCTCTGTGAAGGAAAATATGTCTGTACGGATTAACGCGTGTCGGCGGCAATAGGTGAGATTGAGGAAAATCTATTAATGGAAGTAATAGGAAACAATGAGCAATATTTGTTGCTGACATATGAAAGAAGGAAGAGTATATGTAGCGTTGATTGATAAAGATTTTCAGTGGCAGTGCTTCATGGCTCTTAAAAGACTAGATTGACTAGGTCAATACGGCATTGTCATAGCAAATAGATGTTGTGTAACAATATCCTTCATGAGTGACAGTGCGGCACTCTAAATCTCTGGGCAAGAAGGAAAATACTGATTATAATAGGTGACAACTGCAGTCTTCATCCCACGATGGCGAAGACAAACAAAACTGGCGACATCTAACGGTCACCAAATAAACTATCCTAGATAGCGCTGTTAAAAAGTTCTCAAATGCAATTATTATATTAAAGATCAGAATTACTTCCTTGGGGCAGCAGTCCAACACGCACGATCACCAAGCTTGGTCAGAGTATCCTCCCTCCTGTTGGAAAAGTATCATAGCCTCAGTTGCTGCTATCGATACAAAAGTATACAAATAAGTGTAAATAAATTATTATCAGCCCTGTTTGTGAACTGTCTCACTACTATTTCTTCACTTCGGTTTCTTCACATCATAAAGAGGATTTAGCGTTAATCCTTTTTATGACGTGAAGAATCTAATCTAAATTCTTACAAACTTTCATCTTCTATTTCAGCCTAATCTTTGGAAAAGGAAGGAGCCTATGATTAATCCTAGTTTTCCAACTAAATTGATATTAAATTTCATCAAAATTGGTTGAGTGATTTAGCTTTGAACGCGTAACTGACAGACTTTTCCTATTTTACAATATTAGTATGGCTTCATAGATGTCTTTACCGGTTAAATGACTCAGAAACTGGGTATTGGTTTTATTGTGGCCGTAACTTTGGACTACATGGCTCATTAGAGTAAAAACTATCGTGAGTTGTCATAATTAGAGTAATTATAACGGTTGTACTCACGTATTATTTTTGGTGGAGCGCCCGACGCCAACGTGGACGGTCGCACTTGCTCATGATTAAGGACCTCCGTATGGTCCGAAACTAGTCGGACCAAAAATAATACGTGAGTACAACCGTTTATAGTTACTCTAATACATGGCTCATGTTTGTCTCTCTGAGTATACGAGAAATATGACTTCGTAATATATTGTTTGCCTAACGTTTTACGGGGCTTTGACTACCTGGTTGATTTCGTGCGTAGGCAAACGTGACGGGACTTTACACATAGGCTCTCAAACTGCCCAAATAGGCAAAGAATGAGCCCATTATTTAGGTCTCTCATTCAACTGCCGTGAAGTAATAAGCTCTCTTTCTAATGACGATATAGAAAAATCAATATCACTTTGCACGGTATCCAAATTAACTCCAAGATTAAACAAGGCTGTCCTCCACTTATTCCTTCATCAAATTCTCTTAGAACAAAACCTTTGCGTAAAACATCGAATCTACCCAAATATTTAATTTACTTCGCATTTTATACTATCATCACAACTTGAATATAACTCCCTCTCTGCATAATGGTGATAATCCTATTTTATGCAAATTGATATTAATAAAAATTTGGATAATTATTAATGGCACCATTTTGTTGCGTTATAAAGACTATAAATAAAAAGTGTCGTTTCGTTTTACGGTAATTTTTATTGAAGCGTAAAACGTGAGTGCGGAATTAGTGACTTTACTTTGTCATAACGAAGATAACACGACGATGTTTTAAGTGAGAAAGTAAGTAGAATTCTTGAACGTTAATAACTACTGGAGTCCATTGACGATTACGTTTTCAACAAAAAGATGCGAATAAAAGATAGCGTTTTGGTGCTTTATGTAGGCTGTGGGTAAATCTTACTCTATGTATCTGAATGTTAGAATTTCTTTGATTTTGTTTACCTGCCTTGTTGTTCAAGCGGCTACATGACTGCCGAGTTGAGTCCGGAAAGTACTGAAATAGTATTCCTTACTGACGTTTTCAATCAAGTATTTTAGAATTTAGGAATTTGCCAGAATCTGTTTGTAATCTTATATACATACTAGCATTTGCCCGCTGCTTCGCTCGCTTAAATTTAGTTTAGATAAAATGATTTATACAAAAAAAAACAGGCTAAGTGCCTCATGAAGAGTTCTGTAGTAGCAGGCATAGGAAGGATTTGAAGGGTTTAATTATTGTTGCCGCGCGGTTTTATCAACTTACCCACTACTTTTAATAGTCAAACCCACTTGTTGAAAGCTTATATTATTCCAGAAGTTACAAGTAATTTAATTTTAGGCATCGATTTCTGGAAACTATTTAAATTACTGCCTAACCATATCGCATCCGGATGCATGTCTAAAACATTGCCGTGTAGTGTGTTAAGTGAAAATAAGCCGAGTAATACGAACGTATTGCAATCTTTTAGTGAATTGAGTGAGTCACAACAAAGAACGGCAACAAAGAAAGTTAATTACAAAGCAATACGAGTCGATTTCTACTGAAAAAGCCGGGTTAGGACGAACTCACTTAATAGAACATGCAATAGACACTGGCGATTCTGCGCCGATACGCCAAATATATTATAGGTTACCGCCGGCGAAATTAAAAATAATTATTGACGAATAAGACGAAATGCTTGCATTGGTAGTGGTAGAAAAATGCGAAAGTCCTTGGTCGTTACCTATTTTACTAACGCCTAAGAAGGACGGTAAACTAAGGTTTTGTTTAGATAGTCGGAAACTTAATTCTATTACTAAAAAAGACGCGTACAAACTACCTTACTTATCCGAAATTTTAGACAATCTTAGGAACGCTAGAAATCTAAGTAGTATAGACTTATCTAAGTCCTTTTGGCAGACGCCTCTTCGCGAATGTGATCGTGATAAGACTGCGTTCTATGTGCCTACTAGAGGAACATTTAGATTTGTGACTATGCCGTTTGGTTTAACGAATGCGCCTGCGACACAACTGCGTTTGGTGGATCACTTGTTTACGAACAGCCCTGAGTTCCAACACTCTGTATTCGTTTCTTAGATGATATCGTGCTTATATCGCCATATTTTAATGCTCATGTGTCACTATTAAATAAATTATACGAAAAATTAAAATCGGCCAACTTTACCATTAACTTAGAAAAATCTAAATTCTTCCGTGATGAATTGAAGTACTTGGGCTACGTAGTAAACTCTAAAGGATTACAAGTAGACCCATGTAAGGTGGAAGCCATTCTTCAATATGCTACGCCTAAGAATAAAAAATAAGTCAAAAGGTTCTTAGGCATTGCATTATGGTATCGGCGATTTATACCTAATTTTAGTACTATTGCCGGTCCTTTGAACAAACTTACTTCTACCGGTAAGAAAGCTGCACCATTTCAGTGGTCGGTGGAAGCTGATGACTCGTTTTGTAAACTAAAACAATTGTTAAGCTCCGCACCAATATTATCGTGTCCCGATTACGAGAAATCTTTTCAAGTTCACACAGATGCGAGTGCGAGTGGCATCGGTGGGTTGCTTACACAAGAAATAGATGGCGTGGAACTACCTATCGCTTACATGAGTAGGTCACTAAATGCACAGGAACAAAACTACAGTATAACAGAACGGGAGACATTAGCAGTTCTAACAGCCCTCGAATATTGGCGCTGTTATTTAGATAACGGGTTAAAGTTCGTGGTGTGTACTGACCATTCTGCACTGAAATGGTTCCTAAACTTGAGCAACCCGACTGGTAGATTAGCTCGGTGGTCGGTTCGTCTGTCAGCCTTTAACTTCAAAATAAAGCATCGGTGCGGCGCAGATAATATTATAGCAGATGCGTTATCACGATCCCTACCTGTAAATATAATTAACGCGAATAATAATAATAATAATAACGTGAACAACCCTAATGTTGACACTGATCAGTGGTATTCAGCCACCTACAATGGTTGTTTATCTTCACCTAATGACTATCCAGAATATTCTATTAAAAATAATAAATTGTATCGTTTGATAAAATCTAGGTGTATGCTACGTAAGGAGTTCGAATGGAAAGAAGTGCTACCTTCTTCTGATCGAAATAATGCCATATTAGAGAACCATGCCGAACCCACTTCGGGGCATTTCGGTATATTTAAAACTTACAAGCGCTTAGCACTGCGTTACTATTGGCCCAAAATGCACGATGACGTGGTAAAGTTCATAAATTCTTGCGACACTTGTATCGCGCACAAACATCAGAACCATGCACCATTGGGAACCATGTGACGACCCAAAGTGTGTTCACGACCCTTCTAAACCATTAGTGTAGATTTGGTGGGGCCATTACCCGTCACAAGAAAACAAAACGTCTACATCTTTGTAGTAACTTGTTGTTTTAGTAAATACTGTCTACTTTTACCTATCAGGCGCGCAACTGCTGAAATAATAACTAATATTTTGGAAGAAAAAATATTTTTAGTTCATGGTATACCATCTACAATTATATTGGACAATGGTAAACAGTTTGTAAGTGCTACTTTAAAAGCTATCTTGCGCAAGTACAAAATCCCTAATCTTCATTATACTCCTAAATATTCCCCACATGTGAATACGGTCGAACGCTATAATAAAATCATTGGTTCTACCTTAGCGGCGTTTGTAGAAAATGACCAGAGATTATGGGACACTCTCCTACCTAAGGTGCAGTTTGCTTTAAATACTGCAGTTAATGAAGTCACGGGCTATACACCTAGTTTATTAGTCTATGGACGTGAATTAGTTCCATGCGGCTCACACTATGTCGACACGGACGCTGATGATATAGTATACATACCTAGGGACGATTACGCAGAAAACATAGGTCACTTATCAGGCATATTTGACAAAGTTCAGGCACTCCTCATTCAAGCTCATGCTAGGAATTCCCAAACGTATAATTTACGCCTTAAACCAGCTGAGTTTAATTTGGGAGACACTGTGTGGAAAACGACTTTTTATCAGAGCGACAAGGATAAGTCCTTCTGTAAGAAACTAGCCCTTAAATTCGTGAAGTGCACAGTGATTAATAAAAAGTCGCCTCTCGTTTACGAGTTGTCGGACGCGGCTGGAAATTCTATTGGGTTTTGGCACATAAAGGACCTAAAATTTATACACTATGGTGCCTAACTATTTGTTACAAACCGTATAAGACTTTCCCTTCCTTCTTTCTATATGCCGTCTTAGCTTGGACAGTAGCGGACTCGTAGACCTAACGCACCTAGTCGGATTTTTCTTGTTAGCCACGCAAAATCCTCTCCTAAGGCAAGCGGTATTGTGACGTATGTCCGGTACTTACCGCGTCTACGTCACAGCACTGTCCATACGCTCGACCAATCAGAGAAGGCCATCGTCCGCGCTCGCGAAGCCTGACCAAATATGGTCATTGAACGGACTCCAACGCTGATGGAGAGCCGGTATATAAAGGGGCCAACAGAGAGGCCGGCACCGCTAATCTATACCGACTACTACCGCTACTCTATCCGTATACGTTGTACGTGTATCCTGATTCCCAGCTGTGGGTGAGTTACTACATTTACTGCACTAGCGTACTGCCCATCTCTCTACCTGCTAGCTGAGGCCGGCTGACGCCGCCTGCCTGACTCTATTGGTTGTGGCTCTCCTAATGCTGCTTTCCTTCAGGTTCCAGGTCCACCTTAAGGCTCCGGGCTACTCTACCTAGACCGCTACACTACCCTGCACCGTCCTCGACGTCACCTCTGCCGAAGAGTCTGGCCCTGCCCTGTTCATCGCACTCAGACCGCCGGCGCCTGCCAGCTGAACCAACGGCCTGCGAGGATCTGCCCGCTACGCGCAGCCCTTCGAACAACCTGAACTACACACCACCGGAGGGAACAGCGTGGGAGACTGCAGCCCTTAATGTTCAGGCCAGTGTCGTGTTGTTGGTCGGTCATACTCGTGGCAAGGGAAGTGAGACAGTACTCGGCAATAAACGCACCTAGAACCTCTATTGCGTTTTAATTCTAGAACCCGTTACAGATACCTACTCATACATTTTAGGGCAGTAAAAATATCTTCGTTTTTCACAGTGTTTGTATAAATGACAAAGGTATATTTTCGGTTTTCGAGATGTGGTATATTTTAAAAACGACCCGTTATATTTTTTAAAAAGGGATAAAGCAAACCCTTAGTGTAAAAAAATAATATTTTATTGTAAAGCTTTGACCGCGAGTAACAATGTATAACTCTGGCAATTTTCAACTTTCTAGTGCTTATAGTTTCCGCGTAAAACCGCAGCAGGACAGACGGACGGACGGACATGGCGAAACGATACAGTTTCCTTGTAGTTTATTTAGGAACTCTACGTTTCGGCCGTCTTACAACAGCCTTGGTCGCGGCAGGACTGATGTCATCTCAGCGTCGCCCTTGTGAAGCGCGGGTTTCGGCAGCTACCCTCACTTGTTTTTTATTTTTATTTTTATCCGAACTGTCGGTACGTCGACACACAACACTTATGACGTCTACACACTGACGAGCTGTGTTACTGCGGCGGGGTTTAAAATAAGACCCGTTTAAATAAAATTGTATGATGTATACAAATCACGAAATTTTAAAATCGATTATTCCTTTCTTCGTGTTCACTAAAGTCATTTGCGGAAATATACAAAATTTTAAGTTAATCCAATGAAAGAACAAAAAGGTTTCATACAAATTCTGAGTCCCCTTTTTAACCCTTTAAGAAAAGAATTTCCAAAAAGATTTTCTTAATGTTTATTACGTCATTAGAGAAACCAATGTACAAAGTTTGAAGTCAATCCACTAAAAGAATAAAAAGTTAAATACAAACTTTGACTCCTATCATACCCCCTCAGGAGACGAATTTCCAAAAAAACTAATTCTTAGTTTTCACTATCATCATTTGAGGAACCGATATACACAGGTTGAAGTCAATCCACTGAAGTAATAATAAGTTTCATACAAACTTTGACCCCTATCTTACCCCCTGAGAGAACAATTTCCAAAAAGATTTTCTTAATGTTTATTACGTTATTAGAGAAACCAATATACAAAGTTTGAAGTCAATCCAAATAAATAGTTACATACAAATTTTGACCCCCTACCTTACCCCCTTAGGGCAGGACTTTCAAGAAAAATAATTCTTAATTTTCACTATAGTTTTTTGAGGAAACAATAAGTAATTTTTTTATTCCTTCGATGGATTGACTTTAAACTTTGTAAAGTTTAAAGTCAATCCATCGAAGGCATAAAAAAATTCATATAAACTTTGACCTCCTGTTTTACCCCTTTCGGAGAGGAATTTCGCAAAATCCTCTCTTAGTACTACCCTACACTCCTCAAGGGATATACATGCTAAATTTCATTTTCTTGCGACCAGTAGTTTCGGCTGTAGCGTGTCTGTCAGTCAGCCAGTAACGCAAGGATTGTATATATTAAGAAGATAAATTAAATTTAAAAGTCTGTCTGTGATTTCAAAATAACTATGTTTTCCAAGTGCATATAAATAGTTACACGATTCTAAGTCCTAAACAACCCTTTTTAACATTTTAGTCTGTCTGTCTATTTAATTTTCTGTTTTTCCGGGGTATTCTCTGGAATGGCTGAATCGATGCAAACGAGACTTTCACTGGAAGGTAGAGGACTTTATAGAGCTACATATAGGCTACGATTTGACCCAGTAGGTGGCGCTGTTGTCATGATATCTATCTTAATATAATAACATATAAAAGCAAAGGGTCAATCATCATGAAATCTGAACAAGCACCGGTCGTATAGAGATTTGATTTTGCAGAGAGAATTATAAAATGTAATTTTTATCTGCGTGCGAAGCCGTGGGTATCAGCTGGTTTTTAATAATGAACTCGGACCAAAAAATATGTTGCTGTGTTTCAAGTTTGTATGGCACAAATAGCACGAAGATGCTGCGGAACCTTTATTGCAAAGTGAGTGTCCGCAATATAATGATTTTCATCTGCCTTGACCATGACGGATAACTCGTAGGTTGTGGATTCAATTCCCACCAAGGGTTTTGTGTAATAGGCTCGTTGATTTATTCTGTGTTCGGATGTTATTATGTATAATCATTGTGTCAAACATCAATTTAATTACAGAAATTAATATTTTACATAGATGTGAAGTTCAGATAATCTGCTATAGAACATGCTCTGCTTAATTTGGAATCGGTTGACTGTGAGCAAGTCATCCTGGGGAATAATTTTAAAATCAACACATGGTGGTACTAACCGTTTGATCAACTAGTTCTTGCCATTGATTACCGACAAGAGTATTAATATTTTTCAGTGTAGCACTCTCAAAAAAAAGACGAGTTTTCATCTTTCTTTCTTTTATGGCGTAGTAAATAGTTATAATAAACAATTGTGCCACCATCGATGTAACATCAGCCAAGGTTTTGCTGATTCAGCAAATCCTTTTTATGGCCGTTGGAAGTGACAATCAAGGGGCCGTTATATCAACGGGATCATTCCACAATCTTGACACTTAGATTATCAACGTAACTTTCTCTGAAAACGGTAGGTGCGCAATCACTTCGGTTGGTATTTGGAAACTAGATGAGGACGCAGTTATACCCCTATTATTTACTGCTCCTGGTTACTGCTCCACTCGCGTGGCTCGTAGCATGATGTAATATAGCCTTCTTGGATAAATGGGCTATCTAACAGGGAAATATTTTTTTTTAATCGGACCAGTAGTTCCTGAGATTAGAGCGTTCAATCAAACAAACAAACAAACGAAGAAACATACTCTTCAGCTTTATAATATTAGTATAGATGTACCATTCCTAACAGCTTTAATTGTACCTCGACGGCCTTTCGTAGTCTACTGTTTAGCTTAAGCCTCTCCTAATTTCCTTCACAAGACCACTGGCGCTAGCCAGATGGATTGGTATAGCATTTGATATCGAGTTTGATGAGAGATACTAGGGCGATAGCAATCATCATCGTCCTCGCATCGTTATCCCGGTTGTATTCGTGACTTTTATTGACAGGTACACATACACGTACTTATATTTAATTTCGCTAAGAGCCTTACTCATACTCCTATATAATTACTTAGTAAGGTACCTTGGGAACATACATCTATTCTAAGTAAATAAAATATAGACGGGAATATAGAACCTCCATCGATTTTTAAGTCACTTGAAAATAAAGCTGAATCACTAAAAGACCCAACGAAATCAAGAGGCCGCAGTTTATTTAAACTTAAACTTGTAATATACAGAAGTGTCTTCAAAGAGTAGGGTTTCTTGAAATTAGAGGAAATAGGATCTCTGTTATAAATCATTTCAAAGGGCTGAAACGTAAGCGGTAGGCGTAGGGAAACTTTACAAATAATATATATTACAGAGATGTTCGTTCGTAGAATGGCGATAACAGTATTCAGTAGTAGTCCTATAAAGCCTTAAGATTTCTTGTACTAGAGTCCACAGTTTTGGCAGTTCAACTGTGATAAGAAATAGCTTTTTAGCGTAGTGGAGCAACCAATAGACTCCTATGCAGATGGTCTAGGTTTCAAACCAATGACTATTTGAAGTTATGTGCGTATTGTTTTTTTTTTGTGATATAGGAGACAAACAAGCAGACGGGTCGTTTGATGTTAAGCGTTTACCATCGCCTCGCCCATGGCATACCGACCAGACATGTTGGAAGTCTGGTGTCGAGTGTCTCGTCTCCTCCGCAAGATGCTATACTAAAATACTGTCTTTGCTTTCCTTAGTCGGTTTTTTCGGCACCTACGGTATGAAATAGGGTATTAATGACACTTTGTGTTCTTAATTCGTCTCCACACTCTCAGAGTGTAACGTTATATAATAGAAAAGTCGTATCTTATTTTTTCGCGCCGCAGAATTTACTAAACCCATTTTAAAGTGAGCACATAAAATCACTTAGAAAGTATCAGTGCTTTCTTATAGATAGTTCGCTACGGAACCCATAAGATGTATGGTATCTGTTTGTTATCTCTCCCATATGTTGCAAGGGTCAAATAAGGGTCGTCTAAATGGATTCTTACGTAGGAAGAAATTATATTTGTCACTATAGTATGAGCCCCATACAAAATTGTTAATGTGTCAGTTTGAAATCTAAGAATATTTTATTATAATTTTACAGACGTAGTATCTATTTATATTCCTTTGTTATTTTAGCATGAATATAAAATATATATCATGGATTTGTTACGAGGCAGATATGTCACTTGCGTACATTTATTCTCGCAAGGTATGGATTTTGAAACCACCTTTGTTTCATTGTCTACATGCCACAATAAATTGATTACTGCATCATCGTAACTATCTTGAATATTATTATTATTTTGTCTTTGTTCTACATACACAAGTACTATCGTAATTTATTCAAGGTCATCCTCCTAGCGTTATCCCAGTCACAACCTGGGTTCCGCTTTTAGTCTAACCGGATTTGGCGGAATATTAGCTTTTCCACGGAGCGTCTGCCTGTCTGACCGCCGCAACTCGAAGGGATAGCGATATTCCATGGTTTAGACTAGTGTCAGTTTATTTTAGAGGTACTGACGCCCTATAACAACTGTCAAAGATCTTCATGACAGCCGGGACCGACGGCTTAACGTGCTCTCTGAGGCACGAGACAAGCGATAATTAACAATTCAATACGCACATTACACCGAAAAGTCAGCGGTGCGCGCCGTGGATTCGAACCCGATACCCTCAGCATGGCAGTCTGTTGGTATCTCCACTAGGCTATCGCTGCCTATTCGTAATTTATTCAAGGTAAATATTCTAAAATCGTACATTTTACAGTTCCAGAATCGGTATGTTATACCTGTAAGTATTGATATATTTAACTTTGACTCAATAATGAGTTTATGCAAAATAGGGTCACATACGTTATAATTAATTTACATAATATAACATGTACCATACCCTTATAAAGGCGATATTCAAAATCTTTAAAGTTAAAAGCAGAATTAGGCGAGGCGCTTAAAAAGTTTCTACAACGTACCCAAAGTTGTTCAACATTAAACGAGCATTTAGTGAGCAACGGTAAAAACAAATTAATACACAAATACACGTGTGCAATTCAGTTCCAAATAGTTGAACTGATTATGGTGTTAACCCACGACCTTCGGGCAAATCAACCCAAACTCATTAAAGAATTGGGTTTACCGTCTAATTCAAACATATTTAGCATTAAGGTTAATGGGATTAGGGAAATTATCTGACGGTCCTATGCTTTATAATAGTTGCGTTTACAATGTTTTATTATCACTTCTCTTGGAACAGATTTGGGATGGGAAAACAAACCTTTAGTTAATGTTTGAAATAGTATCTTTTCTTTATTGTTGAGAATTTTGTAAACCTTCAGTTAATGTTTGAAATTGTATGTTTACTTCATCGTTGCGAATTTTCTGTGTGTAAGTACTGCGTTAAAGCATCATACCTAATCTGGGACTTCGTTTCTCAGCGTGACGACATGGTTTGAAAACTATTTGGGCAGAATCGAGTGCTTAGTAGCCCGGACTGTTCTACAACGTATTAATCAAAACAATTAATATTTGTGTGATGAACACGATAATTTAATTTTCTTCTGTATCTATTGATTTTACCAAAACCGTAATTATTATGTATTTTAGAAAATATAAGTATGTTTTTAACAGTTATCTTGTTACCATAGTACAAGCTCTGCCAAGTTTGCAATCAGATGACCGACCGTGTGAGTAGTTCTAAGACCAGTAGAATTTATTTACGGATTACACAAACTATCTCGGCTTAGATTCGAATCTACAACTCTACGGCTTAGTAGCGAAATGACCACTTAAATCATTAGCTTCTCTGCAGTCAAAATTTGAATATCTCATTCAATTTTGGTCTTAGTGATATATCGCCAGGCAAGTTTCGAAGCTCAATTATATATGGCATCTCTACCTCGAATGGATATAGTTGATTGAATCAGGCGTTACTTGGCGGAACTCCATTGTAACCTAATGGAAGGAAAGAGGAACCCACCACGCACCCTCGGATTGACTACCCCAACTATTACAATAGAAAAAGGTTGACAATACCGAACTCCTCTAAAAGGATAAAGGATATAGGGATATAGGATATATATCAAAAGGGAGGGTACCTCACACTCATTTGAAATTTATCGTAAACCGACATATACAGATACTACAATACCAGCATCGTCCTGTCATCCATCACAACACAAAATGGCAGTATTCCACAGTATGATACATAGATTATTAAATGTACCACTCAATATAGAATCATATAACAAAGAATTAAATATTATTTATCATATAGCACAATCCAACGGGTATAGTAAACGCCTAATTGACAAGATGATTCGAGGAAAACAAATTAGAATGGCCAAGTCACTTTTTATCCCTCCATAAAAGAACCTATAAATAATACTGCTGTTCTTACCTATTTTAGAAGTATAACTGACCGTATGGTGCGTATACTGAGGAGGAACGGTATCAGATCAGCCTATAAACCTAACAAAACGTTAAAATTCCTTTGCAATGGTAAAGATAAAGTATGCAAGAACAAAAAGTACGGTATTTACTGCTTAATATGCGACCAATGTCAAAAATAGCGGACATTCATTTGATGTCATACACACTTGTCAAAAGGGTATCAGAATTTGCGTATTGGAACAATTAGAAATTTTAAAGCGGGACAAGAATACATTACTGAACGATCAAACCAACTTTAACGGGTCCCCATTGCTGAATATATTCGCATACCGTCATAATGACGCACATCAGTCAAGCGGCGGAGGGAATTAGAAAGTACAATCGTTTATAAGACACGCTCACGGTAGGAAAGCGCTCAGTCGTTGCCCATCGGTCCTGAGGATGCCTCGTGCAGAGGCGAAACACGTGTCGCAGAATAGTCGGCGCATACAACGGGATACTGCAATTCAGGTATCTTCCTGGAACCCATACCATTCCTATATCCCTTATCCTTTTAGAGGAGTTCAGTATTGTCAACCTTTTTTTATTGCAATAGTTGGGGTGGTCAATCCGAGGGTGCGTGGTGGGTTCCTCTTTCTTTCCATTAGGTTACCTCGAATGGAACTAATAGCGGCAATGTTTCAAGCTTCAGAGTTCCTGTAACGATCGTATACGGTTCTAGCATGAGTACTGTGTGGCTTTAGGTTAGATTTTAGGCTGTATTTTGATAGAGAGTGTAAGGGATAACGGTGTTTTGTGACATGGTTGAGGTGTAATACCAGCTCTGAATGCCACTCATGATTTTTCCTCATGGGTTTTTCCGTTAGGAAATTCTCAGTAGCAGCACGGAGTCTGATAATGTGCCCGGTACGGCAATAGGCTCGCCCCCTATTACGTGGGACCTACAAATTCATGGTGAGTAGTGTAAAAATGGGGGACCTGGATCAAAAGATCCAGGATCCCCCATTTTTACAATTAATTTCATTCTTTACATTCACAGCAACATAATTTACTTATTTTACTACTCATATAATATATTCTTTAATACGTACTGAATGAATATCTTAATCATTTTTCTGTCCATGAAATTAAATGATTAATGTATCTAGTTCTGAGTATTTGATAACATGATAAACATCGAATGAACATTGATATCTGACCCGTACAATGCAATAATGATCTCATCACTGAGGGACGCAGATTGTTACACGTGCTATTTATAATTGTTTCTCTTAATACACTATTTAAAATATAGGTATCTATTTATGTTTCAAGTTTTCATTTTCTTAAATAAAACTACAATTCATTGGCAACATAACAAGTGTTTATTGACAATAATTTAATTTTACAAAGACTGATAAAACGTATTGTTCAAGTAATGTAACATATCTTTAACTCGCAAGTAGATGCTATCAGTGTAAATGTCTTTTACAATATGCTGAAAACATATCTCAGCACTGCACCGACAGACGGATGATTCAATGCTTTCAAACTGGTTTGCATTATAAACCTCGTCCCGAATTACTTTCGAGCCCTTTGAAACAGTTTTATAAAAAATCAACAACTGTCTGCTATCCGCATTGTTCGTCCGTTCTTCCTCATCCAAACAATTAACGACATTTTGCACCACATCAGGGTCTATCATCAGCGGAGGTGAAACCGGTGAGTAAGTCCAAGTGGGTAGCTGAAACATATTATTCGTTTATATTTAGTTTACAGACCACTATATTAATTAATCCTATGAAATTAATAAAAAAAACAAATAATATATAGTTAATATACTGACCGACATTATAGTATTTCACAGGTGCACGTCAAAAGAAGTCAGAAAGTTAAATAATTTTATTTCATTTTTTCTCTATCTTATATAACAATCATTTTGTATTGTAAAATGAATATTCATATGTAATATAAGATCAGGTGTAACATAATATCATGAAATGTGAAGATATGTTTGTTCATTGTAAATTTGATTTTGAGGGGCCCGTGGCAAAGTGGCGACCGCTCGAATCAAGTGATTCGCGAGGTTAAGCGCGTTCGTCACCGTCTGGTTTATAGATGGGTGACCGGCCACAAAAAGTCACACCCCCCCGTGCCTCGGGGAGCACGTAAAGCCGTCGGCCCCGGCTGTCATCAGAACATCTTTGACAGTCGTTAGAGGCATCAGTACCCTCATACATCTAGTCTAAACCACAGAATATGGCTGTCCCTTCGGGTTGCGGAGGTCAGACGGCAGTCGCTCTGTGGAAAAACGAATGTTCAGTCAAATCTGGTTAGACTAGAAAGCGGACCCCGGGCTCCAAGGCGTAAGTCCTGGATGCAATCGGGATAACGCTCGGAGGATGATGATGATGATTGTAAATTTGATTTTTTGCTAATGCCTTATACTAACATACCTATAATAAATACTTAACACGGGCAAATCCATAGAAATCAATTAGTATATATCTAAAATTAAAGGTTTAAACCTACTGTTCATAATGTAGCATACTACTCATATATTTTTATTATAAAATTATATTTATTTACTATCCAAGTAACAACAGTGTATCATATCCCCAATGAGACTCAGAGGTTTACAGATATTTGATTCCAAACGTATGTCATTGTATTGTAATACTATCATCATATTTTATGTCCGTTGCTGTTTTACCCGACTACGTAAAAAGAGTTAATGGTTTTAACAAAAAAGTTATACTTTTTTATTAAAGATGTTCAATCATAGCAATGTCCTGTCTTTCAAGAACTAGATATCGTTGAATTCATTATTGCGTTGTTACATGTGCTATAAAAGATTTATGCAGACTATGCATATATTTAGTACGAGCAAACCCGTGTTATTTGTGTAGTCAGAATAGACGTCTTATTAGTGGAAATTAAGTGTTCTCTTGTTTATACATATAATTTACAAGTACATCCATGGTATTAAAAAAGTACGCTCCACTTAAAGTTTAAAGGGAGTGTATACACCATTCAGAATACAACATGAGTAACAGTGTACCATCATCCTAATGATAGGTACTTATTTAGACAAAGTGCTGACTGAGCTCTACAACCATGTTTTTATATTTGTAAGTCACTATATTGTTTTAGTATCGGATTGTCTGTATGTTCGGAACAGATTTTATATGAACAAAAACATGTGTTCGGTAAGTATTTATCATAAGCGAAGACATAGTATTCGGGTTGTATGATTTTAAAACATTAAATACGATAGGTATCTTATTTTGCACTTTAAGCAAATTAAGGACATATTTGGAGGAATATCGTCTGGATTGGGTGTATATAAAGCGTATCGATGTTGCCTAATTCACAAACAGCTCTCCACGAGGGAAAGGATCTTCACCTAGATAGCAACGCTTCAACCAGAACTAAGATGTAAGTAAACCATTTTTTATATTATTCTCTCTCACCTTTTATTAATAATTTAATCTTGCAATCGTTTGAATGATTAGTCATTCAAATGATTTGATCGCTCGTTCATTCAAGCGATTGGAATAGTAAAAGAATGAGAACAACCTTTATATCAGTTAAATGATTAAGAATCATATGTGTCAGCCTCGATGATGTAATGTTCAGTGTAACCGACAGCCACGCATGTGGTCACGGGTTTGATTCCCGCACAAGTCAAATATTTGTGTGCATGCATATAACTATAATTCTCAATCATTATATTAGTTAAATGATTAAGAATCATAGGTATCGGCCTCGATGGCGTAGTGTAACCGACTGCCATGCCTGAAGTCGCGGGTTCGATTCCTACACAAGTCAAACATTTGTGTGCATGCACATGGATGTATGTATGTATTTATACATTTTGTATAATATGTATGTATTTACAAAAAGTATATACATATGTATGTTTATGCATTGTTTAGTACAAGCTTTGCTTAGTTTAGGTTAGATGGTATTGTGTGTATGTGGTAGAATATTATTATTATAGGTCTCATTCATTCATCTCTCAGTATTCATACCATCATGTACGATGATTGAATTTCCAGATTAAGCAAGATACATAAGTAAATCTTTGATTGAATATTAATTCCAATTTAATTTATTATTCCAGGTCCGAGTCAATGCCTCAATTGTTCTCATCCGAAGAAGACTCGGATGTTGAAAAGCAGCCGAGGCAGCAGAAATCGCCCCCAAAGCCGGCTGCAAGCAAGCAGTCCAAACCAGCTGAGGGATCTAAAGCACATGTGACTAAGAAGCCTCGAATAAACCCAGTTCCTTTAGCTGACAATAAGTTAACGGCAAAGGATCTCTTCGGTAGTGAAAGCGAGGCGGAAGATACATCTATGAAAGCATCTTCGTCGACGGGTAAAGAACCGGCTCCTCTTTATTCGTACTACACTAAACGGGTCGAAAAAGGTTATGCCCGGAAAATTTCCGAGACCAAAGAAGGACCCTATTATATAGAAGTAAAGGTGTATAATTGTGATGAAATTAAAGCTATACCACCAGTAAATAGGTGGCGCCACTCTATCGCTACAATTAAAACTAGACTAGGTACTAATACAGAAATGTGGCGTCATTTGAAAAAGTTCATGTCATCTGTTGACAAAAATTTTAGTAACTGTCCAGTCACCCTTATAAATTCTTACTATAATTAAAATTATACGTATAACAATTATACTAATATTAAGATAATAAATATAATATCTACTTTTAGTCTATCCATACTTATTATAACTTATTTTTCACTTGTTACTGAATATAAACATTGACTAAATAAAATATATAATAGTATACAAAACTAATGTTTTATTTCCAGTTCCACAGTCCAACGATCGTAGAACATCAATAACAAGACCATCTAATACAATGAAAACTTGTACCGAATGTAAAATTGAAATACCACAAAATCGATACGCATATCATAACAGAACTAATATACATAAGACAAATAGCTTATTGAGTACCGAATTTAAAAATGTTTCTATTGTAGCAACAGCATTTAAAAATAGAATTGTAACTTTTCGTCTGAACTTAGCTCAGGCTGACGAGCACCTCATAAGTGAGGCGATCCTGAGTAATAGCCAGACGCGTACAGGTCAAGATGATGAGCCCCTTATCCGTAAGGCGATCTTGAATTATGTGCGTTCAAATATCTGTGAATTACAATTAGCTCGGTATGACGAGCATATGGGCGCAAATTAATATATAATGATTCTATTGTTACGAAAATGTTAATAATATTTAAAATTGATATTTAAATAACTATTTGTGAACACGGAACTGAGAACTTCACTACTTTACAATATTAGACACTGTACTGGCTGCTTAACTGTTTTATAAAGTATTTAATTTATCGCTTAGTTATTAAGATAACTCCAGAAACTTTCAAAGTAAAATCAATTAGTATTAAATAACATTATTCTGACACTTATTTTTACGGTAATAAATAACATGCGTTTATATTTGCATCCTGTTGATAGCGTCATCTGTTGACAATGTTGTAAAGCAGCATTTGGTTAATAAAATAAATTTGTTATTCGTGTAAAATAAATAATTTGGTGTTGTGCAAAATTCATTACAATATTAATGTCGATTTTTGATTAGTTTATAATTAATCGAACAGTAATTTCAATTATATGTTGAAAAGGAGTTGTTAAACGTTACATTAAGTGTAATGACGGTTAGTTTATAAAAAGGACTGTAGTTCGCATTTTTAATGCAGTTCTGTGCTAGAAATCGTCTGAAAATAAACCAAGTAATATTACGTGAGTGTTTTTATTATCATGGAGTCTGGACACGATAACCCTGGCATATCGCCGACAGCAGCGGTTGGATAAACGCCCCCTAAGAGACTTCAGGATCTACGGTTGGCGCGAGAGCGATGGGTCTCTTGGCTTGGCCGCCATTACCAATGATGACCTGAAGACTGATGCGACAAGCGCTTGGAAGCCGTGTTTGGCGCTAGTCAACCCTGATCGGAGACCACACCGTGTGTCGGAGTTATGGCGAACACGTCTACACTTCACGTGAGGCCACGTGCGAGCGAGAGCGACAGAGCGACTACGACGGGGTGCACGCACCAGGGTGTGCTGTGGCGTGAACGCTGTTCTGCTCTGAGTGCTACCAGAGCTGCAGAGGTTGCAGATGCGGTTTGTTGATGCACTGACCAGAGGTATTTATCCAGAGCTGATTTGATTAGTTTTTGAGAAACATCCTAATTTTATGAATTATGGTGCTTACACGATTACCTACTATCCCCGTAAGGATTACCAGATAAATATTATACAGTCAAAATTACGAACGTTACACCCAAATAGAACTTATAGGTAACTGTTGTTTATCCACGTTTGGTACATGGCAGTGCTACTGTGCTTATAGTCATGTTATGCCGTCGGCTGGGAGTCTTGTCTGTTTATTAATCGTTAGGCCATGTCGGAAACTTTCTGTAAAACTTACTTATCTATACAAGACAGAGAAAATAGCTCTTATGTGGTTCTACTAATGTAATTATTAGTAAAGAACGGTGTAACCGCCCTTTTCAAATTGAAGCTCTGATATAGATGTATTGTATAAATTACCTGATTTGCTTTCAGTTTAAATAAGCTAATTGATGTGCTGAATATGAATTCAATTGGTAGTCAATAGGTTATCTCAATAGTAAAACATTAAAGGAATCAAAACATTATTTATAGCCCTTGGTTACACATTACATAAGGCTAACTAACTGCATTACTTATGGCTAGTGCTCACGGCGCGATTATATGAAGCCTCTCTTGATAAATGACTATCCACCACAAAAATAATTATTTGCATAAAACCAGTAGTTTCACAGATAAGTGCATTCAGCAAAGCAAATTTCAGTTTTATTATATTAGTACAGATAAATATTCAGAAGGTAGATATAAAATTAATTTGTGATACACCTTTTTAAGGCTAATATTTGTAAAGTTACAAAATAGGTTTTATTAGTTTGTGGACTCTGTGGGTGCCTACATGATTTCATTTTTTGTTACTGTCAACAAGTTAAGGTTATATAATATGACAAGGGAACCCGACATATCTTAATATTTGTCACTTAATTTTATACCTGTATAGAATGATTTGTCCCGACCATGATACGTCCTTGCTTAACCCGAACTACTGAAGCTAGAAACATGAGATCTGGACAGTAGATTTCTTTGTGGACATACATATGCACTCACTTAAGTTCTATAATAGTCCACCTCTAAGCATTTTAGGTTGAAAGTCTTAAGGCAGGTGACTGCTAATCTTTTATAAATACCAAGACTTTTTATTTTATTTGTGAGTTCATTTGCAAAGTTAGTTGCATCTATATTCAAGATGACAACCAGTGATAAACCAATAAAATGTAGTGCCAACCTTATTGCTTAGCTCTTGTGGGATACAAGACAGTTAAAAATATGATTATTAGGATAATGATAAGTGGGTTTAAGGAACATGATGTTAAAATCCATAATATTATCTCTTTTCCCATTTAGCAGTATTTATTCTTGACAAATAAAAGTAAATGTATGGACTACTCATGCTTTATTTCTAAGTCAGTTGTGATTAGTCAGTTTAAATTTATTTATTCAGATAAACAAATATTAATTGTGTATGAAATAATAAGAATTACATTAACACCACATGTTAAGTTTAAAATAAATATTAACATTATTTAGAAAGTTCCCTTAAATATAAAGTCAAATAAAACTATTGATATAAACTCACCACCATATTAACTATACAAACTGAGTGGAATCATTTTTAGAAATAAGACTGCACTACTCTTGCTTTGTAATATTGGTAGCTTGTAAATTTCTCTTTTATGGCTCAGTTGGCAAACAGTTCAACAATTTCACAGCTTGCACTATGCCTAAAAATATTCAATATTGGATTAAACATGATTCTTACATGAGTAATAATCATAGCACTAGTATTTTCGAAATCCTTGGATCTGCATGGTTTGAAATCATTTCATATTTATCAACAGTCCGACTGTTCACGGCTGAACATAGGCCTCTCTTTGTTCTTGCCATTTTGTTTTCCTGTTTGATGTGGATAAAACTTAGTTTGAATATATTGGGTTTTAACTGTTTTATCAGGACTGCAAAATATGGGTATCCTGATAACTTTATATTTGATTATCTAAAATGGCACTGTCAGACAGAACCTGAGAAAATTCAGTGTCTTTTGTATTTTACCTTATGCGTAAAATATGGGCTCCAACACTGTTGTAGCTAAGATAACTATAGACCAATGCACAGGTTGAACATGCCTAATATATAGATATAGCTTAATAGACCGGATCACTTTGTAAGAGTAGAATTTTATTTCATCCACAGTAACGAAGGTTCATGGAACTAATATTTGGGTGGGAAATGTTGCCCACCACCTGTCTTTTGAGTGTTGCAGGTTGATGATGACATCCTAGCAGATGACTTGACCTTAGTGTGAAGAGAGGATGGACGAGCGTTCCTTTACTGATGGTATGTATGGATGACGGTGGCCCGCCCTTTTGACGTCGGTGGTTTTGTGTGTGGGCTGCGCGCACACGTGCCGCATGGGTGCTGTAGTGACCTGGAGTCAAGCATTGTTTGCTAACCTTTGTTGCTGATCAACATCAACAACTGTATGAGCAGCTTGACCGTATGGGCGGAGGATTCGTCAGATACCGATTTACGTGGGGGGTCCTCTACCTCCTCCACTGTCGTTGTTGGACCTATGTAATTGCATTGTATTGATATAACTGATCATGACGAACGATGATCATTATTTTATGTATATGCATTGATGTGTTTATGAGGCAAATTTTGCATTTGTTTGAGTAAAATTTTATTTTTCCTATCCAACATCCTTCCCAAAACGCTGGCTGGCCACCATGCGTATCCTTGATCCTGGTCTTGTTGGCTAGATCCCGTGATGGGTGATGCCGTGTGTTGGCTAGATCCCGTGATGGGTGTTGCCGTGTGTTGGCTAGATCCCGTGATGGGTGATGCCGTGTGTTGGCTAGATCCCGTGATGGGTGATGCCGTGTGTTGGCTAGATCCCGTGATGGGTGATGCCGTGTGTTGGCTAGATCCCGTGATGGGTGATGCCGTGTGTTGGCTAGATCCCGTGATGGGTGATGCCGTGTGTTGGCTAGATCCCGTGATGGGTGATGCCGCGTGGGCTAGATCCCTATGTGGGTGATGCCTGTATGCGCTAGATCCCGTAATCGGTGATGCCGTAATCGGCTTAGCCATGGGTGAAGCATTGTTTGTTAGATCCCGTGATGGGTGACGCATGCCACAGGCTAAGATCCTATGACTAGGTGAAGCCTTGTAAAGAACTTTTAGTTCATTCTGTATGATAAACGCTTATTTATGTAATTTTTATATTCATTATTTTTGTTTGCTGTTTATTCTGTAACCGTTACCTAAATAGTCAGCTCGAGGAGCGCGCTGGATCAGAATGGCCGTATGGGCGCAAATTAATATATAATGATTCTATTGTTACGAAAATGTTAATAATATTTAAAATTGATATTTAAATAACTATTTGTGAACACGGAACTGAGAACTTCACTACTTTACAATATTAGACACTGTACTGGCTGCTTAACTGTTTTATAAAGTATTTAATTTATCGCTTAGTTATTAAGATAACTCCAGAAACTTTCAAAGTAAAATCAATTAGTATTAAATAACATTATTCTGACACTTATTTTTACGGTAATAAATAACATGCGTTTATATTTGCATCCTGTTGATAGCGTCATCTGTTGACAATGTTGTAAAGCAGCATTTGGTTAATAAAATAAATTTGTTATTCGTGTAAAATAAATAATTTGGTGTTGTGCAAAATTCATTACAATATTAATGTCGATTTTTGATTAGTTTATAATTAATCGAACAGTAATTTCAATTATATGTTGAAAAGGAGTTGTTAAACGTTACATTAAGTGTAATGACGGTTAGTTTATAAAAAGGACTGTAGTTCGCATTTTTAATGCAGTTCTGTGCTAGAAATCGTCTGAAAATAAACCAAGTAATATTACGTGAGTGTTTTTATTATCATGGAGTCTGGACACGATAACCCTGGCATATCGCCGACAAGCACCTCACTTATGAGGCGATCCCGAGTAATATACATACAAATCAAAATCATGAGTACCTCGTTCCTGAGGCGATCTTGAATTCTGTACATTCTGATATTGAGAAATTAATAAATATGGTACTTAAAAAATATGACTGTATAAAAGTAAATTTTGAGCTGTTTGCTAAGTTTCTTCTCATTAAATCTTATCACGAAGAAATTGAAATGAAATCTTTTATCACCAAGTATGATATAATTTATAAAAATACTGATATACATGAGTTTTTTTCGAATAAAATACATATCTTGATGCGAAAATTTTCAGAATTTGAGCATGTACAGTCAGGTTGGACATACCTTTTGCTAAGTCATATTGAGATAAATATATGTAAATACTGTCCCATGCGTGGTGGCACCTACATACAGTTACCTTCAATAATAAAAAATACTAAAAGTTGTTTGAATTTACATAATAATGATGAGTCTTGTTTCTTATGGAGCATCGTAGCTGCACTATTTCCTTGTAAAAAGAATGTGTGCAGAACGACATCTTATCCTCATTACAGCAAAGTTCTAAATATTCAAGAAATATCATTACCTCCTTCATATAGTGACATAAAGATTTTTGAACAGATAAACCCTACAATAAGCATTACCGTATACGGTTTAGACAAGAAGAGTATTGTCACTGGACCGTTATACATGACAAATAAGAAAAAAGAAAATCATGTAAATTTATTATATTTAGAACGGAATGGTAAAGGACATTACTGTTTAATAAAAGATCTCATACGATTAGTGCGACGTCAGGTTACTCATCATCATGGTAAAATTTTCTTATGTGATTTATGTTTACAATTTTTTACTAATGAAAATAAATATGTCTCTCATGCATGTTCTAAAATTCTGACAATACTACCGGAAAAACATACTATACTGAAATTTAAACATTATGAAAGAAAACTTAAAATTAATTTTATTATTTATGCTGATTTCGAAAGTTTGTTAATCAATTGTAATGATAATAGTTCTAAAAATACCACAACACTAAAAGTACATCAGCCGTCAAGTTTTGCATATTATATATGCTGTTCTCATAACAGCAGACTCAATAAGTTTGTCACTTACAGAGGCATAGATTGCGTTGAAGTTTTTATTAAACGTTTAATAAAAGATGTCAAAAGAATAACCAAAGTTTTATGTACTAATTTACCAATGAAACCTTTAACTCACGATCAAGAAAGAGAATATCGAAATGCAACCGAGTGTCACATATGCAATCAGTTATTGTCTGGAGATAAAGTTCATGATCATGATCATATTACTAGCGAGTATAGAGGGGCGGCGCACTCTTATTGTAATTGAATGTACAAAGTGTGTCCATTCATTCCAGTAGTATTTCATAATTTAAGTGGTTATGATTCACATATATTTATTAGAGAGTTGGCTAAATATGAAGGTTCAATCAAAATAATACCAAAAACAAAAGAAAAATCCCTTTCGATTTCTAAACAAATTAGAACAAACAAAGGCACTCGTTCAATACAAATAAAATTTATTGATTCCTTTCATTTTCTAAGCTCAAGCCTAGATTCTTTAAGTAAAAGTTTATCAGAAAGAGATTTTGTAAATTTGTCAAGAGAATTTATTGATGAAAGTAAACTTAATTTATTACGAAAGAAAGGCATTGACCCTTATGAGTACATGGACGATTGGTCAAAATTTAACGAAAAGCAACTACCGTCAAAAGCCAATTTTTATAATAGTTTAACAATGGAATCTATTACAGATGACGAGTATGCTCATGCTCAAAATATTTGGAAAACATTTAATATAAAATCACTAGGTGAATACAGTGATCTGTATTTAAAATGTGATGTTTTATTATTAAGTGACATTTTTGAAAAATTTAGAGACACGAGTTTAAATTATTATAAACTGGATCCGGCTCATTATGTGACATCGCCTAGTTTGAGCTGGGATGCTATGCTTCTTTACACGAATGCTGAACTAGAGCTCATTAGCGACTTAGAAATTTATACATTTATTGAAAATGGTATACGTGGAGGCTTAGCACAGTGCTTTCTGCGTCATGCAAAAGCTAACAATAAATATTTACCTCATTATAATGACTTAAAACCCTCGAGTTATTTGATAGATCTGGATTGCAACAACCTTTATGGTTATGCAATGACTAAAAAATTACCTGTATCAGATTTCAGATTTTTAAGTCAAGGTGAAATGGACAGTTTTAATGTTTTAAAAGTATCTGATGACAACTTGTACGGTTTTATTTTAGAAGTAGATTTGTCTTACCCAGATACTATTCATGATAAGCATAAGGATTTACCATTCGCTGCAGAGAAATTCGTACCCCGAGGTGGAAAATCTGCTAAGTTAATTGCTTACTTGCATGATAAATTAAATTATGTCATACATTACGTACATTTAAAACAATGTATAAAAAATGGTCTGGTTTTAAAAAGAATTCATCGCATTCTCACGTTCAAACAAGATGACTTTTAAAAAAAATATATAGTTCTTAATACCAATCTACGTATAGCATCTAAAACACATTTTAAAAAAGATTTTTTTAAGCTTCTCAATAATGCAATTTTTGGTAAAACCATAGAAAATAGAAGAAAACAGGTAGACATAAAATTAGTTACTAAATGGGATGATAAAGAGAATGTCACCAATAAAAAACTTTGCGCACAAAAATTGATTTCAAAACCTAACTTTAAAAGTTTATCAATATTTTCTGAGGATTTTGTAGCTATACAGTTAAATCGCGATAAAATATTATTAGACCGACCAATTAATGTCGGATTTACAGTTTTAGAATATGCCAAGGAGCATCTGTATCAATTTCATTATGATTTTATGAAGAAAAAATATAGAGACAATGTTGAATTATGTTATACTGATACCGATAGTTTACTTTACTTAATTCATACAGAAGACTTTTATCACGACATGCATGATGATTTATCGTATTTTGATACTAGTAACTTTCCAATGGATAACAAATATAATTTACCTAGAGTAAACTCTAAAATCCCCGGTCTATTTAAAGATGAAATGGGAGGTGATGTTATTACAGAATATACAGGTTTAAGGGCAAAACTGTATTGTATCAATAGTTTAAATACACGTATAACTAAAGCAAAAGGTATGTCTAAGTCTGTTACCAAGAATTTACAATTAAGTTATTATAAAGGCTCTTTGTTATTAGATAAAAGTCAATAGTTTAAAATTAATATTATAAGATCTATCAAACATGTTTTGTACTCTCAACAAGTGAGTAAGCAAACATTAAATAGAAACGATGACAAGGTTCAGATACTTCCAGATCAGATTCATACTTTGCCTTGGGGATATTTTGATGCAATGTTTTGAATCAGTATTTTACAATACTTCGTTGTTTCGACAATAATATTACTATTATTAATTACTGCAAGTGTAACTGTGGACTATTTAAATAAAACATTTTCATTTCAAAATGTATGTTTACTAAAGCAGCTATGTATACTTATTTGATATATGAATACAATACCTATAGTTAATAAGCATATAAGTGTATAACAAAATGTGTATTATGTTAAACAAGAATTAATAAATAAGAATTTACAAAATGAATGCTTTTATTTCAACAAACATAACTCGAGCGTTTACCTGGTATGCAAACCTGTAAGTTAGCTCTGTATATAATAAAAATATTTTGCATATGTATATAATTATGTTAATGTTAAATAGCATTTGAATTAATCGGCAAGATGAAGTTGATCGCTTGATCAATTAGTACAACATTTAAGGATATGGGTTGCTTAACCCATATCCTTAAATGTTAATAATATAAGGTTAAGTGACTCGGCTCACCACATTAGACATAGCACTTTATTGCCGAATACCATTCGCTGTATAATATGTGGTCCTTCAAACTGTGGTAAAACGAATGTTATGATTAGTTTACTGCTGCATGAAAATGGCCTGAAATTTAGAAATCTATACCTTTACTCTAAAACTTCTTTTCAACCTAAATACCGTTTCTTGACCGAAGTGTTAAAAAGAGTACCACAAGTTAATTTCTATGAATTTAATAATAACAATGATGTCATTTCTCCAAGTGAAGCTTTAACAAATTCGGTGTTTATATTTGATGATGTTGCGTGTGAAAATCAAGTAAATATACGCAATTATTTCTGTATGGGTCGACATAAACAAATCAATTGTTTCTATTTATCTCAAACCTATTCTAAAATTCCGAAACAATTGCTACGTGACAATGTTAATTTGATTATTGTATTTAAACAAGATGATGTGAATTTAAAACATATTTATGAAGAGCATGTTAGTACTGATCTACAATGGAAACAGTTCAGAAACATTTGTCAATCTGTTTGGAGTAAACCTTACAATTTTTTACTTATTAACAAAGAATCATCATTGAATAATGGACGCTATAGACAGAATTTTGATGCATTTTTTAAATTCGATTGATGGTTTATAAATGTATACGATATAAATGATTTACATATGTAAACAACAATCAGTATTACTTTTTCTTTGGCTAAAAGCAGTTGTTACAGTTGTTATATTATAACATGCAGAAAAACATTAAAATAGAATTAATGAAGTCTGTAGACTCCATAAAGAATAAAATAAAACAAATGAAGACTCAGGAATATGCCATGAACTTGTCACTCGATAAAATGCTGAAACCTGTCGCTGATCCTCTTAAAACCTTAGTTGATTCGAATATTTCTATTATAAAAAACAGGAATGTGGAAAATACATCTTTCAATAATACTGGTAGCATAGGATCCGACAACAATAATACTGGCTCATTTGCAAAGTTTGAAGACTGTTACAATTTTAAACAAGATTCTGAACAATTAGTTGAAAACTCACCTAAAATGGAATTACCTGATGACCTAGAAACATCATTAGAGAGCTATGATATCCATGATATTTATGATGGTGTAAATATACCGTTCGGGATAAGAAGTGAAAATAAAAAATTATGGATGGGCAATTCAGTAGTATCCTTTTCTAAGATAGAAAACTTGAATAATGATAATACAATTTTGGTTAAAATCGGTGACAGAGCTTATAATTTAACCCCTGGTCTAAAAGAACTTTTACTTCGAAGAAAACCTGATTTAAAATTAATATCTGGTAAAGATAAACTTGTATATAAGGATATGTTACATTTTACAAATGCGCACAAAAGAGATTTTAATCCTAATGGCCAAATAAGAGGCGATAAAGGAACAAAATACCGTGCAATCATCAGACCACTATTTTCCGAAATATTAAATGAAAAAGTCCCCACTAAATGTGGAGGAAACTTACCAAAGCTTAAGGAATACAAAAAGAACACTGATCTAGTATATTGGGATGACCCAAATGAATTGGTTGAGAGATTGAAATTACTAGTTGCTTCAAGGGATGCTGGCAACACAAATCATGATAATGAAATTTTATCAATAATTGAAGAATTAAAAGAAGCTGAAATTATTAAGGAATAAATAGTGATAATAATGTGCCGTTTATTCAGTATCATATAGAACTTGACAAGAGACATAATTAAATTGACACATAAAAAGACACATGAGCAAAGCAGATGTGGTCAACGAAATTCATAAAAATGCAAGAGTGAACTTTTCACGGAGACATGTTATTATGAAAGATATAGATGATTTATGGCAAGCGGATTTAATTGACATGCAATCAATTTCCAAAGAAAACAAAAGCTTTCGTTATATTCTCGCTGTTATTGATACATTTTCGAAATACGCATGGGCCTTTCCGTTGAAATGTAAGACCAAAGATGTTATAAGTCATACTTTCAAGATGTTGTTGAATAAAGGACGTGTGCCTAAAAATCTGCAAACGGATAATGGGACTGAATTTTATAACAATAAATTTCAAAAACTTATGAAATCTTACAATATTAATCATTATTCAACATTTTAAACAAAAAAGGCTTCAATAGTTGAGAGATTTATCCTACCCTGAAATCCAAATTGTATAAAGAATTTAGTTTAAAAGGAAACTATAAATGGATAGATAATACTCTTGATAATATTGTTTATAAATATAATCACACTCAACATCGAACAATTAATGAAATTCCTGTAAATGAAGATAATAAAAATAAAAAACGTATAATAGAAAGATATGCAAGTTTAGTAAAACACGTTAATATAAAAAGTAAGTTTAAAGTAGATGATTATGTGCGTATAAGTAAGTATAAGGGCACTTTTGAATAAAGATATACACCCAACTGGTCAACAGAAATATTTAAAATTAAAAAAGTACAAAATACAGCTCCTGTCACGTATTTAATTGAAGATACAACTAGAGGTAGACCTATCTTAGGTGCATTTTATGCACAAGAACTTCAAAAAACGAAACATCCTAATGTATATCTAGTGGAGAAAGTTCTAAGACGTAAAGGAAATAAAGTTTTAGTGAAATGGTTGGGTTTGTCTTCTTCTGAGAATAGCTGGATTGATAAATCGAATTAATTGTAACAAATGAATAAAAGGTACTTACTTAACTTTTACTATACTATTTATTATGTGTTCAATCAATTATTCGTCAGTCTTATGATGTGTATTGGAGACAGCAGTCTTCTCAATTGGTTAATAAATAATTTACCATTTGAGTTACACTTACCAGGCTACAATTATTGTGGACCTGGCACCAAATTAATTAAACGGCTTAGACGTGGTGATAAAGGTATCAATAAATTAGACGAATATTGTAAAGAGCACGACATCGCTTACCACAAGTCTTCGAACTTAGAGGATCGTCATAAGGCAGATTTAGTTTTGTTAAACATGGCAAAAGAGCGAGTAGTAGCCCCGGATGCCAGTCCGGGTGAAAAACTTGCAGCACGTTTAGTACACAATGCTATGTCAACAAAAATTAAAACTGGTTCTGGCCTAAAGAAATGTAGCAACAAGCGTTCTCAAAAATATGCATCTGGAAAAGGATTAAAAAATAAATTAAAAAGTGTTATTACCAAAAAGAAAAAACAAATTAAAAAATTAAAACCAAAATGCAAGAAAGTAGCTATAGAATTAGCTATGGCTGCTGCTAGAGAATTAGCCAATAATTCATCCATTCAACTTCCTCGTGTTATTCCTATACCGAGAACTGGTGGAGTGTTACCTTTGAATTCTATTTTTGCGGGATTATCTGCAGCTGGAGCGCTAGCAGGTGGTGCAGCTGGTATTGCTAAAACCATAAATGAATTCAAGATGGCTAAAAAGCAGTTAGCTGAGTCGAAAAGACATAATGAAAAAATGGAAGCTCTTTGCATAGGAAAAGGACTACACCTTAAGCCACATAAAGATGGACTTGGAATTTTCATATCAAAAGAAAAAACTAAGATATCGGCTACCCAATCGAGCTTTAACTAATTTAGACATTTTAAAGTATGGAAGTAGTATTCCATATTTTAGAGGTGTCTTTATGAGAGATGAGCTCCCTAAATACCCCTTCGAAAATGAATGTGGAGTTATTAATTTAGATAGTTCTAAAAACCCTGGATCTCATTGGGTAGCCTATGCAAAATTTAATAATTATATTGAGTATTTCGATAGTTATGGAAATCTTAAACCGCCAAAAGAATTCATCAAATATATGGGTTCTAAAGTTAACTACAATTATAAAAATATACAACAAGACCATCCCTTTAATTGCGGGCATCTTTGTTTAAAATTCTTAAACAATTTTTGGTGTAGTAAAATAATAAAATAAACGTGATCTTTCATAACAGTCCAGTATATAAGCATGTCTACTACGGTTACCATCTCTGGAAATAAATCAGAATTAATTTCATACTTTCAACCACCACTTAATTTGTCTGACCAATATGAATGCGGTTTACTACACTTTTCAGTATTGAATTCAAGACCAGATCTTCCTATTAAAACTGGCAATCTGTCTGTGATTAAAATCGAATGTGATCTTGTGTATGGTTCATACTGCAACGGATTACCAACACATTTTATTCATGAATTTGAATCTGATATTGCTCCACGTCATCGTTACATAGAAATACCACAAAACGTTATTTACTTTCCAGTGAACAAAAATATAATTTCATCCATATCTGTTAAGATTGTTGATCAATTTGAGCACTGTATTAACTTTGGAGAAAAACATATTGAACTACGTCTTCATTTAAGAAAAACAAAATGTTAGTATACTATAAAGATACCCCAGTGAAAACAAAACGTCTTAGTTCTTCTACGATTGTTAAGGTGCAAAGACGTAAGAAAAATATTAAGAAATTGACTAAGTTGAATAAAGATTTTCTTAAAGCCCTAGGGTTTAAAGTATGAGTATACTACAAATTACTGAATTGCCGCATTTCGACACTTCGATCGAAAGTTATGAAGTCCATTCATATAATCCATACAACAACAGCTTTAGAGAAAACGATGAAATCAGAATCCCTATACATCAGCAAGACATATACGTGCTACCATCAGCCAGTTCCATTTACGTCGAAGGTCAAGCAAAGCTCTTCGGCAAAGATGGGAATCCGATCAAGAAAACCGTTACGTTTACTAACAACCCTGTTATGTCTTTGTTTCAAGACATCAGATACGAAATAAATGGTATTGAAATAGACCGTATAAAAAATTCTGGAATCACATCCACAATAAAATCATACATTTCATTAAATGAAGCAGAAAATAAAGTTGCTGCCTTATGGGGAACTTAGCAGGATTCAAAAGTGATGGACATTTTAGTGCTGTAATACCATTGAATAAGGTTTTAGGGTTTGCAGAAGATTACAATAAAATTGTGATAAATTGTAAACACGAACTTATTTTGAGCAGAAGTAACTCTAACTTAAACAGTGTTACTGTTACTGATGATGTTGTTCATTTTCAAATAGATATAGAAAGAGTTCAGTGGAGGGTGCCACACATAAAAGTGTCAGATCGAGAACGACTAACACTTTTAAAGCATTTAGAAAGAGATAAACCTATTCAGATGGCTTTTAGAAATTGGGATTTATATGAATATCCTTTACTCCCTAAAACCACAAAGCATTTTTGGTCAGTTAAGACTGCTTCACAATTGGAAAAGCCCAGATATGTTATTTTTTGCTTGCATACTGATAGGAGAAATAATAAAACTAAGGACAGTTCACTATTTGATCATTGTGATGTGACCAACGTAACGCTCTTTTTGAATTCGCAATATTATCCCTATGAACCTTTGAGTTTAAAGTTTTCTGACAACAAGTACAGTATATTATATGAAATGTATGTGAAATTTCGTCAGTCGTATTACAACAGTCCTATCGACCCATTGCTAGATATAAAAGATTTTAAAGAAAAGGCCCCCTTGTTTATCATTGATTGCTCAAGACAAAACGATAGTCTAAAAACAGGTCCAGTGGACGTACGGCTGGAAATTGAATGTTCCAAGCCAATACCAGATAAGACTTTGATTATAAACGACCGACTTGTGGAATACAAACCTCTCAGAAACATTGTGCGCAGGTTATCATGATTTCTGTTGTTGATATTCAAGGCTTTAAAACAGAAAGAAATGAATTTATATTAAAATGAATAGCTGTATTGTATAACAAAAAAATAGAAGTGCTTTTGATTAAGCCACCATTTCCATTTAAAAATTTAACGGAACCAGAAAAGAAGCAAGTTAGTTGGATTGAACGTAACAGAAAGATATACTGGAATGAAGGATTTGTGCCCTATTCTAACTATCAGACTTTAGTTATAGATATTTTAAGAGATAAGTATGTCTACGTCAAAGGTTCAGAAAAAGTTTTATGGTTAAAGCATATTTTAGAAAATAGTAATAATAATAATATATTTAATTTAGAAGATAAAGGTTGACCTAGTTTAATAAGTTTGTACAATCAATATAAATATTCTCGAGATTTGTATAACTGTATTTATCATGACTCTGTATGTGCTTTAAAGAATGTCTTGTGTTTAAATAAATGGTGCTTAGATAATAACATTTTAAAATGAGTATAATCTTGTTTAATTTCTATGATCTATTTTTCTATCCCCTCCTAATTGTTATCCTGCTGTATAATTATATTAATCGTTGACAACAGATGGGCGATCTCATTATACGTTCATTAATGTCTGTATATATAACTAGCAAGTGAATGAAATAGAAAGTGAATGAACTAGAAAGTGAGTATCAAACATATGCCCAATATGTTACAAAACGAATACAAACCTCGATATGACATGTATAACACGTATAAAATGCGTGAATTCTCATTTAATTATTACTGGGGGACGATTAATTCAAAGAAACGGTTAGTGATGGAAATGGCTGACGCAGGATTCTTTTATTATGGAAATAGGATAAATGATAAAGCGGCATGTTTCTCATGTGGGGGAGGGGGGGTTATAGAAGATTGGGAGATTTATGACGATCCTTGGATGCAACATGCTATACTTTATCCTCAATGTTTTTATTTGAACGCCGTGAAAGGAAGAGATTTTGTAATGAATATGGGTTTACTTAATTTATATCTGTATATGTTATCAAATACGTAGAACTAGATACATTAATCATTTAATTTCATGGACAGAAAAATTATGAAGATGTTCATTCAGTACGTATTAAAGAATATATTATATGAGTAAGTAAAATAAGTAAATTATGTTGCTGTGAATGTAAAGAATGAAATTAATTGTAAAAATGGGGGATCCTGGATCTTTTGATCCAGGTCCCCCATTTTTACACTACTATGGTGAAATGTGGGTGTAATATTTACACCTCTGCCTACTGTGTGTGAGTCTATAAATAAATAAATAAAATGTTTGTTTATACGAATATTTTTGGTTTTTTTTTTGCATTAAGGCTGTATCCTCATTGCAGGAGAAAGCGGGAGCGATAGCGACAGGCAGCGGCGCGATTATCAAGAACGAGTGCCTACGACATCAACGACAGCTGGCTTTCTGCCTCGCTAGTCGCCTGCATCGAGGACACAGCCATACAAACTCAATTAATTGTAATCTTCTATATATTTTGCAGGACTTTTTAAACTCCGGCGCAAAAAGCGGGTGAGAGGTTTTGAAACGAAGTATTGTAAAACCTTGTAGATAAGTAATAATATAAACATTTTACTTCATAATTACATTGTTTACGTTATCTGGCCTATGACGAAATAATAATGTTTATGTTTTAAATAATGAAACTAGTATGTAACTTACCGCTTACACCAGTAAATTGTGTACAGCTTGGAGGTTTGGTAAATCAATCAATCAATCAATCAGCCTATCGCAGTCCACTGCTGGACATAGGCCTCTCCCAACACGCGCCACAGTACACGGTCCTCAGCCTTCCGCATCCAGTCTGTCCCAGCCGCCTTTTTCAGGTCGTCGGTCCACCTAGCCGGGGGCCGCCCTACCTTACGCTTGCCGAGACGTGGTCGCCACTCTAGGATACGCTTGCTCCATCGGCCATCAGTCCTTCTACAGATATGGCCAGCCCACTGCCACTTGAGCCTACTGATTCTGTGAGCTATGTCGGTAACTTTGGTTCTTTGTCGGATAACTTCGTTTCGAATTTTATCCTTCAAAGAGACGCCAAGCATAGCCCGTTCCATAGCTCGCTGCGTGACTTTTAGTTTGTGGACTAGTCCCACTGTGAGTGTCCACGTCTCGGCACCGTACGTCATAACAGGTAGGACGCATTGGTTGAAGACTTTGGTCTTCAGGCATTGCGGTAGGGGCGAAGAGAAAACTCGACGTAGCTTGCCAAACGCTGCCCAACCCAACTGGATCCTGCGGTCGATTTCTTTCTCGAAGTTGTTTCTACCAAGCTGGACTACTTGCCCAAGGTAGACATACTCTTGAACAACTTCGAGCATCGATCCGTCGACATAAACCGGTCCCGGCACAATGTGTTCGTTGAACATAATCTTGGTTTTATCCAAGTTCATGCCGAGACCGACCCGTCGAGAGGCTCCATTTAGGCTGTGCAGCATCTCGCTCAGCTCTGCCAGGCTCTCTGCCACGATGACGATATCGTCGGCAAACCGAAGGTGGGATATGTACTCGCCATTAATGTTGATGCCCCGTCCAGTCCAGTCCAGCGTCTTGAAGACGTCTTCGAGTGCGTTGGTGAAGAGCTTAGGGGATATTACATCCCCCTGCCTCACCCCTCTACGCAACTCAATGGGGCTGGTTTTATTGTCCTGGAGCTGGACGGTCATAGTGGCCGTGTCGTACAAACATCTCAACACCTCGATGTAGCGCCAATCGATGCGACACCGCTGCAGAGCATCCAGAACCGCCCAGGTTTCGATGGAGTCGAAGGCTTTCTCGTAGTCCACGAAAGCCATACACAGCGGCTGATTGTATTCGTTGGTCTTCTGTACAATCTGCCGAACAGTATGGATGTGGTCTACGGTGCTGTAGCCTTTTCGAAACCCGGCTTGTTCCGGTGGCTGGAAATCGTCGAGTTTTCTGGCGAGGCGATTTGTTAGGACTCTCGAGAACAACTTGTAGACGTGACTCAGGAGTGAGATGGGTCTGTAGTTTTTCAGCAGGGTTTTGTCACCTTTTTTGAAAAACAGAACCACCGCACCCCCACTCCACGCCTGAGGTGTTAGGCCTTGGTGGATAACGGAATTAAACAGGCTCGCCAGCTCTTTCAGAACTGCTGTCCCACCTGCTTTTAAGAGCTCTGTGGTGATTCCGTCATCCCCTGGAGACTTGTTGTTCTTGAGCTGCTCGAGAGCCACTCTTACCTCGCCCTGGTTGACATCAGGAATGTCCTCCGTGTAATGGCGCGTGAGTTGGGCTCTGTGGTCATCATCGCTGGGTCTCGTGGGTTTAGGCATCCGTGATGCGTACAAGTCCTTATAGAAAGCATATCATAAATAAAAAGGAGCATAATTCAGTACAACGCCTAGTCAGAACAAATTTCTCCGGCTGTATCTTTTCCCTTGAGACGGGTGACAACACATCCAACCTCGAAACAAAATACGCACAAGCCATACTAGGCGAAATATTGTATACACATTACTTATGATATTGTATACACACACACACACACACACACACACGCACACACGCACACACACACACACGCACACACGCACACACGCACACACGCACACACGCACACACGCACACACGCACACACACGCACACACATACACACACACACACACACACGAGGCAAACACCGCGGAAAGCGCTCCCGTCATCATCGACGCCAGCGCGAGTACGCAGAGCACGCGAGAGGTAGCGAACCGACAACGTCGGCGAACGCACCCCCCGCGGGAGGTAGCGAACCGACAACATCGGCGAACGCACCCCCCGCAGGAGGTAGCGAACCGACAACATCGGCGAACGCACCCCCCGCGAGACGACAAACAGCTGGTGCAACGCACCAGCGCCAACACCCGGCCCCAGCCAGCGTGATGAGGAAACCGCCCAGGATGATGCAATCGGCCGGACGCGGCGCGAGTGGTGGATGAGCAGCTCAGGCATGCAAGCGGAAGCCACGCGGACGGCGAAGAGTGAGCCTTCGGGCTCGCTCCCGCCAGCTGCACGCGCCGCTCCGGCCGGTGCAGCACCGGTTAACCCCCGTCGCGACCCTCCGGAGGTAAGATATTGCACTGGAGCTCGGCTCCTAAGCCGAGAACATGCATATACATTCCCCGAACGGTACCAGCATTGCTGCTGACTAACTTTTGTTCTAGAGATCTCACAGCCGTGGGAATACGAACAGGGCCCAATGATCAGATGCTAGTACTAGCTTCGGTCTACATGCCCGGTGATGAGGAGATCCCATCGAAGGAGCTGGCCGAGCTAGTGCAGCACTGTGAGGACCACGGCTGGCCAATAATACTTTCGGCAGATGCTAACGCCCACCATCCATTGTGGGGAAGCCCCGAGGCAAATAGACGAGGTGAGATCCTAACTGAATACATCTACACAACAACACTAACGGCAATCAACAAAGGCTCAGAGCCCACATTTGTTAGCTCCAGATATCAAACCATAGTAGACATTACACTGGCATCGGATGGGGCCGCGGAACTTGTCACGAACTGGCATGTGTCCGCCGAACCATCCTTTGCCGACCACAGACGTATCTGCTATGACATACGAGTGCAAGAGAGGGTCACACAACCAAAACGCAACCCACGCAATACCAACATTGCGAGCTACAAGACCCTGCTCGAACAGGAAATAGCCATGTCAAATTTCAACGACATGACCGCAAGCACTACAAACATAGAACACAACACTTAATTACTAACAAAATGCATACAACGCAGCTACCAACAAGCCTGCCCCACCACACTACCGAAAACGAGTAGTAAAACCCAATGGTGGGGATCGGAACCGGAGAAGCTCAGGCGCAATCTGAGAAAACTCTTCAACCGGGCCAAAAATACAAGGAAAGACACAGATTGGGACAAATACAAAGAAGCCCAGTCGCACTACAAGAAACGCATACGATTCCGCAGGGGAGAGTCCTGGCGAAATTTCTGCACCAACATTAACTCCACATGCGAGGCAGCCAGGGTAAAAAAAATCCTATCCCAGGACAGCAACAAGACCCTAGGCTCCATCGGAAAGGCACCTACGCAATCATAGACATGGAAATAAGCCAAGTGCTAATCGAAACACACTTCCCAGGTTGCACTGTGACCGACGACTGTGACTAGGAAGAATCAGAACACAGACCACCGACCCAAACAGACTGGACGATAGCCAACAACATGGTTACCGTGGACCGGCTGAAATGGGCAATTGATAGCTTCCAGCCGTACAAATCTGCAGGCCTGGACGAAATAACACCAGCACTTCTACAATGGGGCTGCACAACGATTGTGCCACAGCTACTCAGCATATATAGAGCATCTATAGCGCACAATTACATACCACGAAGGTGTAGGGAAGTAAAAGTCATATTTCTCCCAAAACCGGGCAAAACGGATTACACTCAAGCAAAATCGTTCAGACCTATCAGTTTAACCTCCTTCTTGCTGAAAACGCTGGAGAGGCTCGCTGACAGATACCTACGGGAAGGCGCTCTGCTACGCAGACCATTACACCCGCAACAACACGCCTACAGAAGTGGTAGATCAACGGAATCAGCGCTTCACTCCGTAGTGGGGACCATAGAGACAGCGCTATCTGACAAACTAATGACCTTAGGCGCCTTCATTGACATAGAAGGCGCCTTCGACAAAACTAAATTCACCAGCATTAGCCGAGCCCTTGACAAGTTCGGAGGTGAACAAACCTTCAGTGGCTGGATTGATCAACTCCTGAAACAAAGGGCTATTAAATTCAACACGGTGAAAACATTCACGGTGCAACCACCATGAACTGACGGTCAACCCAAATAAAACGGAGCTAGTACTTTTCACTAACAAAAGGAACACCCGTATGACCAGAAAACCAAAACTTTTTGGCACGGAGCTTAACCTATCGAGTGAAGTCAAGTACCTGGGCGTAACACTCGACCACAAGCTCAACTGGAATAAACACATCACCACTAAAACCACAAAAGCATGTACAATCTTCTGGCAGTGCAGGAGAATAATAGGCAAGAAATGGGGTCTCAAACCATTCATCACCCTATGGATCTACACTGCCATAATACGCCCCATGCTCATATACGGTGCAGTAGTGTGGTGGCCACGCACTGAACTAAGCACAGTCAAGAGCAAGCTGCAGAGCATACAACGCCTCGCCTGTCTGGCCACAACAGGCTGCACGAAAACAACTCCAACGGCGGCATTGGAGGTGCTTCTCGACTTGCGACCATTGCACCTCATCATCCAGCAGGAAGCAGGTGCCGCCGCGATCCGGCTCGATAAGTTCGGGCTTTGGAAAAGAGACGACCGAATAACCCATGCACGCCTGAAAAGGACGTTAACTAACGAGATACCGATGCTAGATGCAACGTGCGACCTCATACCTAAAACCTTTGTCTTTGACAAAAAATACCGCATACAACTGCATGAAGAGCACAAGGATAGCTCTGGTATACACGAAGATAGACTATACACAGACGGCTCAAAAACAAAGTATGGGACAGGTGCCGGAGTATTCTCCCATGACTTGAACATCAATCTCTCAACATCGCTTGGTAAACTCAACACCATCTTCCAAGCTGAATGCGTTGGGATTATAAGGGCGGCGACGGCGATCGCGGCCAGAAACGTGAGTAACCTGTCAATACGCATCATCACAGACAGTGCCTCAGTACTACAAGCTCTCGATGGCAACTGCTTTAACAGCGGCCTAATTATGGAGTGCCACCAAGAGCTGGAGAAAACTGCAGCGAGGAATCGGGTCACGCTCCAGTGGATACGAAGACACAGTGACTCCACGGGCAATGACGCAGCAGACCAACTGGCAAGGAAAGGATCGGACACAACAACTCTGGGACCCGAACCAAATGTTCCGATACCTTTCAACCAACTAAAAACGTGGTTACGCGAGATAACCCTACAACAACATGAAAAAAAGTGGGCAGAGTTAAAAAAAGTGTAGGCAATCTAAAGATGCCTTTCCCCAATTAGATAAACGACTCTCGCAAAAATTGTTGCACTCCAACTGGAAAACACTCAAGCATCTGACTGGCATAATAACCGGCCACTGTCCACTAAACAAGCATCTCCACAATATCGGCGTCACGGACAGCCCACTATGTAGGGGCTGCATGGAGACCGAAGAAACAACCGCTCATGTGATCCTACATTGTACCAGCGTGAGCGACCAACGGACGAGGTTCCTGAACAACCCCAGAACCATGAGCGAAGCCACGCAACACTGGTCAACTCATGGCCTTCTGGAAGGAGCTTGCATGGTATGAGTAGCAGGTGACAACCGTGTCCCTGCTAACGCACAATGGCCCAATTAAGTGGCTAACAGCCGGTTGCAGAAAGCTTCAAATTAATTCTTTATTACTTAAAGGGAGATTATCGCTAATGTGTGTCATAATTTAATGGCGTTGCACAAACACATTTTACGCTTGATTAAACATCATTTAACTAATGAAGAACTAATGCCTACAAGTGAACGAAAAGAGTGAACATTTCCGTTTAGTTATATGCACAATAATCTATGAAATGTACTATGAGTAAAAATTTCATTAAACAAAACGTAATGGTCACATATATCAAAGAGGTGTAATTCTAAATATACATATTTAGTAAATCTGCGGTCAAGACTATCAAAACTTTTGTCAAAAATTGTCATGTTTATGTTATTGTTGTATTGAATCATTTTTACGATTTTAATTAAAATTGTTACGTTTTGAGCTGAAAAGCCGAAAAAGCCGAGAAAATTCATACAAAGAGGGAGCCTGGCGCTTATTATAATGATTGACCATATAATGCAGTTAATACCATTCATGAATGATGATTTTCTATAACCTGAATACAAACGCTACTATTGTATTTCGTATTAACATAAAATCAAATATGAAAATGCCCAGTTATTTTATTTATGTGGAAGTCACAAAATGAGAGAAGAGAGAAGGAAACAAGCTGTTATACTATTCAAGACATATTGGTTAAATTGCATACGATAAAGAAATATTTTTATATATTTTGTTTGTAATGTGTTTTGTTGTGATAATTCAATTAGATAGAATAAAGACAATTATTTTTACACTTATGGAGAAGTATCTCTTCTTGCACTGGTATCTATAGCTTGGATGATGACCTCCTCTGCTAATAGGTAATAATGTTAACATGAGTACAATCCAAAGCGCCTACGACACGTGGAAATCCATCAATTTCTAGCTGCAACTCGCCGTAGATCTTAAATGTAGACGTAGAACTTTCCTGTTTGGCAATTTAATACATTTTGAGCTTAATTTTGCTAGGGCTTGAGAACTCTTTGCACTAATCTAGACACTGAATTTGTGTTTATTTGATAATCACCCAAGACCTGTTCAGTTGATAAGCTCCTGTGGCAAAAACCCTCAAACAAATTAAAAACTGTGTCTGACCATCAACATAATTATTTATTTCTTTGAGACATGGGTTCCTTTTTTTATAGTAATAGGCGGCAAACGAGCAGACGGATTACCTGATGGTAAGCAATTACCACCGCCCATGGACACAACCAACACCACAGGAGTCACAAGTCCGTTGCCACCCCTTAGGGTTGGGTAAAGGTATAGGATAAGGAGTGGGATAGGGGAGAAGGAATAGGGGCTAGGGCCTCCGGCACTCTCACTCACTGAACGAAACGCAACAGTTTAGGTACTGTTACTTTACGTCCATTTTTTGTGAGAGGGTAGTACTTCCCCGGACGAGCCGGCCTATTCATACTGAAATCAGCAAAGCTCTACCACCTAAAGCCTTCTAAAACCACCTAAAACCTCCTTATCTACAATGTTTCGTATTTGGTCATCTGCTTCTATGGGTACCCTATATGCAATACGTAATTCTCCGCCGTCATGCCTTGAAAATATATTCGCCTTGCCGGAATTTGACCGCGAGGAAAATCTTCTTCGGGATCAGACAAAGATGAAAGACTAGTTAAGACATAACTTAGGTATTCATTGTAAACCACTTCAATACCGTAAAACACTACAATGCATTGAAATATATTATTTAATAGAGCTATATTTGGCAACAAACACTTCAATGTACAATAAGATATTATGGAACAGAGATAAATTCAACAACAATAGAGCTTTAATACCTCACTGAGCTCACATTAGATTTTAAAATTTACATCTGTCATATTTAAAATTCTCACGTGTCAATTCACGCTAATGGCTGTTTGTGCAACGTAAAACGCGCTTTAATGTAGGGTTTGACTCTTGTTAAATTAAATTTAATAAAGGATTAAATTTTACAAGAATTTGGCTTTGTGCAACGACTTAATCATAGATTAGGGTTTAATCTCGTTTTAAAATTTTAAATATCGTTTCTGCAACCGGCTGTAAGTGCGGAAAACACCTGTCCAACTAACTAACTAACTAAGCCCCATTACTACAAAGTTTCATCAAAATCTGTACAGTAATTCTAGTGTGAAAGAGTATGAGACATCCCATATATTAATACATCCATCCTCATACAATTTCGCGTCTTAAATACCTGATAGTTATATTGTTATAACATATGTTGGGCATACCAAAAGAAAAGTATTTCAAATTTATTTGCCAAAGTAACCTATTTTCAGACATAGGAACTTGTGTGTAAAGGCCGAATATTAGAACAAAGAAAAGTGAATGGTGCGCGCAAAGAGTTTGATCACGAGACTCTGCATAGCAGTCTAATAGTCGGACCACTTATCTTTGCATTGTTCCACAGAGAGACTACCTATCTGACCGCTGCAATCCATAGTCTTATCGATATTACATAGTTTAGACTAGAGTCAGTTTATTCAAAGGTCACGACAACCGGGACCGAAGGCTTAACGTGCTCACCGAGGCAGGGACATCAAAAGACATAAGAAAAGTCAGTGGTGTGCGCCATGGATTCGAACCCGATACTCTCTGCGTGGCTGTATGTTGGTATCTTGACAAGGACATCGCTATAACAAGGACAAGGATACATCCTTGTCCTTGTTATAGCGATATCCGATATTGATTGTGTTATATCACGATTTTATGACATGCTTTTAACAAAGCTACAGCTTTGTTAAAAGCATGTCATAAAATCGTCAAATACATCACAGCCAATATTACTCCAGAAAACAATCTATTGGAGAGAACATGTTTATTTACCAGACGAACGTCACGTCATAATTACACAAGACGTTTTTGGCTTACACAACAACAAAGACTCAATACTACGATTATTATTTTAGTTTTAGCTCAGAACACGTAATAGGGAACGATAGTACAAAGCTAGGATAATAAGCCTGTATTACACGATGTTATAAACATTTACTCGTAACAGATCAATTAATAGCTATTACTAGTTTTTTCCCGTGTTTAGTTTTTGTCCGTGTGGTGACGGATTAAGAATACGGATTGTCACTACCCCATATCATCCCATGGGTGTCGTAAGAGCCGACAGAGGGAGCACATTATGCAGAGAACAGCACTGTAAGAGAAGGAAAACTTGATACAAACCCTATACCAACCCGTTTGGCCAGCGTGGTATAGTAGGCCAATTCCTCCTTGCAAAGGAGAGGCCTAGTCCAGCAGTGGACTGTTAAAGGCTGTCGATGACTAGTTTTTGCCCACGGCATCTTTTGCCTCCGTGGTCTACTGGATAGCATAGGCATTTGCTGATCAGGAGGTCCCGTGTTCGATTTCTGGTTCGAGCACAGTGTCACTGAGTTTACCGAATTCTCATTAGTAGAATAGAGTCTGGTAATGTGCCCGGTAACGGCATTAGAATCGTCACCTATTACGAGGTACCTAAGAATTGAATAGCAAAATGTGGGTGTAATATTACACCTCTGTCTACCCCTTTGAGTACGCGTGATTACATTTAAGGTAAGAAGTGCCTATCCGGATTTTAACTATCTTCAAAAGAAATACCGAAGAGAGACTCGACTCGAATTTCTCTAAAGATGTTAAAGAGCGAATTCTTAGTATATAATAATAATAATATTTATTTATTTCGAGTAACAAAACTTACGAGTAACAAGTTAGTTCGAGTAACAAAGCTCATATATGTAGCTGTTCGCCTTTCTAATATTAGCAAAATGATTATGCTAGAAGAGCGCCTCAAACGTTCGATGGCAGTAAAAATAATGGCAGAAAATTTGAGATATTCTAATCCATGTCAAATTCTATCTGCAGAATAAATTATATCCTCAATAAAAAAATGCCTAGAATCTTTTGATTGCAATTCCACGATCTACATGATGTAGATATTCCTTGATTTCTTAGCTGCTCCATAATCACAGCGTGCTTCGTAACCTACGAGTAGGTACACTGCGCTAGGGGAGCGCCCAACGGGCAGACATCGTATGTCTACGTGTACACACGGTCGGGCTCCGTGGGAATCCGACGGTCCTAGTCAGGTGACGTACCTATTATATACCACAGGGCCGTTAGTTAGAATTTAATCTGTAACTAAGAGCATCCATACTAATATTGTAGATCTATTTTTTAGGACAACTCCCGCGCTAGGAATAAATCCTAGGTCGCGGGGGACTTTGCAAATATACAACCAACGGACACAATGAACACCCAGACTCGAAAACAACAATTTATGGAATCACACGAATTTTGTCTCGTGTGGGAATCGAACGCCCATCACTGAGTCACATACAGTGTCAAGCGGCGAGGCGACCGCTTAAACTCTACGCCAGCCGTGCAGTCAAAATGGCATATAAATGTGACAGTTTGTTTGTTTGTCTATAATAAGGGGTAAGGGAGAAAGAGACATGAGTTGATTTTTACCACTTAAAAATATATCACAATAACGGATACTGACGCGAGCGGAGCCGCAGACAAAGTCTAGTGTAGAATCAGACCTTTATCAGTCGAAATTTTAACACATTATAATACTGGTATTATATTATACTAGAGGACGCCAGCAGCTACGTCTGCACTTTTTTTTTAATTAACCCGTTTTGGCCGATCCCGTAGGAATTTCGGGAAATCCCTTCTTAGTGCACCCCTACAGTCCCCAAGGAATATACATGCCAAATTTCAGCTTCCTGCGCCCAATAGTTTCGGCTGTAGCGTGTCTGTCAGTCAGTCAGTAACGCAAGGATTTAAATATTAAGATTATCTTTACTGAGAGGCGGAATCCTGTGCGGATTCCGCCTATCAGTAAAAAGCCCTATGGAATGCACTTCTTGGAAGTTTCCTTATCGTAGTTTCTGCCTTAAGGCTATTTATTGAATATCTTGCCACATCTCCTTCTACCAAGTAATCAATGCATTTTTGAGGGGCATTGGTACTGTTTGATAATCAGTAAGCATCCACTAGTATGAAAAGTTAAATTGGACTTACGACTCAACTATATAGCACACGAAAATCAAATATAAACGCCACATGCGAAAAAATTCTTATCCTTTTTCAGCAGCAATAATATTCCCGTATTCCCAGAACATTTAGATTTTAACAAACTCTCTATTCACTTGAGTTTTCACTTCACGTAGATTGAAATATTTTTGGACATTAAAAACCGTCCGATGGGCAAAAGTTTTAATCACTGTTCATATTAATGCCCTGTGGTGGATTTTACGAGAGAAATACGGGTGTGAATTTGTATTCAAGGTTAGGTAAGTGCTAATATGGCGCCATTTTGTTTTTGTTTTATGTGTTTTGTTGTTTTGTTCTAGCAATTTATTGTTTATAACTACGACGATTATTTTGAGTAATTAACACCAGTGAGAAGAGAGAGTAATGAAAGGCTCGTTCATAGCAGAGGGATTAATTATAAATAGAGGCTAATGATGAATTCTAGTGTTATCTGAAGGGTTAAGTCAGAAGAGAACTTATGTATCATATCTCTATATAAATATTTTACCAATTAAACTAGACAAATTAAAACTCATGATATAGGCATTTCATTTAGCAAGTGAAATTAAATACCTTTATGTAGAGTTTACCTCATTCTTAGAACTTATTGATAACGGGTCCAATGCCTTGACTATTATACGTTACATGTTGCCAATATTATTAGACCTACAGTTAGATCAGTTACAGCTATAGTAATTGTGACCACGGCGCCTAGTAGTGTAATCTGTGACAAAATTTCGGAGCAAATATAGGATCATTTTTCTTTTTCAAATTTAATCACACGACCAGCACCCGCAACATAAATATAAGTATACATGCCTTTTTTTTTAAACGCGTCTTATTCGCGAAATTTATTAAATTTAAGTTATCGACTATTAACGACGCTTCGCTATAAGTATACTAGACTTTCCCCACCGGGGACTATTTTACAACAATTTCTATAAATCTTCTTTTAGTGCTCCACTACACTCTTGAGGAAACTCACATGTCAGATTGTAGCATCTTGCTGATGTTCGACTAAACGTTGTCTGTCTGTCAGTCAGTAAAGCAAGAATTCTATATAGATATATAGATATATATATATATATATATTCTATACAGATATATATATATATATATATATATATATATATATATATATATATATAATGATACGTTATTGCTAAATTTAATAACAAAAATATATAAATAATAAAACAAACATATTTTATTCTGCGCAATTTTTTGAATATTCAAAGTTAGGAAATAATCTATTTACTAATATGCTAATGTCAAATACCTTTTAAATGTTGCTTTACTTGCGCGTAATCTACGGAAAAAAAAGGAGCAAGGATTTATTTTGTACCTTTTTAACCGAGAGAACATCCATTTCAACATCCGAAAACTCTCTATAAAAATAAAGAAACGCCAAGATAAGGTGATTGCTACAAGAGGAAGCCACAAAGCAAATGTATCTAGAAATTTCTAAAAGAAAAATACATAGTAAGAATGTTGGCAACAATGTACATATTTTTACCAAAAATTTTCAGGTAGCTATCCTTGCTGGAAAATTATCTAAAATATTAGAGGACGCCAGCGGCTATGCCTGCAATTTTTTTTATATTTACCCGTTTTGGCCGTTCCAGTGGGAATTTCGATAAATCCCTTTTTAGTGCACCCCTACGGTCCTCAAGGAACATACATGCCAAATTTTAGCTTTCTGCGCCTAATAGTTTCGGCTGTAAGTCAGTAAGTAACGCAAGAATTTAATATAATACTAGAGGACGCCAGCAGCTACGCCTGCATTTTTTTTAATTTACCCGTTTTGGCCAATCCCGTGGGAATTTTGGGAAATCCCTTCTTAGTGCACCCCTACGGTCCCCAAGGAACATACATGCCAAATTTTAGCTTCCTGCGCCCAAAAGTTTCGGCTGTAGCGTGTCTGTCAGTCAGTCAGTAACGCAAGGATTTTATATATTAAGATATTAAGATTACACGGGTACAGCCAATTATTTTTTAAATACTTACCTAATTTCAGTTACCAATATTTTAACGGGAAGGTTATTTTTGCCTGCGTGGTATTTCTTTTCTGTGTTAAATTTACCTATTTGAATAACCTAGCCTAGCTATTGCTTAAAATAAAGTATTTTATATATCGGAATAATTTGACACTTTTCTTAATCGTTCGAAAACGAAGCAGTAATTTTCACACTTTGAGTCTAAATTCCATCGCATTCTACCTAATTCCTAATAAATTTTAAAATATTAGTTGATTCCGTGGAACAGTAATAAAATGGCAGATTTCAGAGATCACAAAAAAATCTGCAGTGCCATCTTAAATGGTTACAGATTTCAAAAGATAAAGGTATTGAGATTAACTCAGTAACCAAACTTCAGCCACCTTTCCATATTTCACCTATCTTGCATCGTTCATCTTGTTTTGCTATTCGTGCATCACCTTTCTTTTATAACACATTTTGGCCTCAACCGAACATAACGTTAAATAAATCGCTAGCAAACTCACGTGTTACGAGCACAATCAGACCGTCAAATTATCATATATTACAGCATTCAAATCCACAGAACATAGGTTACACAGAAATTTGCAACGTCAACGTACCATTTAATCCTATGTATATTATCGTGAACAGCTTCTGTACCATAGTATCCAAGTTGACATTTTATTTATGGCAATACTCGGTTAAGCCAGCTTTTTTAGATTAACGCAATAATTTTGGGCGCCGGTTGACACAAGATTTATTCTGTGGTCCGCGGTTAAGTGCTGGATCTCTTGCTCAGTAATATAAAGTGCGGAGTTAAAGCGTTGGAAAGTTGTTTGTTTTATGTTTTTAGTATGTGCGTGGTATTGCGCCAGTGGTTTTGTAAAAGCCGTAGGGGTAGGAGTGTGTTAAACCATTGCAGAGACTTTTGGTTTTAATGCGGATTGTGCGACAAGTATTTTTATGTAATTGGCGGCAAACGTGCAGCTCGATCCCCTCAAGGCAAGCAGTTACCGCCGCCTATGGACATTTGCAACATCAAAGGGGTCACAAATGCGTTGCCAGCCTATGGGACGCGGAAAGGAAACGGAGGAGGCGCAGGATGAGAAAAACTAACTTCTTCGCTCGAAAATAGTTTCAAATAGAAGTGAGATAGTATCATAACGGTCGCATATTGACCAGATAATGACCAGATAAAGCACTAAGGACCTATATTTTCTTTCATTCTTTACATTATGTATATATATTGCAATGCAAAAAAAACAGCTATAAAAATTTATACCTTTTTTATTTTGAGATTTTGAGAAATTGCTTTCGTCAAATAGATATTGAAATAAAACGACGTATTCCCAGAGACGAGTGGCAAAGACTGACAATCTTTTATTTCTTACTATGGAAGTAAACACACAATTTAAAATACATATCTATATGTCTAGTGACAGTAAAAGACAGATGGCCAGTACGATACATGGCCAGTGCTAATACATACTGTGTAGATATTAAACCTTCAACACCCCCACTATATCTAACAATATGTATATACACAATTATTACAATCTTTGAATACCTAATATATCCAAAAACTTAATACATCAGCTGGCATCTCACAGCTGTAGGCAAATTACTTCACATTTACAATTGTATTTACTACACATTCAATACAAAAGTAAAATATCTAGAATAGACGCTTTACATTTCACAATGTTCTCTAGAATAGCAATTGTAAAAGTAATTCAAAAATCTAACTGCATAAGTACTATCAGGCCTGGTTAGAACTGCTAAGTACATTAGACAACCAATAGCTTGCTGATATGGGAAATTTCCAACATAGTTTTCCCCCTTACATACATGCAAGTTAATTTTTGTAACACCTGATCAATATAATCAGACTGGTTCAATGTGATAGATTTGTCAGATTAATTAACACATTGACACCAATAACTTTCTCAAGTTTGAAATACTAACTAACATTTTTCAAATATTCTGTTTCTTTAAAACCATTTGAAAAATAAAAATCTCTACAAAAAATATTTCTAACTTTTGTATATATACATAGATCCTATCTATGATCTCCTATAACCAATATATTTTTATACAAACATTCATAGCAACTAAACATGCACGGAACCGAACTTTGTTAACACTAAGCACTCACACTGCACAACCCTACCATTTTGTGGACTATCACATAATTCCCATACATCATTTTCTTTTAACTTTTCTTCTTCTTGCATGGCCAACGTCCACTGTTTCTTTTCTGGTCCGTTGCAGTGTCAAACCTGCCCCATCTTCATAGGTTTCAGCGCTTGTACTTGTACAAAGATTTAACATACCATATCTCTCTGGTGGTTTCCGTGTTCGTCTGGGTCTGTCCATGAAAACTTCATTTTCACACTGAAGTATACTCTCTGAGTCTTCATAGTCATTTTCACTGTTGGAGTTATCTTCAAGACTAGATATAGATTTCAAACTTGTTACCTTCTGGACTTGTTTATCTTCAAGACTAGATGTTGATTCAACCTTCTGGGCTTGCCCTGGTTTAACCTCATCCCCCACTGAAGCAACATTCTGGTCTTGTACTAGAATCGTACATTCAGACTTTATTTTTGGCTCAATAATAACCACATCCCTTAATGTAAACACAGTCCTTGATTCTAGATTATAGACTCTGTATCCTTTTATATTATCTGGATATCCTGTAAGAATACATTTTACAGATTTCTTATACCATTTTGTATGCTTTTGTTTAGCAACATGTAGCATGACAGTGCTACCAAATATTCTGATATCACTGATATCTGGTTTCGTGCCAGTCCATAATTCATATGGCGTTCTATTATCCAACGCAGCAGCCACAGTTCTATTCTGCAGATATACTGCCGTATTGGTGGCCTCACCCCAAAACTCTTTTCCCAGGTTTGCATCAAACAGTAGACATCTCGTTTTTTCTACGACTGTGCGATTGTATCTTTCGCACAAACCATTTTGTTCTGGGCTGTATGGGTTGCTTTTCTGGTGTATAATACCAGCACTGTTTAGGTAATCTCCAAATTCCTTATTGCAATACTCTAAACCATTATCGCTTCTTATCACTTTAATTGTTTTATTTGTTTGATTTTCCACCTGTGCTTTGAAGTTCTTGAAAACCTTCAGAGCTTCATTCTTGTGCTTTAGAAAATAAACAAATGTAAAGCGACTGTAGTCATCGACAAATAACAAGAAATAACTTGCTCCTCCTATCGATGTAGTCTCCATAGGGCCACAAATATCTGTGTGCACTAAATCTAGCAAGTTACTGCTTCTCTGACCACTGCCTTTAAATGGTAAGCGACATTGTTTACCTTCACAGCATGTTGTGCAAGAAGCCTTGCTTATATCTATTTTCTCATCAAATGACATTCCCATGACAGCATTTTTCATTTTATTTAAATATTCCTTGTTGACATGTCCTAATCTGCGATGCCATGTTCCTCCTGATACAGCTGATGCAGCCAAATACTCCTGAGATATCAAGTTTACCTTGTATACTCCATTGACTAATACTGCTGTAGCGACTAACTGTTTCTTTTTATTGAAAACATAACAGCCTTTTTCTGTAAAAGACACACTATTTCCTTTTCTAATTAATTGACTGACTGATAGTAGGTTAGTAGTCAGGGATGGTATACAGCGTACGTCTTCTACCACGATGTCGCACTCGCAATCATCAGTTGTAGTAGTTATTTTAACATTGCCAGAACATAATACAGTCAACTTCTCGCTATTAGCTACGACAATTTCTTTGTTTTGTTCGTATTTGGCATTCATTACCCAACTTTCATTAGCTGTTAGGTGTACACTTGCCCCGGAGTCAATATACCACTCATTTTTGTTGAAATTCGCACTTAAAAATACAGCACTGAATGCGTTTGATTGCACTCTTTCAGTATTTTTCTTCTGTGCAAAATTATTTTCATTCATGCACTGACTTTTGTAATGGCCGATTTGTTTACACCGGTAGCATTTCACTGCCGTGTTTGACTTTGACAGAACAGTACTGTCAACATTATACTTTTTCTTGGCCATAGACAAATTCTTTTTATTTTGCTTTGCATGACTAATAAAAGCACCGTTCATTTCGCTTTCGTATTCTACTGACTCCATATCTAATAGTTTCGTTTTAATATTGTCTGCCGTAATGGAAATTCCTGAATGTTCTATTGCCATGATCATTGGTGCAAAACGATCAGGCAATCCAGCCAACAACAATGACCCTGTCCACTGATCATTTATCTCAAAGCCTGTTCCGCTTAGTTTTTGCGCTGTATCAATAATCTGCGTCACATATGACGTCATTGAAGTGCAGTTTTCTCGCCGGATTGAAATTAAATTTCTTAATAGACTTATTCTTCTTGAAAATCCACTATCGTCAAATAGTTGCTGTAACTTATGCCATAATTCTTTTGACGATTTTACATTTTTTACGTGGACATACAATGACGGGTCGATAGTCATTATCAATTTTGCTTTCGTTTTTTCGTCATCAGCGCTTGAAATTTCTTTATCTGGTTCTGCCTTTATGCAATGTTTTATGCCTTCCAGTACCAAGAAATTTTCTGCTGCGAAACACCACTCGGAATAATTATCGCGTCCCTTTAGTTTCGGCACATTTACTAGGTAGTTGCTAGCCATTTTGTCGAACTGATATACTGGAACTTACTGCGATAATTAAAATTACATCTAAATCGCACTGAATACTGTCTTTTAACACTTGCAAAATGCAAAATTCTTGCTAAAAAAACTCAATAGCGATTTTATGAGCTCTCTGGGCCCATAACCTGAAATAAAACGACGTATTCCCAGAGACGAGTGGCAAAGACTGACAATCTTTTATTTCTTACTATGGAAGTAAACACACAATTTAAAATACATATCTATATGTCTAGTGACAGTAAAAGACAGATGGCCAGTACGATACATGGCCAGTGCTAATACATACTGTGTAGATATTAAACCTTCAACAGATATTATATTTCTGGGTTAATTTTTTAAGCTTCTACTTATTTAGAGTACTATAAAAAAATATTTTCTATCAGAAACAACACATTTGCGTGTGTACAGCAACGCAGGGCCAGGTTATCACTGAGATGGGTGATAGCTTATAGTGGCATTTACATCAGAGTCTTACCTTGCTTCGGAGTGGTGCGTGAATCGTTTATTCTGGTTGCTGTCTTAGGACAAGAAGCTTATGCGAAATATTCGGCCATTTTGGAGGACTTCGAGCAGTTTAATAATTTCGACAGCAGAGTTTTCCACATACTAACACAAAAAGATAAGGAAGTAGAATCAGATTGCCCAACTAAGTCCTACCTCTGATATATTTTAAATACAAACCCGGCAAATACGTTGAGCTTGGAAACGTGGAATCAATTGCTGCAATAAGCTTTTTATGGTAACAAATTCTCTCATTTGCTCAGTAACACAAATAGTGATATTTATAGCGCTACATGCAATAGTGCAATAAATGGTAATTAATTGCCCCACAATCCGCTAAAAATTGCCAACTTCCTTTCTCTGGTGTCACATAAAAAAATCGTCGTTTTTTAAACGTATCTCTTCATAGTTTTCAAACTTTTAACGATGTCACACTTTGCAAACAAACCAAAATTAAACGGGAAAATTAAAACAGTTAAAAGTCTGCGTTGGTATAAAAAACCCAGTGCTCCACTGTGCAGAGTTAATTTAGACAAAAAGTTAATTCAAAAAGTTAATAGCATAATGTCCGTTGTTTTGAACGCAAACGGATATGGGTAATGAAGTGAACACGTGAGATATTAAGGGTTAGCTAGGTGCTTAGACGTTATTTGTTCCGTTCGATTCTTTATACTGCCTAAAAGCTGACGGGGTCGCGCTTGCTATTCCACACTGTAGAAGATTTTCTTGTCACTAAGAAAAGTCGGGGCTCCAGCTTCCAAGTTATAGTGCTTATGACAGACTTTTTTTTCGGGGTTTCGTATACACTTTCCAGGTTACAAAGTCATCTGTGACTGGTTACGAGATATTCACCATCAGGGGTTTTAACCGAGACAGTAAGATTGGTTGGTCACAAAAATGGGCAAGACGTTTTTGCAACTAATATAACGGCATATAAACTCCATCTCTGTAGTTTTTACACAATTTAGTTGTATTTTTTTAAAACTCCGCTACTGTCTACTCCTGTTAAAAATCAGCGTCATAATATTCGCTGTTTTAGGTTTTTGAACAGACACCCTAGTAACGGTATCACAATGCAGCTAAGACGAGAGTAGATCCAATGTAGCGAAGGATGACTAGTCTGAAAGAAATCTCCGATATTGGTTTACTTGAATAGGCTGTCTAACAAATAAGGAATGAAATAAAAAATAACACTAAAGAGAAATCTGACTTGAGGAAGAGAGTTTGGAAACAGAAAGTGAGTCAATAGAGGTCTATAGAAGAGACGCGGGTAAATCTGCAAGTGGTCTAATATTTTGCGAATATGCATTTGTGTTACTGCAAAGACCTTTGGCACTGTTGCATTGTATTACCCTATGGGAATGGCAGGCATGTTCTGTTTAACAAGACAGGCAGTTTTTTTCAATTTTCATTGTAAATGTACTTAGGCAAACCTACTTCTTACTCTTTACGAGTTTGGCAATCTAAGAGTTCTGCAAAGTTGTATGTACAAAACTCCCACCGTATTTATTCAAATACCATTAAGTAACCTGCTTTAATTATTATCTAATCGAAATTCTTTTAACCATTGGGAAACCAAATTGTTAAAATCGCTGCTTCATTTTATTCCATCGTACTAATTCAAACAGTGCCTTAAATAAATATGCAACGGTGTTATTTTACAGTTTAAAGCAGTTACTTTAATTTTGTATAAAGGTGCCCACTAAAACAATTTATTCTGGAATAGATTTATTTTCTTAATATTTATTGTTTCCGTTTATATAATAATGTTTAGTAGTAATGTAGTTTTGTAATTTCAATTGTATGAGCCTTAAAATCTTAAGGAGCTGATAGACTTAAGCGTTCACTTGTAACAGAACATCGAGTATTCGCCGTTAGTAAATTTGTCGAACTGAAAAATTAACAAAACCAAGCATCGCTTCGAAAATTTTCATGATCTTTCTAGCAAACCCTTTGGTCGGTTAAACAATTGAAGCAAATTTATAATTCTTTCGCTAGCATGCTCACCGGAACGCTCGATAGAATGCTCACTTAAATGCTCTTGTTTATTTTTCTGTAATTTAACATTTGCAAGCATTCTCATAATTTGATTTCAAATTCTTATAATGATAAGTGAATGCTCAAGTTTATCAGCACCTTTAGAAGTAAGTACATTTTTATGTAAAGAAGCCACCTCTTAAAAGTTTTAGTTATTCAAACTAACCTACTAAATGTATTACAAAAGATTTTATGTTAAAATAAAGTAATATTTTGTATGCAACATAGCATGTTTAATTCTTTATCCCAGGAAGCCAAAATTTTAGATCAAATGCTAATAACCTCTGCCTAAACCCACTTCATTAAATTTTCACTGAGACTACAAGCATTTTGACGTTTAAATACTAATAAAATCTCTTACCAAAACGCAAAAAATAGCAAGTATTACCAAAATAAATTATTGATTTACAAGATGAAAAACGATTAAATAAACTCGCATGATGAATTCAAATCGCGAAAGTTTAGAATCGATTAAACATATATTTTTTTTGACAAATAAACTAGCCAATATAAACATTACCTAATCAATCTTTCATAAATAAATATTTGATAACAATCCGAATCAAATTATCATTCAATAGACCTAGAAAAATTTCATCACGAAATGCTAATTTATCTGTATAAATTTATGAGTGAGATAAAAAGTAAAGTAATTAGCTTTTGCTGAAAATTACTGGTGAAACCGGTAAAGGCACAGAATTGCGAGTTATCTACGGGCCGCCTGATAATGTGGTAATTTATATTAATTAATGAAACGGCTCTTAAAGACCAGTATCGCGGTTGAGGGTTACAATTTGATATTCGGCTTCTGTATTAAATAGTGTGTTGTACGTTGTTTTGAAGTATTACGGATATGTTAGGATTTATGTATAGTACCTATGTAACTAGAAATGTCTGATTGTGCAAATGATAAATAGTTGTTTTTGTAAAAACATGAGCTCCAGTAAAGAAGTATAAGAACTGTCATTTAATTGACATTGAACGGTAAAAATTTAAAATTGCGATCTGACTTTGTTAAGTTGGTTGTTAGGTTTCTTGTTTATAATCGTGTATATGAATCTATTTTGGACCAGTTTATCTTTGGTGTGTTTGTCCTATTTTAAAATGGTTATTTCCAGAAATCCTAATCTTTGTGGCTAATTGTAATGTAGTTGATTAAAAAATGTCACAACTATTCAAGAATTCGAAAAGAAAAAGCAAAATATTCTTTTTCTTTTCAAATTCTCGGTAGATCTCTATCATCGCTAAAATTATAATTTATCAGTGTTTTCATGGCACTGGTTCTTTTGATTGGCCTGTTGGTCTAGGAGGTAGGACGCAGGTGGTGTGTTTGATTCCCACCCAGGGCAAACAGTTGTATGATAAGCATAATGGTTTATTCTGTTTCTGGATGTAAATTATATATAAGTCTTTAAAAATGATATTAAGCAATTTTCAGTTATCTATTTGTCAGTGAATGATATTAATAGTTCTGCTATGCTAATAGTATACAGCAATGTGAAAGCATGCATCTATACACCAGAGTGACCTTTGATCATCAAATGTCATGCCCTCAAGTACAGTAATAAAAAGCAATGTCGCCTAAACTTAAAGGCATGAAAATAATAGCCTTCCATGCATAAAACGAACAATACTAGTAAATATATTTTACGATTATCGTTAAGGTGACATTGCTCGACAAAGGGATCAAGGTATTTTCGCCAATTAATCTTAAAGTTCAAGTAGATGGAGTCAATACGGTTGACACTCTCTGGTTGAAGTGTAACATAGTATAGATCGCCTTTAAAAATCAAGGTATATCAAGTTAAGGTAATCTATAAGGGCATTAGAGAAAAGCATTATATAATTTTGAATTGAATAATTAGTATAGTTTAAATAAATCCTCATATTATGTTGGTATGGTTTTCTCCTGTGCAGATTTTTTAATGAGCAGTGTACCCATATTTTTCTCTTTGTACTAAAATTACAGTTAAATTTTCTAAGTGTATGAATATAATAAAATGAAGGCACTTACGTTAATATATATTTTGAGAACATTAAAGAAAACTCTCAGACATTTCTCACAATATTTTGCTTCACTGCTTACGACGCAATAATTAACAAATTAACCCTTGGTTAGTACTCATGGGTCTTTGAGACCCTGTCTGCTTGAAAACTACGATTTCATAATTTTACTCTTAGGCGACCGCGCCCCTCAGCCCGTTTATTCTTAGTACGGTACCCGCTCCTAGGCATACTGGTTGTGTCTTGTCGCTCAGTTCTAGTTTCGCGCCAAAACGGCAAATACAGGGTCATGTTGACCCTTGATTAGAATCAACAGTCGGTAAATGTTATTTTAATGTTTTCTTTTGCGTAAAATGTTCATTATATTAGCTTTCTTCTTTTTTTAAATTATAGTATAGGTTTTAAGTGTTGCTTTTGGTTTCATCGTGGGTATGGTTTGCTTACGGATGAAGAGATAGGAAGTGCTTTTCTTGATGTTGATGATTTGGTGAGGTGGATATTGCCGTGAATCTTGGCCCCTCCACACTTCACTTCTTTGCATACGCATTTAACTGCTGATAATCAAAATAACGCTTTGTCTTGTATCTTAAATGAATCAATCACTTATGGGTACCATCAAATCAAACAAAAGAGAGATTCCAAAAGATTTTTTACCGCGTACGACAAGGGAAGTAGAAACTTCGTTGTTTGGTTTTACAGCTAAAACCATCATGGTGTCTTATGGACCAAAGAAATCTAAAGCTGTTATTCTTATTTCTAGCATGCATCATGATAATCATGTAGTTCCAGAACAACACAACAAGCCTGCTATAATCATACTTTACAAGAAGACAAAAATTGGTTTAGAAAAGAAAATGCGCCAACTTTTCGGTTGCTAGGGCTTGTAGCCGGTGGCCCGTGGTGATATTTTATGCTATGTTAAATATTAAAGGCGTAAATAGTAAGGTAATATACGCTACAGTTATTAGCAAGTCAGTAAATCAGCCAAATTTCCTGCTTGAGCTAGGCATAGAGTTATGCTTACCATACACTCAACAAAGAATTTTTTACGAAAAGATACCCCGGCAATTGCGTCTGATACCTTCAAGGATATTTAAACTGAATATGTCTAAAAGACCTATTCTTGTTGTTTCCAATACAGCATCTAAAAGAACGCGTTGCGGTATTTGTTCCTATAAAAAAGATCGCAAAACAAACAGTGTTTGTTTTCATGTAAAATTTATATTTGCAACGCTTGCTCACTTATTGTATGTCCAAATTGCTCAGAAAGTAATGAAAGTTATGTCATTTTATTTCACAGTATATCCTTTTTCTTTATTGTTGTGCTTTATTACGAGTTTTTTAATAGTGTAAAAAATATATTACGTTTTATAGGAGGGTCAGAATGACCCTTGAGTGGTGACCGTGGAAATATAATTTTGAGTAGTTACCAAGGGTTAATACGCATATAATGAAAGTCAACGGTGCATGCGGTGAGTCTCGGGCTTAACCCACGTTAAGCCCGAGACTCTGCGTAGCAACTAGGCTATCGCAGGCTCTTGAATAATACACTATAACCAAAAAAGTACATAAAATATCATCACCAATATTGCCATAATATTGAAAGTGTGATACCCATAACGTTCAACTCTTGAGATATCACCCGTCCGTGATAAATGCGCGTCTAAATGAAAATACTTTTGTCAGATTACCGAACTTAGAGAGCCTACCCTTAACACACTTATATTTGCAAAAGTTTTCGTTTTGTTGCCGACATGCGAGCTGTGATGATGGATAGTAGAGCTCATTAGTAGATCTGCTCATGACCTTCAATTAGTACATATTTCTTACTGAAATGAGGTATTTTATACTGTAGAAATGTAGGGCATTACAGTACAAATAAAGTTTAAAACTTGATTCTTAGGGTGCCGTTATAGTAAAGTAAAAGGAACCCTTATAGTTTCGCTATGTCTGTCTGTCTGACTGTCCGCGGCTTTGCGTAAATGCAAAAGATATTTATTTTTATTTTTCTATCATGTCGTAGTAGGGTATTGTTAGATGGGTCTTGCAGCACGTCACAAAATTTAAATTGTTATGTATTATGCAAAGCCTGGCGATGACAAAGAGTGATCGTGAGTTTTATTGCCTGTACTTTCTCATGGATCTACGCCTTTGCTTTACGGATGTGGCAGTAAATGTAAACGTAGAAGCTTTAATATTATTTTTATTTGACTTTCATTAGTGTCACTTTGTAATCTAAATGAATAAAGGATTTTGACTTTATTTAAATATACTAAGGTTTTGCTTTAACCGTTTTTTTATTCATTGCGAAATATTTCGCAAAAATCACCGATTGCAACCCACCTCACCTTAAGATAAGATAAGATGAGATGAGAGGTGAGGTGAGGTGAGGTGACCTCGCACCCCACCCCCCGTGGAATCTCTCCACCTTGTCGTGGTGGGGGGCTCAGTAGCCGTGGGTTTCAGGCACACCCACGGTGAAGCTAAGCGGGATCCCGGCAGGGGACGCTCCACCTGGGCTTGGGTGAGGCCTGCGTAGAATGCGTCCCAAGGTGCGGGGACGGGGGACAGTTCTGTCTGTCCCTCGCAGTCGCGGGAGGAGAGGCGTGTCGGTATCGGAGCCCGGCACCTTCATCCGCCGCCAAGGGGGTTTTGTTCGGGGCCCGCCTGACCATCTGGCAGGCCAATACCCGTCGGGGGGTAGCGAGGAATGCTTCGGCGATACCCGACCCTCCGACACACGGGTACATGAGGAACACGGGTTGGTTTTAGTCAGTAAGAGTCTGACAGTCCCCTTTGCCCTTCCCCCGCAAGGCGCAAGGGACTCCATGAGGATTTTCCAACCCGACATAAAAAAAAGGTGAGGTTAAGTTCCATAATTTAAACTACAATTTACAAGTGATCAAATTCATATTGTGATCGAGTCCTTATTTTATCCTGAGCACATAACGTAAGGCCTACTACGGAACCCTACAGTGTGCGTGGCTTGGCCGGCTTTTTAATGATCTAACTGGAAATTGAAATAGGGCTCATAATTAAGATTTTTATGTCTTACTATTATGACATCCTAGTTGACGCTAAACACTATTCAAAACTTACACTGTTCAAAGTTGTAATTAAAACTTGTTTCGATATTTTCTCCACTGAAATTTTATTTTCAGATTACGATTGCCAGTTAATCGTCTTTATCTTTGCATAACCCTAAAGTGGGAAACGGCACACTGATCTATAAATAAGCTGGTATTTATTTTGCCGAGACATTAATGACATCCAAAAAGAAAAGAAAAAATCTTGGATTTCTTAATTAATATCAGACATATTTAAATTATTAAAAGCAGTAATTTACATACGCTTTATTTATATTTAAGCTATGGAACTCGCATGTAGCATTTTACATCATTATCTAAACATATAAATAACATTAAGTTATTTCAAATAGCTATGTTTTTTGACACTAAGTCATAGACATTATTTTATACAATTTTGTTCTCGAAATCGGTTTGAATGGGACTTTTACTAAAAGTAACATTACTTTATATGGCTACATAGGGCTGCCATGTACAACGTAGCTCTACGTGGTCATACTGTGTGTAAGACCACGTAAGTACTGTTGTCGAAATATCGAAAATAACGCTAATAATACTATAATAATTTAAAAACCAGTAATTTCACTACTCATGGATTTCCCTGTTACTACGTTCAAATAGAACGTTATTCACTTACCGATTCACACATAAGTGTTTGACAACTGTCATCCATAGTGCCACGATTGTGTAACCGCAAAGTTCAGTCGCGATCGCTTTCGATGCTTTCACCGACAAGCGGATCCATCCAATGAACTGGAAAAAGACTGCTTTCCTATTCACACGGGAAGTATAAAGTTAAAAGTAAAGGTGCAAAATGTTCTATTTACGTCCAATGTTGTGGCGCTTTGCAATGTATTTTGATTGGATTGAAGTGTGGGGTTTTAAAAAGGTAGTTTTATGTGAGATAAAAATGGGGTTTATTTCGTTTGTGAATTGTTTGGAACACTTCCTGTTCTATTGTTTCTCTTCTAAGGAGTCTGGTAGAAAGGTAATATAGAATTTAAATAGCCTCTATATTACCACAGTGCCGACTCTTGAAGGACAGTATTAAGCTCGCGGATAAATATTATTTCTAAAATTTATAACATCTTATCTTTCATACAAACTTGCTAGAGCCTTCTCCCTTCATCCAGCCCTTTCCAAAAATCCATTCTTAGCGAACACTAACTATATTAATATTGCCTTCCCAAATTTCATCAGTGGTTTTCGAGGTATCGTGATGAGTGACGATTCCTTTTAAATATCTAGAATAAGACCAACAGATTAAATGTAATAAAACGGTATGACTACATTTGATCTGAATAATCGCAACCAATATAATCAATACCGCTGAAGCTGTAAGCGGACTCTGGACTCCAGTCTTAGATTCAACCGGTAGGATGGTGATGAATCAATACCTCGTCCCATAAGCCACGGTATATTGTTTAAATAATCTACTCCATATTTTATATTCCCAACAAGTTGAATTAAACCAATCCACCATAATTACCACCGTTGGCAAATAAAACATTTTAAAATATTCTTTCACAATGGTATTCCGTTCACAAAAAGGTAAAATCTTCCACTCCCTATTATCAGTATCTTGAATGATTAATCCTTATTTTGTGGTTGAAACAAAGCTTTGAAATGTAAACGATACGGACGTGACAGGTAGAGGGGTGCCGTGGCACTAGGGGTGAGAAAAGTCGGTAAAATATATTTTGTCATAATAAAGGCTTAGAGGCGAAAATTGACTACGCTTTCAATGTTTGTCTTTGAGGGATACTGTGTTTTGTTGGGTATGGTGTGCGTTTATGCTTGCTCTGGCTGTTTGTAATGATACAATTTACTACGGTATTCAATATTCGAACTATAGATAGAGCTCTAGATTTTAGATTCGATTTTGACAGTTTTTGACATAAGCTCCATACAAAATATGTCAAACACGAATCTAAAATCTACAGATGTATCTATAGTTCGAATATTGAAAATGGCCGTTAGTGAAAGTATAGAAGGTGGGGATAGGTTTGTTGGTGGGAGCAATCGGAACAGTGAGTAGACGCTAATACATATTCTTAAGGGGCTTCTAAACGGGCCATATTTTTCGGCCATTCATGGCTGCATTATTAGCAATTAATTGAATTAATTGTTCAGCCATCACAAAAATATTTTTTTGCAATTAATGGCTGAGCAAGTAATGGCTGGGCAATTTGCTGAAATATGTCTGATACAGTATGGCCGGTTATGTAGACTTCTAAACGGGATACACAATCGAGCAACAATGGCCGACGAAGTTACAAAATACTACAACATCAACATGACGTGTGATGACAACATAACCAAATGAATATAGCCATAATCACGACGTCATTCGAAGCAAACTTCATGTCGCGTAGAAAAGGATATACTATGTCATAAATATAGAGTGTGACTGAAACAACAATAGAAACTAGCCGGGCAATATTGCAGAATATCGACAGCTCAGCGATCGTCCGGCAACCCCTCAAAACAATGTCGGCCACATGTGGCTACACCAAAAATGTTTGGCAATATGGCCAGGATATTACAGCAATATTGCATAGTCTGGCCGGGATAGCTAGCAATGTTGCCAGCCACTGTGTTGCAGCCACATATTGCGGAAAAATGTTGCCCGTTTAGAAGCACCTTTATATTGTGCGAAGAATTTCTACCTCAATAAGTTAACATCATATTGCTGCTGTTTCAACAAGAGCCTACACATTTTTTACGGGAAATATCGAACATGTTAAATTATCAACACTTCTCTTCTCTACCAACAGTCTGCCATGCAGAGCGTATGAAGGCCAAAAAATTATGCGTAGTTAAACAGTTTGTAGCTTGTCTCGTAGAAGCGCACTTGTCACACGTATCTTTGTAAGTTCTGACTTCAGTCTAAGATACGGAATTTTACTATGTATTTGGGTTGTGGAGACACAAACTGCTACATAGCCAGAAGAACGGATGGTCGTTGGAGTAGGAAGACTCTGGAGAGGCGGCCGCGCACCGGATGTCGTAACAGAGGGAGGCCTCCCGCAAGGTGGATTGGCGATCTTGTTGGAATCGCAGGCAGCGGATCGATGCGGGTGGCCCAATATCGGTCTATGTAGAGATTCGTCGTCTTTCAGCTGATATGATGACAGTTACTAAACTTTAATTTTCTACAGTGTAGGTAGTACGTTTTTAACTAAGTCGGCTCAACGCCAAACTGTTTTTCTAAAACTATTTCTTAGCTGAATTCATATTATAAGAAACCACAAGTCTGGTAAGACTTGTGGTTTCTTACTTACTAATTCTTCGCTAAAATAATATTTATTATAAGCATCCGCAAGTCATTGGTAAGACCTTATTACAGAATTAGAAATACCTACATGTTTTTAAATAGAAATTAACCCTTTTCTCGCATCTGCCATGTGAACTTACCAAGAGGACCGTGAATTATTCTTAGAAATGCCAGTCATTTACAACACTGTGGTTTGTTGTTAGTCTGAAATTTCTTGAGCTTCCATGTTGCCAATGTCTTCTTGTTTCTTGGAAACTGAGCTAAGTGAACAGATATGGGATCTTCAAGTTCAGACTTTGGTACTGTACCTACCACACATGACTATAGCTGTGTCACGGTGGAAGGGATGGAGTTTACGTATAAACGCCGTGATATCGTATGCAAAAATCATTCAGACAAACAACTGACAATCAGACAACGTGATACCAAAGAAAAGGATATTCAAAAGTTGCACAAACTTTGTAATTATACTGTTTTTGGTGTCACGCTATAATACATATAGTATACGCTCAAATTGAGTTCACCTCAAAATAAGACATTTTGAGCTATTGTTTTTATTATATGAAATCAATCAAATCTAAGAAGTAATCATAATGTGTATCAAACTCTTGGCTCTGTATCCAAGTTCGAGTTACTAAACGGTAGGCAACTTCAACACAATCACAAAATATTTTTTGTACATTTGTGTCAATTTAGCTATAGTAACTTTTTGTTTGACAACCAACGGATCATATACTATTATTATCTAGGCTTATCCTAGTTTTGTCCATGTAGTGACGGGTTAAGAATACAAAATGTCACTACCACATTTCATTCTATGGCTGTTGTTGCAAGAGACGACTAAGAAAAATACTTGAAAGGAATTAATTAGTAATATCTTTGTGAAGAGACGGAAAGGGTTATAGTAGGCCAGATCCAAATCTTCCTATTGACTGACAATATTATTGTGACTTAAATTAACTAGCTCAGACCTTATATAAATATATACTTAACGTGACCTACTGTAGGTTTTTCTTGTTATCAAAAAATAGCCCAATATATTCAGCTCAATATGTAAAAATTATCTTTATCGACACACGCCCGCCGTATACCCTACTAGGCATTCTTAAGTGGCGCCACATCTGTTACGTGTCAGAGAAGCGTATGTATGATAAGATTTACCGGGTTTTTTGTGGTATCTTTACAGCTTTTTATTACAAGGTGTAGGCCCTTTGCATCCTTTCGGATATTCGGAGGAGTTCCGCGGTTTTTATACTTATGTTAAATTTGCCTTCGTTACAAATGGATGACAAGGGAAGGATATATGTTAAAAAGTAACGTTATAATATGTGAAGATAATTATATTTTTGGTTTTTATGCGTCAACGGCGTCAACGGAGACGTACATTTGTATTTTATCATCATCCTAGCGTTATGCTGATTGTATTTAAAACGTTCGCCATAGGATCTAGTGACCGCGCAGCAGTATAGTCAAATTTGTCTGAATTATTGGTTTTTCACTGAAATATCCTTTACATTAAAGTATTTTATCTGATCGACAGGTATTGGAACGAGTGCCACCCTCCTTGACTGTATAACCTGTTTAGGAGTAGTTGCCATTGAATACACCTAGTTTCAAAACTCGTGAAGGTATATTACCTTGTAACCCACCCCACTTATCAGGGAGAAATCTTTATGTATTTAATACAACAGCTATCTCTAAAAGGATATTTAAATTCAAGTTTCTGAACACGGCACTACTTGCTTGGCGTTGGCTGTCGCGATAACCTATGAGCTATTCTGATGTATGTACAAGTGTAGCGGTAACTACATACACCTGAGGCCATCTAGCGAGCGACGACGAAAGTTTCAACAACAATCCGGTGACATCTATTGAATACAATGCGACGGAAAAACAAAGTGCTGAATCGCGCAAGCAGAGTTTGCACGCCGAGTTGTATATATACAACATTTCAAATACGTCCGTTGGACTGACAAGTCCCGCAGGTACGATTGCCCAGCCTGGTTAGAGGATCCTCCCTCTAGTTGGAGGAACACAACCTTTCTTCCTCTTCACAAGCAATATTATCCATTGAGAAGCATTTGTGTAAAAAGTTACAATCATACCTTCTCGCAATCTTGAGCGTTGTTAATATTAGTAGCATTATTCAGTTCTTTTCATTTTCGTGTTCATATGTGGCCAACTCTCATGTCAGAGTTTATAGACCGATTCCTGTCCTGAAGGTCCGGCCAAATGGCATACACACTAGATGAATAGAATATAATACGATAGTCAATGTATGGGACTGATATAAGCTTACGTCACATCCCATACATTGTTTATCGTAATCTATTCTAATCGTCTAGCGTTAATGCCATTTGACTAGGCCCTCTGATACAAGAAGTTAGACCGACAGCTTTCCATTCCTACCGAAGCACGAATATTACTCAGTTTAAATGCTTTATATATTTATAAATAGATCAAACAAGAAAAATTTACTGTTAGCTTGAAACTTAAAACATTTTCTTATCAAATAAAACTCATTACTTCATTCTGAAATAACCTTGGTAAGTTCAAACGAAACAGTTTTAATATTCAGCAACGGTACCCTAAATTCTCTGCTTCGTAATTAAGCTCATCGGGCGTGGCAATTATATCTGTCACAAACCAATCGCTTCCGCGACAGTTTTCAAAGGGAATAAAATTGCTAAAGATTGGGTAGTGTACCAGCCACTAGAATGAAATACTTGCAGCGTTTTGATGCAGTACAGGCAATGCGTATCGATTGTTATTTTTCAGGGTGGAACACACAGGTGGTCTACATAAATTATGTGTTCTGTGGTGGCATGCAAAGAATTTCGAGGCGATACCCAAAATGCTGGGATGGGCACTAGACAACTACCCTGGGGTGGCACGGTCGCCCCTGTTATGTGCGCTCATGAATACAGGTCATTGTATTATGTAAATATCTGAAGCTCTTTTCATGTCTATGACTTCAGCGACTTTTATGAGCATGTGTAATAACTAATTATAACGGCAATCAGTGATTTTTTAGAAAAGTCACTTATTGCCGTTATGATTTAAAATCGGATCAAAATAAACGTAAAATGTATAAAAAGCTATTACCTGCAGTGTGATTCTGTAAGACATCATTTTAAACTTCGAATATGAATCCGCTGTGAGTTTCTTGATTGGCATTCGAAAAACTCGGTTGATAATTTGAATCTACACTAGCGCTACTTTTGCGAGCGTGTTTGCGAGTTGAACTAAATTGACCTCGAGATTTTCACAGATAAAGTATGACATGACGTAAAAAGTGGCATTCTATAAGGTAATTCCCCCGTCAGCTCGACGCTCACTTCGCACTCAAAATCAAGGTCATTTTGGACCTTATGCGAAGTGAGAGCGAATAGCGACGTAACATGTGAGTTGTTGTTTGAATTTTACAGAATCGACGTGCTGTACTTTAAATGAACATTTTCCTAAGTCGTATTTATGGTAGAACTTTAGGTAAGTATTGTGTCATTTAGTTCCACGTAGCTACGGTAATATAATCTAACAGTATTGTAACTCGGCCGTCTTCGTGAGTTATATACCTACAGACGCACCGTAGGCGAGCTGCAGTGCGATCGCCTAAAGTACACACAGCGTGTACTTTAGGCACAGTCTAATGTGTACTTTGCTCGAGGCGCGTAGGTATAACTCGAGTTTCGTGCGTTTGTATGGAGTTACAATACTGTTAGATATTATTACCGTGACGTAGCTCACTTATTTAAAAGTACACAAAAATACAAGTCTCTGTCAGAACAGAAGCAAAAAGTAAAGTAAAGTAAAGTAACAAAAAATAACTGCGGAAATGCTTTTCACGCCACTGTACATTCCAAAGCTCAACGTGTCTAGAAGATTGGCAGCTACGCCAATCCGGTGCAACAATTCACATCCTTTTGTGCCAGAAAAATGCCAGCCGCCACAATTTAAGAGATTCAAATATCGGGGACGATTATCTCGATTGAAAGGAATCGCCTCACTCATGCTGAAATCTTTCTTTTTTGGGATAGCAGTACCGTTACATGTCAGTTTGGAAACAGGTGCACGATCTCCTATGAGTAGGGTATACCATGATATACGATGAACTTCAATTTATTGATTGAAATTTGGAAGCCAACTAAATACAAACAAAACATTTTTACACGTAGAATTTAAGATCACTTATATTGTAGGCATTTAAAAAGTCAAGTACAGCGTTTGCTTAAGGTTGAAAGAATTTGCGTTAAACGTTAATAAAATTAAATCAGATAGAAATTAAATAGTAAGTATCACACAAGATTACAAATGATCAAACAAAGCCTTTTTGAACGTGGTCATACTGGATGAAAAAAATTTTTTTTCTTTGTAATAATTACTTTTCTTAATGATTATTTATACAAGGGCCTTGTCAATGTTGAATTCCCTTGGTTCGTCAACTATAGCGTCAAGATTAGTCTCACGAATGTGACTTTATTCACTTATTTAAGCTTGACATGTTGCCTAGAAAGCAGCACGCACAAATCCTTTGAAATAAGATTACCTTGGTAATTTTGACATAATTTTCAAATATACTGTATATCAACATTTACTCATAGCGTCATTTTTAATTTTCCTTTGTTTTGACATCTTACGACAGCTGAAACATAAATCAATTAGTATTGTCATTGGTTATCTAACTATCTTATCAAGAATAAATATTTTCTTTGCCAAGTTTCTGTTCAAAAGAATTTTCTGATAATTAGATAAGAAAGGATTACACGTCAACAGTATTATTCGTTTATACTCAAAGTACTGCTATCACATTTTTCTCTTTACAATGCCATTATTATCACATTTTTACTTATTTTGATCTATCTGAGATTGACTTTGAAAAATATTGTATACTAGAGGATGCCAGCAGCCACGCCTGCATTTTTTTTAAATTTACCCGTTTTGACCGATCCCGTGGGAATTTCGGGAAATCCCTTCTTAGTTCAACCCTACGGTCCCCAAGGAACATACATGCCAAATTTCAGCTTCCTGCGCTCAATAGTTTCGCCTGTAGCGTGTCTATCAGTCAGTCAGTAACGCAAGGATTTTACATATTAAGATATTAGGAATACGAACTCCTGATATATAAGGAGATATGCGTATTTATCGAAAGATAAATAATTATTAATAGCATTTTTGCTACTAAAATTGTATAACAAAAAACATTAATATTCATTCAAAAATTAAACAGCAACCGCAGTTCAACAAATATATACAAAAAGCAGAAAAAAAATACAAGCAACATTTTCCTTATTCTACGTCAACTATGAGGTGGCTCCATAATTACTAGACATCGGATTATATACAGTATCAAAATGCCAAAATATGCACTAAAAAAGGGCGAAATATGCCTGAAATATGCACAATAAAAAAAAATTCACAATTAGAATTTACGTTTATTATTATTATCATTATCACATTATAATGAAAAAATATTCATACCTATTTATTAGTTATTATTATAATAATATATTTAATAAACTACTATTACGTAAATAATAAATTTATTTACTATAATTCTTGTGACAGTAAACAATAATATATTCTTCCAGATTTTCTGCAGCAAACTTGTGACATTTGTCACTTAATATTAATTTATAGGCTGAAAATGATCTTTCAACCTTAACTGACGCTACCGGACAGAACTTAAAATTTGGCGCCATTTCTGCAGAGACCTCTTCAGGCAGAATTCGTCCGCTGCCGTGAATAAACGCGTAATTTTTTTTTATATCTTCAAAACCGGGATTTTTGTACAAAACTGCATTTAATTTGCCACGAACCTTTTGCGATAGTGAACTCGGAAGGGCATTAATTTGTTCAATCATATTTTCTATTATTTCCAAAGGACTGGCACAATGGAAAGTTTTAGTTTCTAGTTTCTCAATTGCATCGGGTATATTGCTGAAATTTGTTGTGATAATAGCAATATTTTTTATTGTAGGACTACATAACACAACATGCCAAACACGTATACCTAACTATTGAAACAAGCACTATCAATGGAAAAGTACCAAAACATGCAATAACGCTATAAAAATAGAATTATATGCATTTGCATATGCAAGCATGCAAATGCATATAATCCGATGTCTAATAATTACCAATAGCAAAAATTTTAAAATTTTAACATATTAATCCCCAATTTTCAGATTAAGAGCTGGTCACCCTAATCTGGGGTGAATTCAGGTTATCTTTTTTTCACTTAGGGGATCGAACATATTTAAGCATAAAGTGGCAAGAACTAATATTTCTCTACAATATCTCATGTTGATTACGCATCACTGGGTTTAAAAAATAAGTACAGATGGAAACATTACATTTTCTTTATAATAATAAAGAAGGTTTACCGAGGTCTTTACCTTGACTAAAATTAATTTTGAAGCAGCAAATTTTTTATTCACGTTAAATCGATACCTTGCGACCTTTTCCACTACGAATAGCAGACTCAAAATTTAGTCGACCACCATTTTTAAGCCACCACACAATAAAATGTTTTAAAAATCTTCTCTTTCGACATTGATATAAACCAATCTCATATTTTAACTTGCAATAAACATAAACCACAGCATTACATTTAAATTCAAACCAAAGAATGAGCCCGATTTCTCAGAAAATAAGGATAACATTTAAGAATATTCAATCCACTCGAATTCTGAGAGAGCTCTACCAAATACACATATCCATTTATACATAGAACAACGGAACAGAACCGCAATTTATGAAGCCCATGAATCTGCATAATTGATATCTGTCTATAGCATTGCAAAATTAATATTTACTTGGGTCGAACTCGATTTGCTAACTAATAGTTACTTACCAAAGTGTACCATTGTTTGAAGAAAAATTTCTGCGCTGATTGGGTGAAGCCCTTAAAATGGCGATGAGTGCAAAAATTCTGAGAATCTCCAATTTCATTATTATAATGGAAAAGGCTGTATCTTCTTTGTTATAAAATAATATTCTTGTATTTATGTCAGAATAAGAGGTGGTTTACCTGCAACTACAGGGAGAACCTCTGACCAAAGTGATTGTATCTGATGGAACTTGTACCTGATTTATATGTAGTAATCGCGTACGGTCCAGGTTATCCAGAAGATCTTAGACAGTCGTTATGGGATTTAGGACCCTCTATGGCTCTGACACTAGTCTAAGCCATGGCATACGCTTTTTTGTTGGATTGCAAAGGTCAGACGGCAGTCGTTCTATGGAAATAATAAAAAATCTCTTATATCCGGTGACACTACAAAGCAGATCCCGGGCTTCAAGGTGAAAGTCTCGGATGCGACCGTCAGTCGTGAGTTATATATGTATGAAATAAGTATTTAATGATAAATCGGAATATTGGGCATATCAGATTTGTTGTGTTTGTGACTGCCTGACTGACATTTTCATTCACTGTATTGCCTCATGAAATATACCTACGTTATAGAATATCAGTGATACTGTGTATGAAGTGACAGAATTCGTAAGTATACTATTCTAAATTTCAAATGTCGACATTGCGCTATATTCTGCTTCATCATAAAATTTCTATCAAAAATCTATTTAGATAAACTGAAATTGATTCACACAAAATCAAAAACTACTGCGTTATAAGCATGAAAAATTTTCAAAAAGGTCAATCAAATATTTACACTAAGCCTTACACGCGATTAAAAATATAATTCTCAGAAATATCAGTTTCAGTTACAAAGCCTTAGATGTTTATAATAGACTCAGTACGTGGAAATAAAAATTGTTTAAATAAAAACTATACGTAACATAATAATATCATGTCGGTGTGTGTCATCTCCCAACTTAACCATTTATAATACTAGATATTAATACAGTTTCAGGAATACAACAAATATTGAAACAAGTGACAGACTCTTAGTTCCTTATTGCCAACATTCTCCCACGTGCTGTTCATTTCCATATGCACTATATATTACAATTCCAGTTGTATATGATATAGGGCTTGTCGGCAAAAAATAATGAAGTGAGAATTTCAGATCTGAAAAGAAACAAAATTATTTGGCTGACTCTGGTCCGAATTATTAAGTCGTTGCTAAGACGACGATGATAATAATGATACGTACTATACCGCCAGTAAAACAAAACAAATCACAACCCACATTTAGAAACTAGTACAATATTTTGACGATCTACAAACAATGTAAAACATAGGTAATACGAAATAAATATTATACGTTTCATATTTTTTATCAATTCTATTGTAACTAAAACTCATATTCGAAATAAAGGGATGATTGATTTTTATCTGTAACAATAGGTGTACTATTTTAATACAGATATCGAATTCTACGAATTTCAATAATATAAACCAGACTAGTTATTTGAATATTTGAAATGAATATAATTTTGAATAAAACCTTTGTTATTTATTACAGTCGTACATCGTTAATTAAATATATTTTATTTCGCGTCAGTGTTTTTCATCGAACTCCGCGGATACGGCTTGACCGATATTATATACTAGTCGACGCCAACGGCTTCGCACGCACATATTTTCGAATTTCCCGTTTTGCCCGATCCCGTGGGAATTTCGGGAAATCTCGTCTTAGTGCACCCCTACGGTCCCCAAGGAACATACATGCAAAATTTCAGCTTCTTGCGCCGAGTAGTTTCGGCTGTAGCATGTCTGTCAGTCAGTCAGTAACGCAATGATTTTATATATACAGATTTTTTATGTGTATACATATATTTTGCAGCTAAAAAAATTGATCCGTAAAGATATTTTTTATTTGATCAAAATTCAATGTATTGATCTCTACCGCTGACTGTAAACTTGAATGCAGAAAACGTTTGGCAACTGAAATAGATTTTACAGCAACCAGAATTTGGATACTCCTAACGGGTTTCAAAAAAATTGAAATCCGGCTTATGGACTGTCAATATAATTATTTAGTTAGATTTCCAACGTTGTTAAAAAGTCATAAAGAAGTCGCTCTAAGAGCTGTCTAAATGATTGTAATCTATTCTTTTATTGACCACTATCAAAATGTGGAACAAAGTCCAAATTATTACGTCCCTCTTATATTTTCTAACAAGTTTTTAAGACAAATTACATAGCAGTGCTGAAAGTAGAAGCAAAAAAATATTTTGCATTTGGTATTTTCTACACTTACTAATACAGGCCAAATGGAAAATACAAGCAAGTTAGCTAAAAATATGCCTGTCTGTTCGAATTTCATGAATTGGCAAAGTCTTATAAGTGACTTGTAAATTTTGGTTTCCCAATGAAAACAAGCATAGGCGCATTATGTTTGTGACATGAAATACGAGACAAGTTAACTCGTGACCATGAATCTGTAAACCAAATCTGTACCTGGCCAAACAAGTGTCATCTCTTTTTACAAGTAACTGTGTGATTAAGATCTGGTAATTATATAATTATAAGTTTGTGTATAGACCACGAAAACTTAAAATTATTTAGGTAACATAAAACAATTCATGAGATCTACAAGGCACATTGCCAAAAAGTTAATATTTTTTGGGTTGCTAAATGTAACGTTTGAATACAAAAAAAATAATACCACCCAATGCAAAAAAATCATAAGCCCAACATCAAACAAACACTCATCTTAATTTAAACGTTAAATACTCTACAAAAATCTACAGCTTTGAAACATAGAAGGGTCTTTTCCCAAAACTGATTGAAGTTTGAAGCAACAATATAGCGCTATTAGCTCACCCTTCTAATTTCGTGGCCCCAAAAAATTGAGGGTCAATTTAATTAAATCGTCTAAACGAACCGTTTTCGACGGGTCTAAATACATCATGGCAAGCTTTATCGGCGGTCCAGTTAAGGTACTATTGATGATGCCTTCTGCATGCTGGAATTTAACAGCGTTTATTTTTGCTTTTAATTGGAACAAAAAATCAAAATTATTGAAGGGACGATGCGGATCCTTCGGGCATTTTCGCCATTTTTATTTGTTGATGGAGGAAAAAGAAAATGGTTTTAAAGTTAATTGCTTATTCTAGAATAAATTTTTGAGGTAAAGTGGAATTTATTAACTGTTTTAGTGGTTTAAAAGGAGGTGCCTCATAAGTGGCAAACAAGGTTGGAGCAGGTCTAATTTCCAGTCTTTATCTCTTACCTCAATTCTTGCGAATGTGGCGCTTGTAACTTAACATCACGATACATATATCAATAGTTCGCAATAGGTTGGTATAGTTGAGCAATGGTTACTTAAATAAGTCACTACTTTCTTTGTTTTTTTGTTTAGTCATAATTATCTTTATTTGCATCAAACACAGTACATAAGGTGTTACAATAGATATTTGATTTTACTTGTCTCAGGATAAGAATCGTTAAGCCATGTTAGAGCTTCTATAAACTTCAACACCAGAGTAAACCACACCCTCAAATGAAAAATAAAGAAAAATATATCTAATGTCAGTATCTACCTACGCACCAAATACCTATATTCACACGTGCATGAGATTCATTTAAAACTCAAGGAGACGACAGATTTCCAAGAAAATAATAAAACAAAATTCATATTACATTCTAGGAAGCAGACGTTGCAAATGCCAAGAAAATAAATCTTGAGGTGTTATGCCCTTGTTTCTGAGAAAAATACGAGGAAATATCACAATTAGTGGCAACAAGCTTGGAGAGCCTTCTAACAAGCGGCGTGTTTTTTTAAATTGTATATTTTCGTGTAGCTGTTGCTTTCTGCGGTAGTAGAATAGTATTTGTAAGAATTATACCAATAAAATTGGCTTTAACTAGGAATTTGATTTTTTTTTGTTTTGTTTTATTTTTGTTTCCCATCGTTGAAATAATTACCCTTTTCGATTCAATAGTAAGAACATTACATATTTACATTTATTTAAGGCTCTAAACATAATACACACTTGTTACTCTACAAATTATAAATAGAGTACAGGTTATTAACCAAGAAAAATAATATTTTAATATTTCATCTGTAGCCCAATACTAAACTAAGAAATGACATACATTTTTTGTCGCATTTCATTTCTAATATTACTTTTTGCAGAGTCGGTATCAATAGGTTAATAAAGTCGAATACATTGAAATATTGCCAATTCACTGCAAATTATCGGGAAAATTTACCAAAGTAAAATAAAATACTTTGGAAAGGGATTTAGAAATATCATAATATGCTTATTTCCCTTAGGTCTGATAAATATAATTTACGCGTTGGTTTGCTTAAATTTTAGTGAAATCTAGATTTAAGAGATAGTATTTTTCACCTCACTCCAGAGTGCGTTTCCTGTTAGCTTGACCATTGGCTTGGTACTACCACAACTTGTTCTATTGTTGAACTTTTTTTAGATGGTCCTATGGTCGACATATTCATTGCGATGTCAAATAACTGAGACATTTGAATGCATTTGGTTATTTGTATGCAGCAAATATAAATTTATTTAAAGTGTAAGGCTCTTTTAATAAGCGTTAGTGTCGACGTCTTCACACATTTATAAAACAAACATAATTTCTAATTCACACAGTCCCTCGGCAATCTATTTCCTATACAATCGCAGCAAATGCAATATTTATCCTATAGGCAAGACAGAAAATCAAATATAAATCCTGACTCAAAAATAATTCCTTCTTAATGAAATTTCGAGGACTCATTACTACGACAATACGTCGACCGACAAATGATGTTCTCGTTCCTTCGAATGAAAAAAATTGACCCAAATTGCGACGGGCATTAATTCGCGAAATACAATTCTCGTAAAGTAAACCTTCAACGTTGAAGGAAGTGATTAAACGAAGGACATAAATCAGGAGGAGTGGTGAGAGGCCTAGTTGAGCATCCACTTGGATCCGTTAGTGACGTCATTTTGTCAAGCAGAAAATTTGCTTTATAGGGACTTGTTTGGTCATGTTTTATTGATTTTGGTAGCAAACAGGATTTTTATTTCTAAGCACTGAATGCGTATAGGCGGTTATATACCAATCGTTATAACATTGGTATGACGAAAGAAATCGTGCAAAAGAAATTGGAACATGACTAACACATGACGAAGTTGTATATTATGATACAACATTTCTTTTTCATTATTTCTTTACTAAGACTGCCAATGGTCAGGCCAATGTTAAACACGAGACTACGAGAAATATTTGTTGATACCAAAATAATCATTCATCAAAAATACTTTTTTTTATACCGCCATAGCTAACCCTATTTGCGTATTTGGTCTCCATCTAACTCACGGTTGCTTTTGTAGACTGGTGGTGGCGCCAAGGCTGACTGTATGTCTTTATCAGTCTTGATTTCAAACAAATTGCCAACATCACATAATCTTCGATTCAAACCCAAACATAAAACAAACAAACAGCAAAACACTTAATCTTCCTTTCATCCGAAGTCTGCGATGAAACTCCACCCAAAACGAACAAATCAAAAGTTTAAAGCATCAGAATAACCGGATGACGACTTTGACGTGAATACTCGTCTGCACGTATTTAAGCGTTCAGCAGTTGGTGCCTGAGCTTTGTATCAGTTTGAAGCTCTGTTTTGTATGTGACCTAACAAAAACCTATTAAGTTACGTGGAATGAATTTTTGGATGCAGCCAACTTGTTTTACACCTTTGAATAGTTGATCATTTAAGTTCTCTTGATACCTACGTAATGTTGTGTTCGTAGTTTTGGAACACAGATCATCTGTGCGTTTTGGAAAAGGTTTCCAGTATTCATGATCGGACAATATATTTTGACTGTAATAAACAGTGTAATGGGCAAGACAGGAATCCAATGCGCACTGTTGGATTATCTATTATTACTTCTGTTTCTCAGCGAATTTCAACACTCTCAGAAATTTAATTTAGACAATTTTTATATTTATATTTTTTTTATTTTAGCTATATCGAATATTAAAAAGTTAAACTTGCAAAAGGCAGAACAGTCAAATATTTGGCGATTAGGGTTCTCCGTATTTCCTAAAACTATTATTAGCTCATGTGAATTTAATATAACAGCTTAGCTACCTCCGGGAAATACACAGACACGGGTGCATTCTTTATATTCTTTTTTATTATTTTAAGTATTCAAAGACCACGACAATATCATATCAAGGGAATACACGTATAATGAAAGCATATAATTCTCAAAGCTGCATTTCCTTTTCGAAGAAAGAAACAGTCTATTCTCTGAATAAGCTATATTCGGCTCAATTTTTCATTACTTATTGTTCTACGCTTACGGGCAGCTATTGATTGGGTAAAATAATAGATGAGGCAGCGGCATTAATGAACTGATTTACAAAAATATTTTAAGATATATTTGAATCATAGATAAAATTATACTATTCTAATATTAATTTAAACAACTGAGCCTGCGATTACTCTAGGTGTATTTAGCGTTCCTGCTCCTCACGCGTGGCTCATAACGTGATGTTATATATCTTAATTATAGCCTTTCTCGATAAATGGGCTATCCAACACACAAAAAATATTATACAAATCTAACCAGTAGTTTCACAGATAAGCACGTTCAACCAACCAAGCAAGCAAATTTCAATACAACATGACATATAAATATCACTGAATATTAGCTCTCATATAATACGCTTGCTACTGCCCGTGGCTTCGCCCGGGTCAAAAGGTACTCCATAAGTTATTTTAGACGAATATTTTTGTGTGAACGAAACAACTAACATCCACACATATAGGTCTTACACAAATATATTAAAAAGTGTATTCAAAAATCCCAGAGTATTAATGATAGCAGATATATTTGTAATTAAAAAAACAAATGCAGTGCAACTTGGACAGTAAAGTTATAAAGAATATTTTAAATGTAAATAAAATAAACATGACAATAAAGAATTAAATATTGATAATAAATTAATTAAAAATCCAATAGACATTTTAACCCACTTACTCCTACCGGGCGTTATAACGCCACAAAAAAAAATATTTAAAGTCCCCTCATTTTAATCCTAATAAATGTGAGCAGTAACTATTATTTCTTATTTTATTTCATTTATATCTACTGGAGGCTGGTTAAAGTGCAGTAATTGTGCCTGTGTTTGTTGTATTTTAATTTTTTTTTCTAATTTAAAAGCTACGTTAAAAGTTTTGTTTGATATGTCGTCAAAAAGGTATGTTTATTTTATATTATTATGTATTAAAATGACTGTTTGGCATAAAACTGGTAAGTTTTAAGTGTTAACAATATATAATGCAATATTCGTATATACTATTTTGCAACTTCTGACTTTTATTGATCTAAATATATCATGGGCGTTATAACGCCCGGTAGGATAATGTACGTCTATTATATGATACTTTTGCATTTCAGATTGCAGCAAAGACAAACGTTAAAATGAACGAAATATGATATATATTGGAGGCGGCTGATGACGATGTTGCTTTGCTTAAGGCTGTCTAAATTTTACCACCAGAAAATGTAAATGCAGACGTGACTGATGAGGATTCGGGTGATGAAGATTTTGTAAATACCTATACAAAATCTGCCAGGTGGGTTCTCAGAATGTAAATATTACTGTCAAAGACTGTATACAATAGGTTTAGCTATATGTAACAATATTTTATGATTGCTCCCACAGGTGCATAACTAAGAGTGCAAGCCGAAATCGCTTACGATGAGTCATTGTCTGAAGACGAAGAATACAACATTTCCCTATCTCGCCTCGCTAAAAGAAGGTGTACTGTAGAATATCCTACACAAAGTGATAGCCCTGATGATTTCCTGAGAAATATATTAAGTCTTTCTCCCATAGCAAGTACATCATCGGCAAGTGATGGTACAGTTCTCAATCCTGGCAATATTCTTGTTTGCAAGTGGAACGTCAATAGTGTAGTTACAGTTGCTTCAAACGTGGAAATAGTGGAACCATTGCATAACGTTTTTCTCAAGAAGCGAAGAAATATGTACAAATCAATCAACCTGACATAAAAAAGTATAATGAAAATATGGGAGGCGTAGATTATTCTGATCAAAACATTAGCCTTTATCGAACTTCCATACGAGGAAAAAATGCTATTTTCCCTGGATTGCTCACTGTTTAGATATGTCAGTCACAATGTCTGGCAATTGTACAAGCAAGATGAAGGGGACTATGATCATCTCTCTTTTCGAAGAGAAATAGCTAAAAGCTTATTATAAACTTATAAGAGTGATGGAAGGCGTGGACCATCTCGTACTCCGGCTTCTTATAGAGACAAATCCCGATACGATAAAATCGATCATTTAATTGAATACAAAGAAAATCAGCTCAGGTGCATACTTTGTAAAAAAGACGATTTTTTTTTGTAAAAGTTGTGATGTTCATTTACATCCTAAAACTTGTTTTGTTACTTACCATACAGACTAAGAAAATACAAAATTAAAACTTATGGCCTAATTTTAGTAGGCTCTGAGTATGAAATTAGTACTTTGCCTATTATAGGTACATACAAAATAAATAATAGCTTTAATATGTACAAGATTAAATATATAAATAACTTCATAAATATAACTTTTGTTTCATTTATCGTTATAGGGTATCCTTTCCGTATAAATTAGCGATAGTAGGACATTCTCCTACCGGGCGTTATAACGCCCATGGTTTTCCGACTTTTCCAGATGGTCAGGATTTTTTCAGTATTTTTCCACAATAATTGATGATACGTATATCAACATATCAAAAAAGCACAACGATTGGAGGTGCAAAATAGTTTCAGGAGTATCTGGGTTAATAAATATTATATTGAATTAACAAATCAATCAACTATTAGAAATGGTAATGCATTGAAAAATATAAATATTAATAATGAAGGTAAAAGCATGTTCATAACTCCAGTTAATGATGAGGATGTGACAAAGACAATTCGCTCATTAAATGAAACAAATACAACAGGATATGACGAAATAAGTACAAAAATAATAAAATTAAGTGCAACATATATAGCTGCCCCCTGAGCTACTTGACTAACAAGTCTTTTGAAGACGGAGTTTTCCCAAAGAAATTGAAAATATCTGTGGTTAAACCCTAATTTAAGAAAGGTGACTCTTCTAATATGAGCAATTACAGACCGGTTACTCTGATACCCATAATTGCTAAAATTTTTGAAAAAATAATGTTCGTTAATTAACTAGTTTTTTAAATCAAAATAAACTATTAGCGGACAACCAATTTGGTTTTAGGAAGAATAAATGTACTAGTTTAGCAAGTTTCATAAAACAAATTTCGGAAGTTCTTGCTCAAAAATGGCAATAATAGCGGTCTTTTTAGATATGAGTAAGGCGTTCGATTTCGTGTCACATGAACGACTACTTCATAAATTAGAAATGTATGGCATACGAGGTAATTCTTTTACTTGGCTAAAAAGTTATCTTGCGGATCGTGAACAATGTACATCTATTACCAAAATAGTTAAGAACACAGAAAGTACTTATACATCAAATTTAAAAGTAAATAGCTATGGCGTGCCACAAGGCAATATTTTGGGAACGTTACTCTTCTTGCTCTATATTAATGACATTAATGACATTAATGACATTAATAACATTCTCAAACACAAATGTATACTATTCGCTGACGATACTACACTAATAATGAAATGCAAAAATAAATTTGAAATACAAAATGAAACCAATAATGAATTAAATAGAGTGATAAATTGGCTTAAAAATAATAATTTGCGAATAAATGCTGACAAAACGAAAATAGTTAAATTTCAGACATATAATGAAATAAATATTATACCCAATATACAGACAAATAATTTATTAAGTAAACCAGTCAATTCAGCTTCATTTCTCGGTATAATTATAGATAAGAACATAAATTGGAAAGATCACACTGAGAAAATATGTACAAAGTTGGATGAATTTGTGTTTGCTTTAAAAAAACTTAGACTATAAGTATCGAAAAGTACTGCACTTGCCGCATATCATGGGTACATTTCATCAGTGTTGCGATATGGAATTGTTGTATGGGGCGAATCAGTAGAAATGGATAAAGTATTCACAGCCCAGAAAAAATGTGTTCGTGCATTGCAGGGAGTTGAGTATCTAGATCACTATACACCCATTTTTGAAGAGCTGAAAATTTTACCACTTCCTTGTCTGTACATATTTGAAATGTGTCTTTTTGTTAAAAAGTATGCGCAAATGTTTACACTACATGACCATGCGTTAAATAAAGCCAACAGCAGAGATACTTATAAACTTCTAGTACCACGACAAAGATTGCAATTATATTCTAGAAATACATACTGTATGGCAATTAAAATATACAATAAATTGCCAATTAGTATAAGATCCCTGCCATTTATAAATTTAAAAATAATTTATTCAATATACTAATTGACAAATGTTTCTACAATGATCTAATGATTTTATTAATAACATTTAATTATTTAAATCTACTCCATTAATTATAATGACATTTTCTGACATTTATACATAATGTAAAATGATTTAATTTGTCTGATTTTATTTTTAATCTTTATAAAATATGTTCAATTTCTTATTTGGTCAGATTAATATTCTTGAATAATTGTAATATAATTATATTAATTGTTTTGATATGTAATACTGCATGACATTTATGTTATAATATTTCTACACCGAATCACGGTAGAATATGTGTGAATATTTATGTACAACGTACCATATTCTCAGAAATAAAAATCATTACCATATTCTCAGAAATAAAAATCATTCATACATCCAATCTCACACTTCCCCAATAAGCGTTAAGCAATTTGTGAGTAATTCATAAATTACTCTAGTTTAATTAATATTTGACAAAACGCCTTACAAATTTACATAATTATTTCTAATTCAATTCAAATGAAAACTCACAAACTCCATTTGCAATAGTGTCAAATTCAATGAAGTTAGTCTCTTTAGATTCAGTTCTTGAATTATAGATTTGATTTCGAACTACTTAATGCCGTGGAAGGTACTTAGTTCTGTTGACCTATTGAAAAATAATTGGTACCTATTCTGGTATATAGAATTCTAAAATTATAGCGCACATAGCGTAACTTAACTTCCCGTTCGAAATAGATTGGCAAAGTTAAGCTACGTTGAACAGGTTACGTATTTCTGAATAGATTTCAGACAGCGATAGCCTAGTCACAGATAATATAATACTATTTTAGTAGCATAGTGTAGACAATGACAGACTGTTACGCAGAAGGTTTGGGGCTCGAATCCACGGCGCGAAGCAATGAGTCTTCAAAGTTAAGTGCATAATAAAATGGTTAACTATCGGTTGATTAATGGTGAAGGAAAACATCTTGAGGCAACCTGCGTGTCTGTTATAAGTTCTCCATAATGTTCTCGATAGACATGAGATGTCTGCCAGTTTGCACTTGGCCAACGAGGTGTCCTATAGCTTTACCCTTCTGATAGTGAGAAGAGGCCTTTTCCCAGCAGCAGGCTTTTTTTAATGATAATTGTATATTTTTACCCTCATTCCTATTTCATTTTGAATTATGAATCTACCTATATTTTTGACAACTAATACCTCATACACTGTCTCACTCCTTGTTTTAGTTTTGATAAGATAGTCATGTCTCAATTCTCAATTTCCATCTTCTTATACACTGACAACTCGTACGCGATATGATTTAACGAAGTCTCGGTCACGAAGACTGATTCATATTTTTTTTATTCCAAGCATAATTTCGTTTAATATTGAACCTGATGCACTTACGATGAAATAATGATGAAATGATGAAACGTTATGAATGTATTGAGAACTGAAATATTCTTATACCTACTTACGTTTCTTTACTTGTCTTTTAAAGTCTGCCGCCGTATGGGATTTTAAACCAATGTAATCGTATTTTTATGAAGCTAGATTCCGGACGTGGCTACACCCCGTTGAGTGTGGGTCATCACGACAACAGGTAGCCTATGTGATATTCTGGTGTCTATATCATATTACGGATAAGTTTTACCAAAATCTGTTAACCAATTTTCGGGTGAAAGAAGGACAAACCAACCAACACATTTTCACATTTATAACATTTGTATTGAAATTAATGATCATTATATTTATGGACCGTTTTGACACATTTACATTAAATTTCTCATTTTATATACAATTCGATAATTATGAAAACGTATTAAATTGAAATTAATTTACTTTGCGATAACAGAATAAACTCCAATTTCTGAGTGTTAATCCTATTGGTATTGGTTATTAAGTTATTTAAGATCTTCAATTAGTTTGCGGTCAAGTTGGACGTTTGAGGTTACCCAGCTGAAAATTTGTTTGGAGTGGTGAATGGGAGTTTATAATTGTAACTTTACAACGAAAAGGCGAGAAAACGGGCTTATTTAATAAATTATATCTATATATTTAGATGTTGGCCTAGAAGTTAGATTATTTCCAAGTAAGAGCCGAACCTCGCAAAGTGTCACGAATAACAGTGTTTTGCAAAATTCTTATTACCTTAGTGACAATGTATTCACTAGACATAGCCGATAGCCCGAGGCAGCGCAAATAAGCACGCTGCCTCAATCTGGGTAAGCTGAGGCAGAAAGTTTCAAAATGGTCTTTTAAGAAGTGTTGGGGTTTAATATTTATCACTTTATGCCTACATATAAACCCAGACCAAGATAAACAAACAGTCTGTTCATGCACACAAATGTTTAACTTGAGCGGGAAGCGAAACTACGCCCGTCGGCATAGCAGTGGATTACGCTTCCGCTACGCCACCGAGTCGCCTAAAATGCAATACTAAAGCTTCTTACATTAAGTTGGAGTTACACTAGACTCAGAACACGTTTTACACGTTACCGTATAATTAAAACAAATAAAATACAATTTAAGATACTCAGTGCCATAGAGTGCAGGCGGTACAATATGTAAGTTAGCCTGTTTATGAATTCAGTAATACAATTTTCTTCGTGTATGGCCGGTGCGGAAAGAGGTGTTTTTGTCGGGCAATCCACATGTAAGTACATAGTACGCAGGCTTGTTGCGATGATTCGCTTCATGGTCGCCAAATGATGTGTTGTTAAAATATAATAAATTGTCATTACCTTTTATTTTTAACCAACTTAAACAAAGGAGGTTCTCGAACTGACGTAAACGGTCTCGAAAATATCATATAATCTTTGGAGGAGTATAGTTCCCATCCAAGATTTAAGGAATATTCAAAGTTTTGGTCGTTTAAAATTCTGTTTGTTAATATTTTTTGTAATTTACTATCGTACAGCGACTAGAGTGAACGCCAGAGACTTAGACGCGGAAATAATACCCGTAACAGGAAAAAGGCCCCTTAGTGACACAGATTAATACCGAACCATATCTTCATTTCTATTAATGTAAGGGGCAAAAATGAGAAGTAGCTCATATAAATAGCCTTATCCTTCCGACTTACGAGAATTAATCAAAGAAAATTGCTTATTATACCCATCAGACAATATTACAATTCTTGAAAGGTAATAGTTGTAGTCAACGTCACAATCATTTATTCACTTAGCTTTCAATGGGACGCTTATTATTTCTTTGTTCCTTTATGCGCTATCCTAATTTTAGCCCGGGTTCCGCTTACTAGTCTAACCGAATTCTATTTAACATAAGCTTATCCACGGAGCGACTACCTGTCTGATATTTGCAGCCGAAAAGGATAGTGATATTCTATGGCTTAGACCTAGTGCCAGTTCATTCAGAGGTACTGACTCCCTATAAAGACAAAACTGTCGAAACTCTTCGTGACAGGAGGGACCACCGGATTAACGTGCTGTCCGAGGCACGAGACAAGCGATACGCAACGATTTAATGAACGTCATATTTGTAAGTTTTTACATTTATTTACGTGCCACATTCGCAATACAAGGGCGTAGAACCATGAGAATGAATGCGCAATCGTATTCATCAAAATAGTGGTATAGCGTATTATGACCTACTGCGAAAATAACAAATTGTGTGTCAGTAAGAAATTCTTAAAAAATATTTAAATAATATGTACTGTTGAGAAGAAATAACATGTAATATTATTTCAAAAGAAGATATAGTAATGCGTTTCCAGAATTTCTGATTTAAATAATAATATTCTGCGAATATGTAGCTACGTCTTGTTTTTAACGGTTTCTTTAGAAATCTATTACACTTTTAATTTTTTACAGCACGTTAACGTGCACAACTTATTCATCTCACATATAGTTACGCGTTTTGATTCGTTGCGCAAGGTGGCTTTGAGCTTACTCCAACAATTTGCTACGAGTTTACTAAACCCTTATCTCAGAATTACCACGGTAATACGTAGTCACCCCGCCGTTAAACACTGCGCCGAGTGTCATGGGTTCGATTCCAACAAAAGGCAACATTTTGTGTGAGCTGTAAATTATTATTAAGGGTGTTTTTTTTTGTGTTTGGGTTTCTACCTTGAAGACAAAAAAAGCGATGATACGTCTTCGAATTTTTGAGTGGACTATACAGAACCCAAGACACGTACTGTCTTGGGTTCTGTATTTTTTTAATTCCGACACGCTCTTAACCATTCTTACTATAATTACATATTTATAAAAAACTATGTGACGTCACTTTTTAAAGTCTAATTAAGAAATCTAATTTTCATCCCAATTAGTATGAATACAGCAAGCTTTACGACCTGTCCATCACTTTGTATTATTAAAAAAAAGAAATACATTTTCCAAGATGACTGATCTAATTGATGTCTTCGTTCATTACATTTAAGGTGTGTTGGGTGCCTGTAATTTATTTCTTCGATCGATTTCGAGCGAAGTTTTGCGATGTATTGTCTTAAGATTCACTGTCTCAGCGAAAGTTGAGATGGCAAGTCTTTGGAGGCAATTAAAAGCTTTATTTTAAGCGAGTGATGATCGTAAGTATAGCTATTTGGCTGTTAAGTAAAAGTCAATTATACTGAATTATTTTGTGTAAAAGTATAAACTTTGATAATGGTTATGCTGAGGAGTAAAGTCTATGTTATAGGCTTTTTATCGTCATGAACAGATCCACAGGCAGTCAGTGACTCATTGGTCTATGACTATATAAGATGGGTGCGCGATCTGAATCGGTCACTTTGCTACACACCGCCTTGCTGATGGTTGTAGTGACAACCAAGTACTATTCTACTTCTCTATCTACTGTCCCGCTGGGGGTAAGCATATTCTAGTTGTCTGTGTGCCTAAATGTTCTGTCTGTAGTATCTGTGTCTCCTAAGCATAACAGCTGATCTAGGGACCGCCTGTTCCTGACCGGTTATTGTGTATTCTCTGTGCTGTTTCCAGTTCTCCCTACGGGCCACGATTCTCCCTACGGGCTGTCTTCTCTCTACGGGCTGACATTCTCCCTACGTGCTACAAGCTACGAGCTGCTGGCGCCGTGCCGCTACTAGCCGCCACCCAAGCATCCGCTCCTGTCTACGAGCGTCCACAGCCAGGCCACTGGCGCCTGACCATATCGGCTGCACCGCCTGAGCCTCCGCTCAGCCTGCACGTCTACCACCCAGCTGCCTACACAACGTGCACTTCGGCCACCGGCGACCCTGCGAGCCTCTGAGAGCAGCAGGAGTCTACATTCCAGCCCTCAGGCCAGTGCTTACCTAGTTCGGTCATACTGTATGTAAGCGGTAGTGAGACATAATAAAGAACCTGTTCAGCCTAGCAGTGGTCCTCCGTCTCATACTAGCCGTGTACAGACCACCATCTTTCAAAAATGTTAACAATTTCTTTGACTCTCTCAACTGCACATTACAATCATTATCTTCTTTTAGTGCTCGGCCACAGTGAAAGGCGGGCGCGGGTGCGGGCGCGACGCGGGCAACTCAAACATATGGAGCTCTATAGAAGTGTCCGTAGTGGGCGAGCTGGGCGGCGAGCGGTGCAGCGCGGGGAGCACGCAGGCAACTCAAACCATAGAACTTTCATACAAGTGTCCGTAGTGAATGTGCGGGCGGCAAGCGGGAAACAATGCGGAGCGTGCGGATCTCAAACTTTTATGAGCAATAATATTATGAGTAATTATGAAATCAAATGCGAGTTGAACTCGCTCATCAAGGTTAACGTAGTAGAAGGATTCACTTAACATAAGCATAAAGTAGCCCGCAGCCTATTATCACTATCAATTTTTGGCCAGCAAAAATAACTTTGGTTTCTGTAGTGTTTGTGTATCGATATTGTTTATTGATATTGAGCAGCAATAGAATAGAATACATACATGCATACATAGACTCACGCCTGTTTCCCGGAGGGATAGGCAGAGACTACGGAACGCCATTTGCAACGATCCTGACATACCTCTCTTGCTTCATCCACTCCCATCAAGTTTCTCATGCATGCTCTTCTGTATAGGGTACTTCTGACCTGTCCTTTTTTTAGGATGTCTCCAATCTGGTCAGAGAACGTCCGCCTAGGTCTTCCCCTTCGTCCTGTCCCACTCACACTTGCCTTTTATATCTTCTTTGTCAGTCCTTCGTCATCCATCCTCTCCATGTGCCTAAACCATCTTAACATGCCTTTCTCGATGCTTGTCACTACATCTTCTTTTACCCCACACCACTCTCATATCACACAATTCTTTACTCTGTCGGTCAAAGACACACCACACATACTTCTCAGTGCTCTCATTTCTACAGCATTTATTCTACTTTCAAGTCTCTTCTGCCATACCCAACTTTCACTACCATACATAAGGGTAGGCACTAACATAGCTCTATGCACAGCCAAACGCGCCTTTTTGGACACGTTTTGACTTTTCATAAACGCCTTCAGAGCTCCATTCACACTATTACCTGCATTAAGTCTTCTTTCAAAATCTTTTTCACTCTTACCATCTCTTGATAACAACGTACCTAAGTAAACAAACTCATTCACTTGTTCCACTCGCTGTCCATCGATCAAAACATTACAAGCCGTAACGCATTCCTCCTTTTCAAAAACCATAACTTTCGTTTTACTTACATTCACTTTCATTCCTTTCCTCTCTAACGCACTATGCATGATTGTTACCATCTCCTGTAACTCCTCCGCTGAAGATGCAAGTATTACCTGATCATCAGCATAAAGGAGGCATTCGACGAGTAACCCATTCATCCTTAATCCGCAGTCACTATGTTTTAAATCTTGTTGTTACTCGAATTTTCCAATTTTTATTCAAAATATTATTTTTATTTTTAATATTTGCCAAATATATATAAAGATTTTCCAAATATCATAAAAACCAAAATTATTATAACAGTTATGGATGTGATTTGAACCCACACCCTCAGACCGTGAGGCGGTTGTATTATCCGCACGGCTACAGCCTTGTTATCAGTTAGTTGCGAATTTGGTGAACAATTGACATAGTGTTGCTATGGTGAGTGTTAACGTCATCTAACTGAAAATTCATATTAATCTAGCCGCGATCCTAAATTTGACAAACACTGTACACCGCACCCGCAAACGCGCCACTACGGACACATGAAGACGCGCGCGGCGACGCGCGCGGCCCGCGCGCGGGCTGCCCGCGGTACTATGGCCAAGCACTTAAAAATATAATGTTACTCGGAGACATCAATATCAATATTATTCCATCTAGCTGTGACACAAATGCCGAAGACTACCTCAACCTTTGCTCCTTTCATGCACTCACTTCCAGCACACACGTTTCCTACTCACGAAAGCGGGTCTTGTTTGGATCATATTATACTAAAATCAATGTTCCTATTACTTACATTAGTCATGAACTCTACAATAACTGATCACAATGCTGTCCTACTTACCTTAAATTGTAAATTACCCAAACAAGACTACGTTCGCACTATTTCTAAATTAAATATAAATAAACTTGAAGATGACTTATGCAATATTGACTTTGGCCCAGTTTATAATTCTAATGATCCGCAGTTTGGCATGTTATATGTTATAAACCATCTGCAAATTGCAATTCAAAAACACACAACAAAAATATTTTTCAAAAACAAAAATTATAACACTAAGCCGTGGATCACTACAGGCCTTTTACGATGTATGAGACATAGAGATAAACTGCATATGAAGGCTAAATTAAATCCAGACAATTCAACTATACAATTATCCTATAAGCGAAATCGCAATTTTTGTAATGATTTGCTTAAAAAGTAAAGGTAAGCTATGACAAAAGTCTATTAGAAAAAACCCGTAAAAATAGCAAAAAGATTTGGCAATATATTAAAAAGACGACATACACTAATAAATAACATGAGTCATCGTCAAGTTTATTACGCGCGCACTCATCACACCTAGAATCTGCTAATATTGCAAATAAATTTTTTGTCAATGTAGGCAAATGCCTCGCAGAAAAGGGTCAATCACAATACCTTAGCACTCCTCATAGCACATTATTAACATCGTTCGTATTACTTGACACTGACGAAACTGAAGTCAACAATATAATTATGTCCCTAAAAGAAAGCTGTGCCGCTGGATGGGATAATATACCAAACAAAATACATTTTCCAAAAATGTTTGTCCACAGGTATATTTCCCAAATGCCTTAAAAATACTGAAAAAAAATATTTAAATTATAGACTGATAAAGTATCTAGAGGAAAAATCAATATTATCTAAGACAGAGTTTGGATTTCAACCTAAACTATCGACAGCAGATGCCGTACATCACCTGACTGACTATTTGTGCAAGAACTTGACAAGGGTAACCACACAATAGGAATATTTCTGGATCTTTCTAAGGCTTTTGACACCGTCTATGTCCCGATTCTGCTGCGTAAACTCGAGAACATTGGTATAAGAGGTAAACAGTAAGAATTAATTAAAAGTTACTTAGAGGACCGCACGCAATGCGTAAAAATCGGTAATATATTTAGCACTGATGAAAAAAACCACATCTCTCGGAGTCCCCTAGGTAAGCATCTTAGCTTCTACCCTATTCCTTATTTACATAAACGATCTTTGTAAACTACACATAAATCACGGTACTATCATATCATACGCTGACGACACTACTCAACTTTTTTTCCGCTGAGTCAGAAAAAGATGTTTTCGAGTATGCAACATGGATTTCATTGTGTTAATAAATGGCTTCAGCACAATTTACTAACACTAAATGCAGAGAAAACCAACTATGTTAAGTTTACTATCCGCAAATTAACAGCACAACAAACTAACACACCACTGTACGCCCATCACTGTGGCGCCTTTCCTGGCATTCCCTGTGCATGTCCTTGCATTAATGGCACAAACAAAATAAAATATCTGGGTATCATAATAGACGAAACACTTTCCTTCAAAGAGCATATCGAGTGTTTAAACGGTAGAATACGTAAATTAATATATGTCTTCAAGAAAATGAGGCATATTTCAGACCCAACATTAATAAGGCAAGTGTACTTTGCTCTATGCCAGTCCATATTAACATATTGTATTACGACATGGGGGGGCGTAGGAAAAACTTTGTTACTGACTGTTGAAAGAGCTCAGCGAGCAATCCTTAAAGTATCAACCTCCAAACCGTTTCTATATCCAACTAATTCCTTATACCAAGTTTGTAAAGTATTAACAGTTCGACAACTATTTATTAAGAGTATCATATTAAACAACACACAGCCCTTCCCTACAGCAGTATATCTACCATCAAAAGGCGACATAATATATAATCTGTCCGACTAATATATAAACAAGACACGCATTCACGTCCAAATTTTATATATTCTTGGGGCCGCTACTTTACAAAAGACTAAACGCATTAACCAACCTAATTCCTTGCACCGACTTCAAATGCAACAAACTTGTCAACAATATCCTTCTGAATATTTCCTACGAAGATACAGAAAAATTATTAATGGTGTTAAAATAATTATCGCAACAAAATATACCTTTACTTAAATGTATTACTTGTAATTATTGATAAGATATTGTAGATCTAGTATTACTGTACTAAAACATGACGTACTAAAAATATTGTAGTAAGTAAGTGATTATATATTCTATAGTATCTAATTAGCCCTAATCGCCTGAAACACAGGTTTATCCTAGTTCAGGCATATAATCTTATATACAAACATACATACATAGACTGACGCCTGTTTCCCCGAAGGGGTAAGCAGAGGCATATTAAACGCCCACGTTTCGCCAGTGTTTTGATCCCACGTAATAGGTGGCGAGCCTATTGCCGCTCGGCATATTTTTTTTATTTTTTTTTTTTTTATTATAATAATAATAATTTATTTGCGTAAAATGTGGTTTATACAAAAGTTGGTACAATAATATTATATTTAGAGCAGCGACACATTCCGCCAAATGAAGTTGGCATGCAAATATTTAAAGCTTAACTTCATATTTAAATCCACATAACGTAGGTATACAATCATCTACAGTGCATTTCCATATATATAAAATCGACATGACCCTTTTTGTAAAAATTCTTCAACCGTATAAAAGCTCTCCTCAATTAACCATTTTTTCAGGTCAATGCAGAATTTATTGCAAGGCTGTTTAACTATTTCTCGCGGCAAAGAATTATATATTAAAGGTGCCATATATGAGCAGTTTTTACGGAACAACTCTAAGGAAGGAATAGGCATTTTCAGACTAATGTGTGTAGTCGTCCTTTTATTGAAATTTGAATTAACTTCAAACATTGTCATATTATATTTGACAAATTTGGCCATCTCGTAAATGTAGATGCTAGGCACAGTAAGTATTTTTTTAGTCTTAAATAAGGTCTTACAAGATTCATCCCATCGCATACCATAAATAGCCCTGATACACTTTTTTTGGGCTATGAAAACTCTTAGTAGATCCGTTCCATTCCCCCAAACAATAATACCGTATCGGATTATCGAGCAAACATAGGCGTGGTAGACTGTCAGTAAAGTGGCTGCAGGTGTGCAATGTTTTAATTTTTTTAAAGCAAATACTAGATTATTTAGTTTATTACAAATAGCTTCAATGTGATTCTTCCACGACAAGTGTGCATCAATATGTATACCTAGGAATTTTATATTATTAACTTGTTCTATAATTTTATTGTTATGCTTAATATTTAATGTTATAGGTTTTCTTTTTTGTGTTTTAAAATTGATTATTTTAGTTTTATTTATATTTATTTTAAGATTATTTGAATTCATATAATTAATTACATTTTTAAAACAATTATTAATGTCACTTTCATGATTTTTGATGTCACTAGATTTTATTACTATGGTAGTATCATCTGCAAACAGTATACTCTTATGTGTTATTTCTGACGGCAAGTCATTGACATAAATCAAAAACAGTAAGGGTCCTAAAATGCTCCCTTGAGGTACACCACAACCATTGCTTTTAGATTCCGAATCATAATTGATTAAACTGTTTGAAGCTAAGTCGAGTTTAGTGATTCTGGTAATCTGTGTTCTATTAGTCAAATAAGTCGTGAGCCATTGTTGAGTTGGGCCTCTAATGCCATACTTCTCTAATTTGTTTAATAGGATAGTATGGTCCACATGGTCGAAGGCCTTACTTAAATCAAGAAAGAGGACTGAGCAAAAGGCTCTTGCATTTAAAGTATTTATTATTGAACTTACAAGGTCATAACTAGCCAATATTGTAGATTTGCCCTTTCTAAACCCATACTGCGAATCTGTAAAAATGCTATGAGTATTAAAGAATGATAACAATCTCCTATACATAACCTTTTCAAAGATCTTTGAAAGGACAGGTATTAATGCTATCGGACGGTAGTTATCTTTATTATATTTAGAACCTTTCTTATGAAGAGGTTTGATGATTGACAATTTGAGTCTATCCGGAAAATATCCTTGCTCCATCGATAAGTTAATGATATGGGACAATGGTGCTGACACGTAGCGACGAATATCTTTTAGAAGTCTAGTCGTAATACAATCATATCCTGCTGACTGTGTATTGTTTAAGTTACTAATGATTCTGTAGACTTCCTCAGGCGTCGTAGGATCAAGAAAAATACTACTACAGGTTGAAATAATCTTAGCTGACGTATAACCTTGATCTATGAATGAAATAGTTGGATCAGTGTCAGCACTTTCAGTAAAAAAGTTATTTAAAATATTAGCTATATCTGTACCACATGAAATAATACTGCCATCATCCTGAATTCGATTTAGAAACTCCCTCGACCTTAAGTTACCTATTTCACTGTTGACAACTTCCCAAGTTGCTTTAGCCATGTTTTTTGCAGTAGTTATATATTTTTCATTGTAGATATATCGAGATTTATTTAAACATGTTTTAAGTAATTTTGAACAAACTTTGAATTTTGTTTTATTTTTATTATATTTATTGTTGTAATACTCGAACCTTAACATTCTCTTAGTTTTGCAACTTATCTTAAGTCCTTTTGACAGCTTTTTACGCTTAAATGTTTTGAAAACTTTTTTTATCTTGATAATAGGGAAACACAGTCTATGAAAAAGAATTAAAAGGTCATGAAATATATTGAATGCATCATTAGCGCAAGAAGTATTGTAGATGTCTGCGAAAGTCAGACTACTGATACTATCAGTGAACTTTGCTGAGTTTTCTTTGCACATATCTAAGACTTGTTCAAAATAGAACTCTGACTGCTTATTATATTGAACATCTTTCAAAATTGCAACTTGTGCTGATTCATGATCAGACAAAAAGAGCTTGACAGTTTTCCCTAAAACATTCGGAACATTACTTATAATATTATCTATGCACGTCAATCGACGAGTTGGTTCGTGAATATGAAATTGCATGCCATTATTTGATAATATATCTGAGAATTGAACGCTGTTTTGATCTTGTGCTAAAATATTAATATTGAAATCACCACAGATTACAATTTTAACAAATTTACAATCTAGTTTAGGAAGAACAGACTGTAGCTTTGCAAAAAATATGTTTGGATTTGAATTAGGTGTTCTGTAAATACACAGCACACACAGTTTCATCGACTTTATACCAACACCACATATTTCAAAATGACTATCTACCCCGAAATCTTTTATAAAAGCCAAGTCAGCGCAATCTATATCGTTTTTAACTAATATGCACGTACCTCCTCTGCGTTGGTTATTCCGACAGTAAATGGAACCAAGTCTATAGTTATTAAGGCTAAGATATTTTTCATCACCTTTTTTAATAAAATGTTCGCTCAAGCAAACCACAGACGCTGGTATATTAAATTTACCGAGTTCACTTAAAGCAACTTCTAATTCCTGAGTCTTATTTAAAAGACCTGCTATGTTTTGATGCATAACGACAAGCTGTGAGGTTTTTTTATTAGTTTCGAAAAAATGTGCATTCATTTGTAATAGATAATTTGCAATTTCTTACTTTTTTTATAACTGGAAAATAATCTGTTATTAAGTGTTTACGCCCTGGTACAGGTAAAGACTTTTCTTTGGCACAACTTTTAGTTTCCATTTTCTGGAAATAAAATGGTATAGTGCCTTTTATGGAATGCATAGGAATTTGCTTAGTCGTACATTTAGTGTCTAATGATATAGGCTGGGTATTGTAAATATTATTGTTATTTTTTGTTTTCTTAGTATAATTAAGATACGTATTGTTATACTGCACCACATTTACGTGATGTATGATTTTCTGGGCAATATCAGGAGTAGAAGAGTTAGTTTGAATATAGACACAGTTACTGTAATTATTAGCGAGGAGTCGTATGTAATTGTTAAGCTTTCTTTCATTTAAAAATGCATTGTAGATGACGTTTATAACATAGACATTACAATTCCGTAGAAGTTTGAGAGCTAAGCTAAGCTCTGACAATACATTGATTGGATTTGTATCGTTACACCCAGTCATAATAATGACATGGTCATCTTTAGTTAAGGTCTGTGCAATCGTATGACAATCAGATAAAACAGCATCGGTTCTTGCATCTGTTTTCCTATATCCTATGATTCTGTAGTCCTTGATTATCAATTTTCTTTTATTTTGTAGAATGGTTGGAATTACATTTTCTCCTTGATTGTCAGCAAAAACAATAATGTTGCCACTAGTACCGCTTGCTGTATTACGAGACAATTTAGCCGGACTTTTATGTACAATTGGCGGTGTTTGTGAGTTACTTGACACCCGTGAATGTATTTCCTGGACGGTCGGTGAATTTGTAAGAGATATTTTGGTGCTGCGAGGCTGAGGTGTATCCGGTTCGGTCTCCAAGTCTAAGCGGCGGGCAGTAATATTAAGCTTATTTGATTTTATCGATTTTCGAGAGATTTTTGAACTTGAGATCGTGTTGCTGCGTTTAATACTCATACTTCTTACGTACATCTTTTTCAATTGCTCGTTTCTTTGTTTCTCGCTATTGACAAGTTCTTTCAAAGAAGTGTTTTCCAAATTAAGTGTATCAATTTCTGCGTGAGCTGTTAATAACTGTTCTCTTAAATCTTGGTTTTCGTTTTTCAATTTAATAATTCCATCGTCCCTTAGATGAGTAGATAGATCTATCAGGCTTTTCATACTTCTAATGCTCAGATCGGAGGCTTACGAGTCGATTGATTCATTTGAGAGTGACCGTTGTTTATGTCTAAGCTTGTACGTATGTTTACGTTGTGTTATATTACTCGTTCCGTTCGAGTCCATATTTAGCACTATGTATTATATTGTTCCTCAAATCAGTATAATTGTATATTTGCTGGCAACATTGATTATAAATACTAACGTGAATGTGCAGCTTTATTTTCTCTGCCTTTTGTTCATCATTCGTTCATTAGCCACACCACTAGTTGATGAAGTGTCAAAATAAATGTGTGCTAGTCATAAAGTTTCAAATCAAAACAATATTTATGAGTTTTGTTTGGCCTCGTCCGTTGATCGGCAGGTGCACCACTTGCAGGTGAGGTTGACTTGGGACCCTAAGTTCTTGATGGGAATCCTATGCACTATAATCTTATTTCAGGAACCTAAACTAAGCTTTTGTACTTTAAATAAGTAAATTGTATCTTTTTATTTAAGGCGAGGACATATGTGAAGTGGACGTCATTAGGGGTAAATTAAAACCGTTTTTCTCCGTAATTGTTATAGTAAAAAAATTCAAAAAAATAAGTCTTAACCTACATCATATGAAGCATTTTCTCTTCGGTACCAAATCCTAAAAAAAAGTATTTTTAATATCTGAATAAAATATGTAAAGTAACCTCTGTTTTTGTAGTTATTAACTTTTTTCTCCTAATCTATCAATCATAAGATTGTTTAAATTGAATCAGCCTCTTATACAGGTTGTCACAAGACCCATCACCAAGTCGAAGTCTACTCGTTGTGGATATCATGTCAAGTCATAAAAATCAAAAAGAATACCTGGGAAACGATTTTTTTTAAGTTTTCACATTTTTTAAACCGCAATTAAAAGCCAGCGCGAGCAATGCTCGAAATACCTACTTATCCTTGGGGTCATAGGGCACCTAAGGAAGATATTGGCGGGGTAATTAAAAAAAATGCATACTAACTTTGAGCCTCAATATCTCCTGAACCAGTGATTTCCCAGGTATGGTGCCGAAGTAAAAAATGTTTGTAGTGATTGGTACAACATGGGCTTTCAGTTTTCGTTAAGGGTCTTTTTACACCCTGTATATTAGTACACCAAGGGAACCTTCAGATTATTTTTGCAAATTACTTTACTTATTATTTTCTAAGGATTTTTTTACGTCACCGATACTCGCAAATCGCACGTGGACAACTAACCAGTAGTACGAGCAAGGTCAACGGCGTATATCTACCTCTTAACAGAATAAATTGAATTTGAATACTTAATTATTTTACCAAAGTATAATAAAAATTTTGCAGAGCGTTTCTACTTCATACCATCTCTGTTCCTGACTGTCGTTCCAATTATTAAAGCAGCGGCTCTACGCGACATTAAGACCTAGAAACTAGACGGCTGAGATGAGCTCAAGCTTAAATATTGAAAATGACTAGCATTGTCATTTAGCTTTTTCTACATATTAAAATGAAATGGGATTATGGCTAGCGTTGAATTATCCTTCCGGTGTCCGTTGATGACTTGGTTTGACGTGTTTTATATCATAAAACAGATATTTTGAAATGCAATTCAAAGATCTAAATTCAAATATTCTCTCTCTTTCTCTATTTTTTTATTTGTGTGTCGTATTATGAGTGCACTGTTCGTTTAGTCAAAAGCGAAATAAACGTCAGGTCAATGGCCCACAGTGAGACGGGACACATGGTTTTAAATAAAATAAAACAATGTTTACTACCTACCTAATATTATTGTCCAACATCCTCACTAAATATCTCAGGAATCTTGTATCGAGAGGTAAAAATACCATGACCCCGTACTTATTTTGCCAATATTGTACAAAATATGGTACTATTGGTTTGTGCGCTTTAACCAAATTTGTCAATATCGATATAGAAGGCTTCTTCATAAGATTTTCTGTGAGGACTTGCTTCTTAAATATTTATTTAAAGGTTGTTGCAATTGCGGGAAACGGTTGAATACGGCGTCTCAAGATTGATGTGTAGAGCCATGGGGCAGGCCTATGTCCAGCATTGGACGTCTGTAGGCCGATCATTATGATGACAATGACGATGGACCTACTATTACTTTAATAGATTTTTAGCAAGAGAATATGGTTCCTAAAATGCAGATGTAACAAATTAAAACTAAATGTTTAGTTTATGTGTTTAGAAAAACAAAAACTATCATTGTATTATAAATGTGAAAATATCGGTCTGACTATCGCACGGTTGCACTTTCGAAGTTTTACGGAAAACATAAATAATAAATTATTATTGTTATTTAAAATGAAGGCCAGTCCGTAAAAGCTTTTGAATGTAGTGAGACATAATAACTTTTGTAGAAAAAGGTCGATAATAACTTTATTCTCTTCTTCAAGTCTCACACAAAGATATATAGCAGAATAGAATACAGCAGAAAATTTGCGTCCAATTCTCGTAATAATTTTTTTTTCAAAACGCGGTCGCGATCTAACCTCAATATATTATCGTAACCATCCAATTGATGCGATGTAGACCAAAGCAATGAAAGTTCGTTCTGATGATATGTTCATCTGACAATGACTGACAATTCACAGCAACAAGGGTATGCAACTGACGTTTGTTAGTTTGAAATTTGACAATTTACAGTGTCCGTTTAACAGTTTGTCGAGACCGGACTAATATTTAATGTACCTAGTCGAATACCAATCTTGAGTCGATTCAAAAGCTAAATCTTAAGTCGAAATTAAAAGATAGTAGCAATAACTTAACAATATCACACTCTCTCCTATCGCTGGGCACGGCTTTCTTCCTACTATAAGTAGATTAAGACCATAGTTCACCACGCTGGCTAAATGTAAGTTGGCAGATTTCACATGCCTTTTAGAACATAATGAAGAACTCTCAGGTTTAATCACGATATTTTTCTCCACCACTGATAAATAATAATCTTAATAGAGATATAATGGATCGTTGGTCTGAAATAAATTAAATATTAATAATAATATAATAATATTCTACCACATACACACATCACCATCTAGTCCCAAACTAAGCAGAGCTTGTACTATGGGAACTAGATAATGGAAAACACCCAGACAAACATCCATGTTCATGCACACAAATGTTTGACTTGTGCGGGAATCGAACCCGCGACCTTCGGCGTAGCAGTCGCTTACACTCCCGCTGCGCCAACCGTTCGTCATATTATTATTATGTTACTTTGCAAATTGGCTTTGAGCATGCTTTCTAGCTGCTTAAAAGTCTGATGGTCTCTTCACTCGACTATCACTATCATCTATAAAAATACATCATACATCTATGAGAATTTTGCTTTTGATGTCTTGAGGTCCTAATAATATATGTTAGAAATGAAATCTCTAAATATAAAATCGCACTAACAACTCAACACCTTTCCTTATTCCTGTTTGCACGCTGACGAAGTTGTTAGCGCACGACGCAGTGATCATTTCGTCTCCGGCGTTTGTTCCTGTCTCTGTCCCACTTCTGTATTTGCTCTACTTTATTCGGATATCCCTATCCTTGTTCCACACTCTCTCTTTTGTACTTCCCCAAACAAAATTATAATATCGCTGCGTAAGCGAGTATAAATGAAAAAACACATTTCTGATGTATGGTAGGAAAGTGTTGATGATATTTGGAAGGCTGCTTGAATATTTTACGTGTTGTTATTTGATTATATCGGCGGGAAAAATATTTTATCGATGGTGAAAGTCGACAAAACATTTTTGTGAGACTCTTATTATTTTCTCCGCTTATGTACGGATATATATTTTGTTTTAAATGCCACTAGAGACTTTCATCAAAGTAATAATCTTACATCTTAATAGTGTCAAGTTGTATTTATTTAATTATAATTATTTTCTTTTTTCTAAAGAATACTTAATAAAAAGTCGGCTTCTACAACAACTAAATACTTGTGTGTTGGAGCAAGAAGAGCTTTGTCCCATTAGTTACAGCGTGCACTTCACTACATAGTATGAAACAAAGTCTGTCTTCCGCTGTCTGTCCCTATGTATGCTTAAATCTTAATAACTTCGCAACGGATTTTAATGCGGTATTTTTAATAGATAGAATTATTCAAGAGGAAGGTTTATATGTATAATTGATGCGGGTGAAGCCGCTGTCGACGTCTAGTTGAGTAAAAGATGAAGTTCAATAATCAGTTCACTTTATTAGCAAGATTTGTATTATGGGCCGTTTTAGAAATATAAATACTTACAGTGAAATTGACTATTCTTTGCACCTTTATATGCACCGGTTTTGAAACATAACTTATTATTATTATTGATCAGACATTTTTTCTTTATATTTCGTGTGAGCCTGAGGCCAATACTGGTGTCGCAACTTTCAGATCGCCTAAAGGCTTCCGACACAGCCTAACAATTCTTGTTCTATGACGTGAACCGGGACCGACGGTCTCTGAACCTCGTAGCGGTCTGATTTATATAACATACCTAAATGTCACCCATCCAAGTGGCGACCTGTGTACGTTTTGCTTGACATTGCCAATCTATTACTAACAGCGTGCCAAGACATGCTATGAATGCTATAATTTTCAAGACTTATAAGGTTTAACACGTACTTAAAACGGTGTCTTTATGGCAGTCTTAAAAATTCGTTCCTTAATCATGTCTTGAAGAACTTGCAATTTACGCTTACCACACCATTAAAAGCTAAAGCGGGAGATCATTAGTAACTAACTTTGATAAATCTGATAGTCGCTGTAGTATGTATCTGGGTTAAGCTCTTGTAATAATAAAATATAAGGAGTATAACATTGCGAGAGTTTAATACTATAATAGATTTTTCGAATACATATTATTATATAGTCCTTGAATTTCACCTATGCCCCTTTTTTTCGTGTGAGTGTGTGACCAACTCTGGTATTACAATATCAAATATATACCAAATATATTTATACTACTTGTCTCCTAGGATAACAATGAAAACACAATTTACATTATGACGCCTTGACACCAATAATATTCCCCTTTCAGAAAATAAATTCAACAAAAGGAGGTTTTCATAGTTTAACAAAACAACATGACATTTGCAAAGTACAAACTAACAAGGGAACCTCTTCACATACCTACTTAGGAGGAGAAATACACGATATATTTTTTCCCTCACAAAATGAAATTCATCATTATTCGGGCCAGTACTGAGAAAGTGCGTAAAAAAACGGCAACACACGTTCGCGTTTTGTCAGTGTAAATCAAAATAACGAGGTACGAACAAACAAACATGTTTTAGGGTTATTGAACACTAGTGCGGTAGTAGAATGGAAGGGTTTTATCAGGATATACATGATGAGATGTCGCCTACTTGTGCTTCACAATTAGGCGACATCTCATATATAGTCACTCTTTATAATAATTTTATTCTTGATCTTTAGTTTCTCAAAAACACAAATGTTCATAAATTATACGACATTCAGAAACGGGGTATTAATCTAGTTAATGTTTATTTTGAGGATAAATCTACTGCTTACATAGATTGTGGACATTGGACCTTCACGCAGTAAAAGATTAAACTGAATTTGAAGAGTAAGAGAAAAGGCACAGTAAAGCAATAGTGATTGATTGCGCGCAGATAACTACTGACATCGGCTTATAGTAGTTCGCTGGGGAGAGAAATCTCGTTCTATAAATGTAAAGTCGATGTCAATGTCGTATCCATCATAAGCTATCGTAACACTGGTTATCGAAGGCAGGTAAGCAGATGTAGTAGACATACTGATTATTTGTTCACTTATATTTGGTAACACTTATTTGACAAGAAGTAATCGCAAACTATTTGACTAAAAGCCTTCATAAAAGGGAAATGCTTTGCAAGGTTGCTCAATACCTAATTTACTCACACTCCAGCAACGCAGTTTCCATCGTACCACAAGTGAATATTTATGCCTGCCAGAACGAGTACAATAAGTTTTCCTTCCTACCGCCTCCAATATTACCGTACACTTTAGGCACTGGTCGTAAATATCAAAGCCTTAGTTTCATTGAATTCCTATCGTTACAATCGGTCCAGTGGACAAGAGGTTCAAAAAGTAAATTTTATCCGGATTTTCTTATCCTTTAAGGCAAAGGTCGTGTGTTTGTCACTACCTCAGGTTTTAGATTACTTTCAACAATGATGTCAAGTGACGTGGATGAAATATTAAGTTGGGTTTCTTTCTGTATTGACTTTGGAGGTGCGAGACTGTATTAGCGATGTTTGAACAAAGTTTTTGTGTATTTTCTATTCCAATGATCCTGAGCAGGTATCTTAAGTTCGTCGTCCAAACGGGGTGTCTTGTCAAAATTAACCTTTTCATTTACTGCGAAAAACATTTTAACTATTTAGGAACAAAATGTTCAAATCCTTTTGTGTCCAATTACAGTGTCTTGCTCAGCATCATGTCTTGACGCCTAGGTAAGAAGGAATAGTGAATAAAGGCTCTCTGGAACTTGGAACATCAATCGTGTTTTAACTGGATTATTGGCCTTGAGCTGAGAGCTGTCGGTTCATTTTGTATGAAGAAAAAATATTAATATACCTAATAAAGAAAAATAATTTATCCACAATGCTTATGAATTTCATAATATAAGTGTGTATCAGTTATCTGACTACCATAGCACAGGCTGTGTAGTGAATTGTCCAAGGATATTATTATAGTACAGACTTATTTATTTGTTATTGGTGGCTTTACTTCTGAAAGCCTTCTCTTCCAGTTAAGGACATAGTTCTCTCCTAATTATTTTTTATACAATGACAACGCCTGCACTAGGACTACATCCTGTGTCGCGGGGGACTTTACAGACATACAAGTAACGGACAATGAACACCCAGACTCGAAACAACAATTTGTGAAGAAGAAACACAAAGTGTTGTCTCGTGTGGGGATCGAACCCACAACACACGGCGCAGTGTCACGCGGTGAGGCGGCCGCTTAAACCACTACGCCAACCGTGCAGTCACAATTGAGTTCATGATAGCATTGTGAGTCAAGATTGTGATTGAGAGTAAGACGATTTGGCCTACTCTCGCTCTTGTCTCAAGACTAGACTCGTAGGTACAGGGGTACGTGACTTTTTTTTCGTCTATTTTCAAAGATACTACTGGCATCTTGTATTTTTCTAAGTCGCCTGCTATGACACCCATCACGGCTTATAATGGGGAAATGATACTTTGTATTCGTTGGCAGCGATAGCCTAGTGGAGATACCAACGGACTGCCATGCATAGGGTATCAGGTTCGTATCCACAGCACGTACCAATGACTTTTCGAAGTTAAGTGTGTATTAAATTGTTAATTATCGCTTGCCACGTGACTCGGAGAGCACGTTAAACCGTCGGTCCCAGCTGTCATGAAGATCTTTGACAGTCGTAATGGGGAGTCAGTACCCTCAAATAAACTGATACTGGTCTAAACCATAGAATATCGCTATTCCTTTGGGTTGCGGAGGTTAGAAGGCAGTCGTTCTGTGGAAAAGTTGGTATTCTATCATATCTGGTTAGATTAGTAGGCGGACCTCGGGCTCCAAGTCATGAAAGTCTTGGATGCAACCGGGATAACGCTAGGAAGATAATACATACATACATACATAGACTCACGCCTGTTTCCCGGAGGGGTATGCAGAGACTACGGTAGGGAGATAATGATACTTTGTATTCGTACACTACACGGAGCATTAATGCAAATGTGATTTTAGGAATTCTTTCATGCTAAAACTACTAAAAATTAGGTAATAAGATATATCTAAGGTTATACAACGTGTAAATGAAATAACGCACATCCTCAGACACTCCCATTAGAATAACTTGTTACAATCATAATGCAGGCATTTAATTTTGTTTTTTATTTGCATAAATATTGTTTTTTGAAGAAAGTATAAACTCGATTAATAGTAAAAAGCGTGGTCACTATAAATTTGCGCACGCACACAAACACACGAAACGGTTGCTATGGTAAACAGACGACAGCGATCTGATAGGAACGAAATACGATACGATATAAACAAAATGTTTCAAATTTAGTCTTTATACAACACTCTGATAGAGTGGGGTTTACAAGAATGATGTTTGAGTAATTTGTCAGCTACTGTTGATATTTCCAAAGATATGACTACCTATTTCTTTCCATCACACTTTTTGGCTTTGGAGTGGACAGTCGACTTTGTATAAAATTATTTATTGTTTGTTAATAACATGCACACGATCCATTGTTTCATAATATTGTAAATGACTATTTAGTTACCTAGCATTATTGATACATAAAGTAAAAGAATATCAATGAGAGAATAAAGCAAGATCGACGTGTTTAAAGTTGTAAATTAACAGTTACATTAATAGAATAAGCAAATAACTTACAGGATAAAATCACATTATTTTAGTCCAGTTAACACTTCACTGTTCATGCATCACATCTTTTCACTGTTTCAAAAGCAGCTAATATGTATCAACTTAACTCCTAGACACTTGTTGTCTCCTCACAATAAACTAGTGATTTTCCCACAGTAAAAAAGTCCGGGGTGACAAGTTAACATCAAGATGATGCAGAACGTTCCACACCAGCACCGTCATGTTGATAATTACAATTTTATTCACACAATTAAAATATTTTTTCGCAACTCTCGCTGACAGATTCCCGATGGATGACTAGATACTTGTCATAACTTGTCAAAGCGCATCGCCAGCGCTTGTCATTGGCCAGCGCGGGTGACACATTACGCCTCGCTCTTGCCTGTTGATTATTACGTAAGCGAAAGATAGATATTTTCGTGGTAAATTGTGTGTATTGTCTTTTGCCGCTATTGTGTTGTACTAATGTGTGCGTTCGTGTGACCGAACGTCGAACCATTAAACAAATGCATTTTAAAAGAAGGCGTTCTGCTTTGACTTAAGGTTTATTTTCGTATATTTCAACTTTTGAAATAAATGAGTGACTACAATTTACGTTATTTTTATTATTTTAGTACAAAAAATAAACAATATTAAAAATGACAGTAATGGATTCAGTAGCCGATTCTGAACAAACCACTTTCAGGAAGTGCATTTAAATTTGTTACATTTTGTATATCTAAGGTTTCGTCAAATAGCCGATAGCCGACACCCAGGCGAAGCCGCGGGACAATTTAGTTCCTCTTCTTAAAATAAAGGTATGTAGTATATATCCCGAAAGACAAAAACAGAAAAGTAAGCACAAAAAACTTAGGTATTAATTTCGTGACTTAACTAAGCCAGACTTAATTTGTAACTTTCCAACTATTAGCAAACTTTTCTATCAATTTAAGCTAAAATTAAAGTTCATTACGTGTCTTCAACTTTAATTATTTTAGTTGGTAACTTTAAAATTAAAATGTCTCTTGGCTATTGTGTAAAGCTAGATATTAATTTAAGTTGGCAAAAATTGTCTTTACGTGATATGTAATGATAATTTTCGGAATCACCGTCTGGCTAGCGTAGCATAATACATATGTCGGAGATTGGAAAACGGAACGTCAAATCTTAATAGATTTGGGCGTATTCGGATACGATGGTTGGCAACACTGAGGTCGGCAGTTGACAGCTGTCAATGTCATTTGATGTTTTTATAAGCGAACGTGGAGCTGTCAACGGACACTTTGCCGACAGACACAGCGGAGGAAACAAGTGTGGCCTACCTACGTCCGACTTCGCCGCGTTTCCAAAAGTTATCCATCCGAGCCATGTGTGCATATTAAGACTGTGAAGATACTGTATTTTGTGTCCTCGAATAAACAGTGTGTTGTATTGTGTGTATTCATTGCAAAGAGACCCAGCTGTGCCCACCTAGAACCGTGAAGTGTTGATACCGGCCAAAATGAAGATATCCTTTCGTCAGATATTTAAACTTTCGCGGTTTGTAAACATTATAGAAAATGATTCAGCGAGTAATAATCGCACAAAATTAAATTATACCTATATGTTTCCAACGTTTTGATCGCTGCAAGACGCAAGTTTACGCGATTAAGATCCGCTTAATTATTTTGTATAGCGTAGTATAGTAAGCAAAAACGTCATATTGCTGACTCACAGTGCTATTGATACGCAAATACTCGTTAGGGAGAGGCTTATGACCAGCTGTGGACTCTCAAAGGCTGTATGATGAACCCACAAGCAAAATTTTTTTTATTCCCTCACGCCTATATCCCTGAAGGGGGGTAGGCATAGGTGTAATATTACACCCACATTTCGCATTATGAATTGTAGGTCCCACGTAATAGGAGGCGAGCCTATTTCTCAAGTACATTGCTAGACTCCGTGCTGCTACCATAATTTCGAAAAAAATTTTGTTACACTTTTGCCCAACCCGGGAATCAAGCCCGGAACCTCCCGATCAGCAAACGCGTACGCTATCTATTTACTACAGAAGCAGTAAGCATAATAATATGTAAAAAATAACATTCAGAACATCTTCCGCAACGAAATCTCAGCAAACATGAAGAAAAGAATCACATTAAAAGAAAATAAGGACATGAGCACACTATTTCAGGGCCCGGTTATCCGGATTACGAGTAATATCAAATATAATTTTCCGGTAGACACATAACCGGCTATTTCGGGTTAAAGTAATTGGAAATCCTACCCGGACAGGTACATCCGTGTATTATATACCGGCGAAGCGTAAACTCAACATATCCGGGAAACCGTAACGTTTATCTGGGCACTTAGGTATTTTGAGATTTCTCTCCATGTTTTCTTGTAAATAGATTTGATGCTAAGGTATCTTCAGGTATTGTTTGGATATAGCATCGTGGAAAATAAACACTATTTGAGTTATTTAGAAGTTGACGTCGGCTAGCGATAGAGTGACGATATACGCAAAGTAGCTGGCCGCGGTTGGATACGAAAAGCCAAAAATCGAACTCTGTGGTGTGCCATTGGAGATGCCTTTATCCAGCAGGTGTATGTTAACAAGCGCTTTGTCAAATAATGTGTCAGTCTGTAACAAATATTCGTAAAAGGCGGAAGCTCTGCCCGAAGATACATTTATAAATAGAATCAGGCTCTTATTTAACAGCCTATCCTCAGCTTCTGTTACATGTACTATGACAGGCTGATTATGATGATGATGACGTTAGGTATATAAAAAATTTGAAGCTCCCCAATAGAGATTTTCACCCACTTTAAAGCATCCATCGAATTGTAATGACACTTCGTACACTTATCATTTTATTAACACAAGGACTGGTGAAAATACAATTATTGCAAAAAAGAAACAAAGAAAATTACAATATAAAAATAGTTAATAGTTATAAAAATCAGTATGGTTTTAGATCTGGTATGTCTACTGAGGATGCTGTTGGTTCCCTCGTAGATCATACTGTAGCTATGTTGGATAAAGGCAAGAAGTGTTTGGGTATTTTTCTTGACATTTCCAAGGCTTTTGATACTGTGTCTGTTCCACACCTACTGCTCAAACTGGAAGCCATTGGCATCCGTGGTGTCACTTTGAAAATCTTTCAGGACTACTTAAGTGACCGATCCCAGACAGTCACAATTAATGGTTTAATGAGTGATAGAAAGCCCATCACTTTTGGTGTACCCCAGGGCTCGATTTTAGGACCAACGCTATTTTTAATTTACATAAATGGCTTTTGCAAGCTATCTCTGCCAAACTGCTCAATCTTTACCTATGCGGATGATACGGCTTTACTATTACATGGTGACAGCTGGACAGAAACATATAAATACGCCGAAGAGGCTCTGAAAATAGTGATGAACTATCTATCTGCTAATTTACTTAAAATAAATCTAAGCAAAACAGTATATATGCCGTTTTCATTGAGTACTTCTCTAAGAGGGCAACTTGATACACCTATTCTTAAAGCTCACATCAATTTATGCTGTCCAGGTTCTCCTAGGTTGCAGTGCAACTGTCCGCAAATAAAAATGACTACCGTAGTTAAATACCTAGGTATCCAAATTGATCACTCGCTAAATTGGAAGCTACATATTGACAACCTTATCTCGCGAGTTCGGAAGCTAATATCCATTTTCAAAAAGCTACGGATTTCGGCCGATCCCAGTACGCTTAAAATGGTCTACTGTGCTCTCTGCCAATCCGTGCTATCATATTGCATCACAGTGTGGGGTGGAGCTCAAAAGACGCATCTGCTGAAACTCGAGCGAGCGCAGAGGGCTGTACTCAAAGTAATGCTTTCCAAAAATTACAGATTTCCTACCACATTACTATACGCAGAATGTAGGGTGCTAACAGTCAGAAAACTTTTTGTACTCCATACTTTTCTCAGAAAACATAGCACTCTACAATATGATGCAAGTTATGCTGGGGATCGTCGGTTCTACAAAGTTTGTCCTACATATAAAACCAACACAGCAACTGCCCAACGTCATTATCACATCCTAGGCAATTTTTTGTATAACAAAATAAATAAATTTTGTGACATATATCATCTTCCCAGATATACCTGCAAAGCCACTGTTTGCAAATGGCTTCATACTCAAAATTATGAAGAAACAGAAGAATTATTAAAGATCTCAATTTTATGATTTGCCTACCAATTTTAAAAAACGCAGAACATATTCAAAGTCTACACACATTCGCACAAACCCACACAACACACACACACATACACAAAATATGCTAAGTCTGTAAAAAGTAACCATAGAATATCAGTTACCTCACTTACAGCTAACTACTTAGAAATTTTACATTTTATTCTAATTCTGTGTTCTCATTAGAAGCAATGTAACTGCTTGTAAATAATTATGTGAAATCTGATACCCACAACACAAGTTAAATCTTACCGTGGGTACCAGAGCCGCAAATACTGCTTACTTTGTTATATTCTCTTACATTAATAGTATAATATTATGTTGTTCTACCTACCTGTAAGTAGTTAATGTACAATTTTCATGGAATTAAATAAAATTATTATTATTATTATTAGTTAAAAAACCAAAATATACGCTTGAAAAATAAAAAGAACAAAATAACAATTTTACAGTATTTTTATTTCTTTATTTTACTAAACAAGCGTGGGATGTTTCCATTCACACAAAAAGCACCACACGCTTATTTACGATAATATTATTATTACATACTAAGACTGTTACTAAGCCTAAAATCTCATTACAAAATAACTCATATCCAGCAGACAGTAATAATCTCGTCACTTCAAAACGACCTTAAATCGAAACTCACGATATCAAGATGAGACATATCTTTTACCCTTCAAGCTTATAGGAGCATAAAAATATGCATGAAACTTCGTTATAATAAATTAGTCGCTTCCTTCGCCAACTAAGTAAACCTTTACGGCCCGGTCACAGCCTACAGCGGTGGCGACAGCGGCGAGCGATTTCGATGTACATAGCTAGTTTACTCTGAGGCGACATCGGTTGCCGCGGCGTAGCAAAGTGCGCCAGGTACATCGAATACGCTCGCTTTCGATGTACATCGCACTTTACTCCGCCGCAGTCACACGCTGTGTGGCCGATGACGATAGCCGGCGGCCGCCCGCCACTGCTGGTCGTGACCGGGCCGGTACGGCCGAGCCTAGAAGTGTAGCGGAGAGCGACAGCGGCAGCGATTTCAAATATCATGGCGTGTTCCACTCTGACGCGACATCGGCCGCGGTGGATTAGAGCGAGGCATGTACATGAAAATCGCTGCCGCCCACCACCGCGTTTAGTGCCTTGGCCTTTGCCAACTAATATAAGAAGTTTATTATCTCACGGGACCAGAAAATTAAAGTGATTTCATGACTTTATTTTCCATCCTTCGATTGCGAAGTTCAAACTTAGTTAAACAACTTTCATTACAGCATGTAAGCGCGATTCATTTTTATATCATTATGAGTTGTGCTATAATAATATTAATAATCATTTATTTCTTTTTTATAAAACATATTAAGAAAGTACATCAACATTAATTAAAAACAGAACGTGCAACTGACTTGTGTGCTATGTGATGTTGCCATTGAATCAAACCACAGTCCTCTTCTCACTATGAGAAGGTAAAAAAGTTAGTAGGTATTTACCTTTTTAGACATACAAGAAGGTATCTTGTAAAACTGTATGAAACTCGTGTGGAATTCCGACCGGGTTTTGACGATTTTCCACCAGTGCCGTACATAAATTCAATTCAAACGGTTGAAAAACTTCGTGTTCAATTTTAGTACCATAATTTAGAAAGAGCGATCGAACACAGCGATAGCCTATATATGTATGCGTATTTAAAAAAGGCAGCGATAGCCTAGTGGAGACACCAACAGACTGCCGACTACTTCGTGGAAAGCTAATATTTAGCCAAACCCGGTTGGACTAGTAAACGGACCCCAGGATGAAACTGGGATAACGCTAAGAGGATGATATATATACATATGCGTATTAAATTGTTTATTATCATTAGTTGAAAGTTGCTAAGCGTGAAGGAAAACATAGTGAGGAAACCTCCATGTCGGAGAGTTCTCCTCAATATTCTCGAAAGAAATGTTATAATAATAATAATAATAAAGTCTTGCCAATGGTCAGTATTTGCACAGACACAACCAAGTGGCCAGGATAATCCATCAGCAACTAGCCCTTAAATATGATCTCATTGGTTCAGAGGTACCGTATATCTGTAATATGTGCCCGACCCAGTTCTCGAAAATGGTCGTGCATTGTTGTACTGGGACCGGTCTATCATTACAGACAGGACTATTGTAGCCAATAAGCCTGATATTGTAGTGATAGACCGAGCAGAGCGACTCGCAATGATAATCGATATCACCATATCGCATGACGGCAATCTCGTGAAAGCAGAAAAAGAAAAAGAGATTAAATATATATTTGGACCTAGCTCACGAGATTGTTGACATGTGGGATGTAGATTCGGCGATCATTGTACCGATAGTCGTGTCGGTGAATGGTTTAACCGCCAAGAGCCTCGACCAACACCTAAAGAGGCTCACACTAGGCAGCTGGAAAAAGTCTTTGATTCAGAAGGCAGTTATTCTCGACACGGCGCGCATCGTGAGGAAGTTCTTGTCTCTGAGGCCCTAACCACCGGTAGCTTGGTCCCTGTACCCGACACTGGTGGGTCTCCGTGGTCCCTTTTATATTTCTAAAGGTTTTTTTTCAAATTAAATATACTTTATTAATATAAAAGAAACTATGTGTAACATAATAAATGGAGTGAATAATAATAATAAATATTGTTTATTTCTCTCAAAAAGGTACAATGGTATACTTATATTTATAGATACAGTAAAAACAGAAACCTTGTTGAGAGCTGGAGTCTGAGTTAGGTTCGAAACCTGTGTGACAGATCTCCAGTCCTCTCCTCTAAACACTACAAAGTTAGCTAAGTATCTACACCTATCAAAACAGTGTCACAAAAACAAAAATAAGAGAAATAATTTATAAACCGTAGTTGTGTGTGTGTCTGTCTGTGTAGGTTTGTGAATGTGTGTGACTGTTGCGTGTGAGAGTTGCGTGTGCATGTGTGTTTAAGTGTAGTGTGTGAGAATTGTGTGTTGTATGTATATGTGTATTTATGATAGTCGTCTATTTTAATATGGAAATTATATTTTCAGTGCCGTCATAATCTAAGTCACATAGCCATTGAGTTACTGCCTTTTTACACTCATTCTTGGACATAGGGTATAAATTTAGAGTTTTGTTTAGCCTATTGTATACGTAATTTCCCAGGAAGTAGAAACATCTTTGGGCTAGACTAGTTTTGACCGAAATCAAGGGACAAACGTTATGTTTCCGACGAGCGTGATGTAACATCGACGGATCGTACTTGGTGTTTGTATGGGTCGTAAGAATGAGGTTCAGAATAAATAATTTTCACACCGAGAGTACATTACAGGTTTTGTAAAGTTCGGTGGTAGGAAATTGGTACGGGAGTCTCCAACCTACTTTTAGTACCGCTCTTTGGGTGCGCTCTAACTTTAGCAGATGTGTTTTATGTGTTCCTCCCCATGCAGCGATGCAATACTGCGTGACCGATTGGCAAAGAGCTAAATAGGTGAGCTTGAGGACCTGAATGTCGACTATATTATTGAGAGCTTTGAATACAAAATAAATATAAGTTTTCGTAATCTTGTGGTAAGTATGTCAATATGTGAGTGAAAAGAAAGAAGATCATCTATTTGTACTCCAAGATATTTAACATAATTGGTTCGAGACAAAACAGGGCAACTACACGACGGATGGGCCCAGGACATTGCAGGAGTGAGCAACGAGAGAATGGGAAGATGACAAAGGCTTGCCAAGAGTGGTCAATGAAAAGGTAAGATAATGTGTTTTTCCAGTATTGAGTTTGAGCCGATTCCTAGCCAACCAATTAGTGACTGAGTTAAGACTGGACTGAGCACTCGCGAACGCTGATTCCCAAGTATCACCATAAGATATGACAGCAGTATCGTCGGCGTACGTAAATATAGTGGTGTTATGTAGCTGAGATTGACAGAGGTCGTTAATATATATTAAGAATAACGTAGGTCCCAAGATATTGCCTTGTGGGACCCCATTTTTAACAGGAAGCTCATCGCTACAGTAATTACCGATCCTAACACACTGCCGTCTGTTGTCAAGATAGGTTTTGAAGAGGGATAGTGGAGTACCTCTGATCATGACTTTTTCGAGCTTTGCGGAAAGGATAGAGACTGAAACTGTGTCAAACGCCTTAGCAATATCCAAGAAAACACCTATAACTTTTTGTTTGTGGTCAAGCTTAGCTACTATTTCGATGGTTAGGTCTAGGACTGCGTTACTCGTAGATAATCCAGACCGAAATCCGTATTGTCGTTGGGAGAAAACTTGGATGTGCTCTAGGAATTTGACGAGCCTGTTGTTCATTAACCTTTCCAGTAGTTTGGAAAGAGTGGGTAAAATAGAGATAGGTCGATAGTTATGCGGCCGGTCTCTATCACCTCCTTTGTGTATAGGGTGAACCACTGCAAGTTTAAAAGCTTCTGGAAATGTACCCGTTCTAAATGAAAGATTACATAAGAATGTAATAGATGGTATCAGATATTCTTTAAATCTTTTGAGGAACATACCGGATATGATGTCGCTACCAACTGTACAATCACTTCTCAAGTTCATTATAAGAATCTCAAGTTCAGACTCATCTGTTTCTAATAAGGCAAATGTATGTTGGTTATATGGAAGGATGTCTGACGGCTGCGAACAGAGATTGACAGTGGCTGCATTAAGTATCGGTTTATGATCGTCCAATATCAGCGAAGTATAAGTTAACTTCGTTCACCGAGCGAATTGGGTCGGATGATGAAAGAAGTCCGAGAGGCTGCTCTGTGTTTTTGACTGTGTGCGTGATAGATTTTATGGCTTGCCAGACTTTTTTAATATTACCCTTTGCATTATCTATTTGACGTTCATTATATTTTATTTAAGTAGATTTAAGTAGGTTAGCGCAGTAGTTCCTATACCTTTTAAAAGTTATTATTAAAATCTCGTCATTTGGGTTATTTTTAAGTTTTAGATGTAAGTGATCCCTATTACGCAAGCATTTTAATAGACCAGGGGTCATCCATTCTTTCATAAATCTTTTGCGATTTGGCACAGTCTTCAGAATTGTGTTTGCGGTTATAATCGTATTTAAAGTATTAATAAAATAAGAGGTTGCGTCGTTGACATCAAGAAAACTAAATATAGGGGTGAAGTCAGTATTAATCATTTGTAATTCAATATTTTCGTAATTAATAACTTTGGAAATTTTAAACTTGTTTGTCGTGCGATTCGAGTAATGTTTAGAACGAAGAAAAAACAAAACTGTATCGTGATCAGTAATAGATGTATTCGCTACATAACAGAAAGCCGGTAATTTAGTTTTTAATATAAGATGATCTAGACAGGACCGATTCTTTCTAGTGCACAGTGTGTGAGCCGGCAACATTCCGGGAAAAGCAGCCATATTTAGGTATTCTGCCGAGCGTTGGTCGCTATTTGTTTCAGCAATATCAATATTGATATCACCGGTTAGCACGATATTATTAAAAGAGGAGTAAGATGAAAGAAGTTCGTTTAGGAAGCTAATGAACATTGACACATTTTGATTAGCAGGCGGGCGATAGATTGATATCAGTATCGTGTTTTTGTTAATCCTTAAGCATAAACAATTTACATCCACCAAAAGCGGTTCGGAAGTGGTAATAAGAAGATGGTTGCTAAAATATACTAGTACACCTTCATTCTGTGACGAATGCCTTTGAGTCGCTACTGAGGTGTAACCATGTATAGTTGGTATACGGGGCGACCTTTGAACCAGCATTCGGTGAAAACAATCAGATCCCACACTACATCACTTCTATTGAGTAGCGTGATTAAACCATCAAAGTTTCTATTAATGCTTCTGATATTTTGGCAAAGAAGCTTTAACGATCTTCCATGTGAGCGAGATAAATTACGACAATCCTCTATCATACAAATCGAGGAATGAGCTGAGGCAATTTGGTCTAAATCCTTATTTATGTCCTGTATACAATTGAATTTTTGCGTCGAATTGGGTAACTATGCAGTTTGAGTGACGTTGATAATTATAGGTAATAGGTAAAATAAAAACTGTCATCCCAGGAATAAATACAAGTATGGAGTGATAAACTGAAACTATCATCGTATTGTCAAAATAGCAAGTAAGACATCTATGGCATATAGACGGGTGAATATTGTTGTTGCGGCAAGTGATTTGTAACATATATTTTAGTGTGACTGTAATTGAGTATGAGTAAGTGAATGTGTACGTGTAACAAATTGAGTAAATGTGTACATAAATTGAGTAAATGTAACATAGAAAATGTAACAAGTAGCCTAAGATATGGTATGAAGTAACATAGTCATTGTTGCTTTGACAATAGCGTAAGATACTTTTCTGATTTTATATGAATTGGTTTCTCGCCTGCGCTTTTACGCACCAAGATCTTTCCGTTTGAGTACCAGCATGCGTAGTTGTGGGTCTTAGCAAGTTGACGGGTATTATACGACAGTTTTTTCATAGCCGGTGGTAGGTGTTCGTCTACATAGAGTGGCTGTTTGTTTCCAACCAAGCCAATGGTATGCGTATTGAGTTTGTCATTGGCAGTACGTTGTTTGTTATACTGCCTCACCTTTGCCAGGAATTCGTTCCTAGTATTAACACAGGTAAATTCAGCCACTACTGGTCTACAAATGCCTGGCTTTCCGGGCAATTTGTTTATGTCACGTAGGGCCTGTGACTGAATATCCATCTCGACGATCTTCCCCACACCAGACACAGTGGCCACAAGATCCTCAGTATTTTCTTGCTCCTTTGTAGGCAGATTGCGAATTTCGATGCTTGCTACTCGTGATTGAAAGTGTAAATCCTGCTGCTGGTTCTGTAGATGTACGATATTTGCAGCGTGCTCTTCTTTTTCCTTCTCCAGGATTTTTACCCTATCGACCATGTCGTCGTATTGATTGCTTATGAATGACATCCTACGTTCAATTTCAGCATTTGAACCCTGAATGGCAAGCCACTGTTTCTTAAGCTCCGTGACGTCGTGTACTAATTTGGATAGAGTTGCGTCTTGGTCAGTTCTCCAGGACGTAAGAAGAAGTTCCTGCTCAGCCTTCCATGTGTTTAGCATGTCAAGCAATTCAGCTTTCAAGTCAAAAAGTGGGTTCACAGGCGTATTTGGGGAGTTGGCTAAACGTTGACGTTTGGAACGTGTTGTAATATTAGTATCGCCTAAGTTTTGGGTGCAGGCGGCTGGTAGATCAGGTTCGGAGGTGGATTGTCCAGTTGCAAACGCTGCTGGGGCGGTTTTATTCTGTGGGGATCGTTGTAAGTTCGGCACAATTCTTATAAAATCTTCCAATAAAAATGTATAAGAAATTTTCAGAAAAAAATCACAATTTTTCAAAATAAATTATCCAGGTTGGCAGTTTGTGATAAAAATAGTTCCAAAAAGAGAAAATATGCCGTGGTTCGAACTCGAGTGCGCCTCTACTGCAAGCACCTCCTTAGCGGGTACGACTGAGCGAGCTTTATTCAAAGTGTTGAAATAAATGGCCACTATTTTGCAATAATCAGCAGCAAGATAAAGCTTGAGTTGTAGTTGTCGCCGTGCTAATGAGGTTAAAGTTCAAATCCAACAACTTTTATAATTATCTACCGACAGTTTGAATATTAAAAACACTTATTTATCACTTATTTAATGATGTTTTCATAATGTTTTTGCACACAATTATCACTGCTATGTTTATTTACACTGTGTTTACTTTTATTTGTGTATAAAGTCACTTTTGACACTGTTTTTGAAATTAAAACTGAGACAGCTAGCAATACGCGTGCGTAGGCGGTGGTGTCACGGACAAGAGGACGAGGAGGAATGTTAAGTCTGCCAACCAGCACTGGGCCAGCGCGGTGAACTATGGACTAAAACTCTTATAGTCAGAAGAGCCCTGTGATCAGCAGTAGGCTTATCTATGAACATGTATGCTAATATTAGAATTAGACAGTAGGCTTTCCAAAAACCAGTAGTCTCGTACATATATTCAACCGATTTGTTCTACATAACTAAGCATACAATCTTCGGCATCACGATATATTTCTTTAACCCAACTACGCTTCTAACATATATGTTCATATTTTCTAACCGAATCACGTTTGGGTCGTCCTTTCGAGGGCGTTTAGCTAAAATGGCAGCCGAATATGAAACGGTACAGGATTTACAATGGGATATACATTTTTGTATGAGCCATATACCATATGGCGTTATTTAAGGACCAAATATTTTTCTCTTGTTGGGTTTTATCGAATTTATTGTATTCCTAGTTTTTGTTAAGTTGGGTTGCGTATTTTATCGGTTGTATTATAGTGGTTGTACACACAGCGCCGAGTACAGTTGCAGTACGATTTTGATATGCAATTACAGAGCGCGCATCAAGAAGTAGAAAATTTGAATTATGAAAATTTCCGCCTAAAATGATTGATACATATAAAAAAATCTGTTGAACACCAGAAAGGAAAAGTAAAGCTTCGCCACAATCCGCACGTAAAAGCAAAATACTGGCAAAGACACAATGTTATGATGATTGTACCGAAAGTCCAGTCATAATGCGTAATAAGGAGAACCAAACCTGTAGCACTTCGGAAGCAGGAAAGGAAACAGTTACACAAGAATCATCTTCTCAACATCATTTACAAAATAATATTAGGCTGTCAGTTTCTGAAAATCTAACTAAAACGAAAAATAAATTGTGCATTTTAAGTAACAGTAATTATAAAGATTCACTATCTATTATCGACGACGTATTTTCTGATTACTTTGATTTTTGCCATTATAGTAAACCAAACAGCACTGTAATTGAACTTTTGAACAACATAGAGAATAATTTAAAAGATTTCTCCCTAAACGACTACTGTATATAAATGATTGGAGAAAGTGATGTTAAGGACGATAAAAACCATATAAAAACTATAAACATCCTGAAAGATACCTTAACAAAACTAACTCATACAAATGTAATTGTTTGTGGCCCTGTATATGTGACTGGTGCGCCTATTATACATTGACATTCAAAACAATAAATATGCTTATCTATTTGATAGTAATACTGATCTGTCACTAGAAATGTTTTCATATTCTACTAGAAAACTAAATTAGCATGGAATGCAAAATATATATCGACGCATAATGTATAACATTTTAATTGATTTGAGCATATATCACGATAATTATAAATTAACAAATAATAGTAAATCCCTTATACGCTGTAATCCTGCCAACGTTTTAACTACTTCGGAACCAAACAATGAAAAATATATTACTTCCCAGTTTTTTCTCTGAAGGATATATATATGTATGTACTGCACCAGAATATTGGAGGATTACTTAATAAATTAGAAGCTTTATGTGTAAATTTGGAAGAACTCAAAGATAACGATAAGTGTATTGACGTTGTATGTATTAGCGAACATTTCATGTCATCGGCACATAATCTAAGCATAGATTTACCGAATTATAGTTTGGCTGCATCTTACTATCGACATAACAGTAAAAGAGGAGGAACATGCATTCTATTAAATAAAAAACATAAATATAAGGAAATAAATGACAATAAGCAATTTTGCGTTGACCATGCATTTGAGTGTTGTGCAATTGAGCTTCTTTCTTATAAAACTTTAATTATCTGCATAAACAGAGTACCCAAACAAAATAATTTGTATACGTTTTTTAACAGGCTAGAAAAACTTTTGATTTACATTAATACATATAAATATAAAAACATTTTAATTGCTGGTGATTTTAATATAGATATTTTAAAGCGTAATAATAGTACTTTAGATTTTGAATGCCTATTATTGAATTATAATTTTAATTTGACATTAAATGAACCGACGAGACTGTCTAGTCGAAACTGTATAGACAATTTTGCACATAATTTAAAAAAAGAAATGTAAGACCGAGATTTTAGAATTAGGTTTATCGGATCATACAGCCCAATTAATAAAACTGCCCTGCTGTAATAATAAAACTGTGCTGCAATTAATAAAACTGTGCTGCTGGATTAACATCTTGGCACATCACGAAACGTGATTATAGTTTGGAAATCATTAAAAAATTTAAAGAATGTATCAAGAACATGTCTTTTTCGAATATTTACCTAACCGATAATCCGAATACAGCATACCAATACTTTACAAATGACTTCAAACTTCTTTATGATTTATGTTTCCCCAAAATACATATTTTTATGAAAGTCAACTGCAAGCCAAAATGGGTATCACGTAGAGTGAAAGCTTGCAGCAGAAAGAAAAGAGATTTACTTTGGGAATTTAGACTAAATCCCACACAAGAAAATAAATCAAAGTATCAAAGTTATTGTAGATTATTTAAGAAGATCATAATGCTAACTAAACGTGCTCAAAATAATTACAAAATAAAAAGTGCATATAATAAATGTAAAGCAGCGTGGCGAATTACAAATAGTGCCAGACCTAATATACCCAAAGAAGATATTTCCAGTATCAAAATTAACGAGAAACCTACAAATAATCCCATAGAAATAGCGAATGCGTTTAATTACTATTTTATCAATAAAGTTAAACCTGTTCCAGGTTCAAATAAAAATGTAGCTGCATTAATAAATCCACAATTAAAATCTATGTTTCTTGCTCCAAGCACGCCACATGATATTTATAAAATAATCAATAATTTAAAAAATACTTATAGTGTAGGACATGACGGCATATCATCAAATATTATTAAAGCGGGTAATGAATACATATGTCACCATTTGAGCCACTTAATTAACTTATGTATATCGACTGGTGTATTTCCGGAAAATCTTAAAATAACATTTATAAAGCCATTATTTAAAAAGGAAAATAAAGAGTTAATGCAAAATTACAGGCCTATTGCTTTACTTTCAGTATTTTCAAAAATATTTGAAAAATATCTCTATCAGGCAATTAATTCATATCTAGAAAGAAATAAAATATTATGCAGTGAGCAGAATGGTTTTTGTAAAAACAAAACCATCAATATGGCAATCTATAATTTTTTAATAATGTTTCAACGCACATGGATAAAAGATCCCCTGTATGTGCGATCTATTGTGATATGTCCTCCGCTTTTGATAAGACAAAGACAATTATTACTGAAACTGTGTGCATACATAGGTGTTTACATAAAATATATAGTTTCAACAGCCTACCCAATCGGGCATTATAATATTATTCTTATAAATAATTACATACTACTACTACTTAAAACAAACATTTATTTTGAAAATATTCATTCATATTGTAAAAAGCTTTTTTAATTAGCCAACGTTTTAAGGCCCCTTTAAACAATTGTCTTTCTAGTTGCTTAATATCTACGAGTAAGTGGTTAAAAACTCGGATTGCAGTTACATACGTGCTTTTGTAATAATATATATATAACATTGTTTATAAGTGGTAACTTTAAATTGTATTTGAAATTATTTCATTGTAGAACAAATGTAGATTGTACATCACAAGAGTTGCCCCAGTATATTACTCCGTAGGTTAACAATGGATATACATAACCAAAATAAGCTAATTTCGCAGTATTGACAGAAGTTGTTTCGACAGGTATAGATAGGGTATAACTGTATTTCGGGTCGCCGTGTGGTTGACGGCATAGAATACAAGTGTCACCACCCCCTATCTTCCCGTGGGTGTCGTAAGAGGCGACTAAGGGATAACACGATGCAAATACCATCTTTGCGTAGAGACGGAAAACTCGACATCAAACCCTATACGACTGCCTCGTTGGTCTCGCGGCATAAATGTGCGCGTGGGATCGGGAGGTCCCGGGTTCGATTCCTGGGTCGGGCGGTGTTATTGGGTTTTTCTGTCACGAAATTCTCAGTAGCCGCACGGAGTCTGGAAATGTGCCCGGTACGGCAATAGGCTCGCCCCTTATTACGTGGGACTAAAGTATATCTGGCGAAATTGCATCAATTTTGTTTTTGTCAAATTTACTTTTAAGTTTATTGATTTTAGCCAGCTAGTAACGCTATTTAATGTATTATTTATTTCAATTTCATATTCAGTGTCATTTAAGTTATCATCTTCTTAATATATTAAATCCTTGCGTTACTGCCTGACTGACAGACACGCTACAGCCTAAACTATTGGGCGCAGGAAATTGAAATTTGGCATGTATGTTTCTTGGGGACCGTAGGGGTGCACTAAGAAGGGATTTCCCGAAATTCCCACGGGATCGGCCAAAACGGGTAAATTAAAAATTGCAGGCGTAGCTGCTGGCGTCCTCTAGTTACATATAAAAATTGTAGCATTATGCAGATAATGCTACAATTTTTATTTTTTATACATAATGCATAGATGGTTAGTTCAGTTAGGCAGGTTATTTCCGTAAATTAAAAATAACAATGGGCGCAATATGCTGCCTTGTGGAACACCTAGTAATACCTTTTCGAACCTTGATTGAATAGGCACTAATGTTTTAGTGGTCCGATCGTACATCACATGAGTTGCACAAGTTTCGATGACTGTGGCTTGCTTCCTATTTTCTAGATATGATTTTATTAGCTCTTTCGCCACGCCTCTAATGCCTATATTTTCTAATTGGTTTAATAAAATATCAAAATACACATACTCAAAAGCTTTTAACATGTCGAAAAATAAAGCAGTGCATCTCTTCTTTTTGTTCATATTTTCCTAAATACTTTGGAATAGTTTAAATATGGCCAATGATGTAGTTTTATTTTTTTGAAAACCAAATTGATTTGCACTCAGTATATTATAATTATCCAGAAATTTTGTAAACCTAGTATGTATAACGTTTTGAAAAACTCGGTAACAGAGCTATGGGTCTGTAGTTATTTAGTTCATGTTTTGAACCTTTTTTATGTATTGGTTTGATTATTGCTATTTTTAAGTCATCTGGAAATACGCCTGTTTCAAGCATGAGGTTTATAATGTGTACGAGGGTGTGTGTATGTGTCGGCAGTGTATTCTATGCTATCTTTTACTAAGTTTACTGGAATATTATCCACCCCATGACATGTTTTATTTTTTAGTTTTTTTGCGATATTTAGTATTTCGGTTCTATCAACAGGAAAAAGAAAGATTGAGTTAACATTTTTAATATTTATAATGTTTTGCGTACTGTTAATGGTTGAGTTGAATCTTTGGGTAATATAAAAGTTATTAAATATATGTGCTATTTCGGTAGGTGATTTTATTTCTTTACTATTTTGTGTAATGTAGTCAATAGTAGGTTTTAACGTATTTACGGCTTGAGTTTGTTGTTTTATTAATGTCCATGTGGCTTTAGAGGTATTATCACTATTTTGAATATATTTTATGTTTGATATCCTTTTATCCTTTATAACGCGCTTCATTATATTACAATATTTCTTGTATACAAACTTACTGTCTTTACAATTATATTTTTTAGATTGTAAGTACAACAGCCTTTTATTTTTACTAGAGGCAACAATACCTTTAGTTTGCCAGGATTTCCTTCTTTCGTATGTAATTTTTAATTTATTCGTGGGAAAACACAAGTTAAAAATTAAGGAAAAATATTCAATAAATATCATGTATGCTTTATTAACATCAGTTTCGCTGTATACTTCATGAAATGGTATTTGAGAAATATATTTTAGAAATACTTCTGTATTGCCTTTTATGTTTCGTTTATATATAAACCAAAATTTTTCGTTGAAACTCAAGCTGCAGGGTATTTCAATAAGTTGACCTACTGGTCAACTTATTGAAATACCCTGCAGCTTGAGGTTCTGAACTGAGGTTCTAGACTTAGGGATCTCAGATCATACTTGATCTGAGATCCCTAAGTCCAGAACCTCAGTTTTATATTTTTTATGATTTGTAATAATATTGTCTATGCAAGTTGCCGAATGTGTAGTTATTCTTGTAGGTTTATTTAAAGTTAAAGTTAAGTTATATTTTTCCACAGTGTTTACAAATTGTTTAGTTTTTGTATTTGGGGAAAGTATATCGATATTAAAATCCCCTAAAATAAATATTTTTTTACTTAATCTTCTCGAACGGATAGTTAATTTAAATAATAGTTTATCTAATTTGTCTATAAAAAGTTGAAAATTACTACTTGGAGTTCTGTACATGGATATAATATACCAATTCGTATTTGGGATGAAAATACCACAGCACTCAAAATGCAGCTCTATTGACATATCATTTATCCAGTCTAATTTATTGAAGCATATACAGTTCTTAACGTAAATGCACACACCGCCCCTCCTTTTATCTTTTCTTGAAAAGTAACTTGCTTTTGCGATTGTGTGAGTCATAATATTCTGCTAAAAAAGCTTTATGCTTATGGTGTCAGAGGCAGTGTTTTAAACTTAATTAGATCGTATTTAACAAACCGACAGCAAATAACAGAAATCAATAAAATCAATTTTTACACAAAACTCTACGAAACTTACACCTCAAAAAGGCGTTATGTACCACATGGTGTACCCCAGGGTAGTGTTTTGGGGCCACTCCTATTTATACTATATATTAATGACTTGCCAAATGCTACCAACTAACCATTGATATTATTTGCTGTCACCATAGCATGCAAGGACATAAATCAATATAAATCTGACATTAATGACTCATTGACATCCATAATCTCTTGGTTAAATAATAATAATTTGAAAATTAATTTAATGAAAACGAACATTATGCATTTTGGACAACGACTACAAAACCCATTAAATAGAAATGTAGTATATGAAAATATAACCATTAAAGAAGCTACTGTTGCTCGATTTCTAGGCTTAAATATTGATAATAAATTAAATTGGAAGGAACACATTGACACTGTATGTAAAAAAATCAGCAGTCTATTTACGCCTTACATAAATTAGCTGCTATTATTAACACAGATGCGTTACTTTCGGCATATTACGGACTTGTGGAATCCATCCTTAGATATGGTGTAATTTTTTGGGCAAATTCTACAAATAAGGAAATGGTGTTTAAAATGCAAAAGCGATGCATTCGAGCTATGTTTGGCATTAAAACTACCGAAAGTTGTAGGCCTTTTTTCATAAAGTACAACATTCTTACACTTCCATCACTTTGTATTATTGAGACAGCTCTATTTGTAAGGAACAACCCTGATCTTTTTCCTAAACTATCTGATTATGTAAGCCGAAATCGCCGTGATAATGATAGACTTCGTGTTCATTCCGCTAAAACAGCTTTACTCTATAAAAGTATAGTATGCAAAGCTCCATTAATCTATAATAAAATTCCACTGGCTATAAGACAAATGAATACCACACAATTTAAGAAATCGCTTAAAAACATACTAATTAAAAAAAGCTATTATAAAATTGATGATTTTCTTAGTGATAAAACTATAAATGCTCAATAATTACCATGTTATTATATACTTATTTTTAATTATAATTATTGACTTGGAATTCTATAATGTATCCACGACCTAAGACTATTACTGTAATTTATATATATATACTGTTTGGCATTTTACTATTACTTTGACATTATTTATTTTTTATTATTTGACATTTTTATTGGGTTATTTTAATTTTATTTATTTTTTTAAAGTGTTCGACATATTCCATTATTGTTTGTTACCGACATAATTTCACTATTTTTTAACTACTTCTCAAAGCCAACACAGCCTTCCATAACATTGCAATTAATTTAAAATTATTTCATTAATAAATATTCTAATTGGGTCTCAACTATATTTATACATGTGATAATAATGTTAGAAACTAATCATGTCATTGTATTTAGCTGTTAAATATATTTAATGTTTATTATTTAATCTTTGCAGGCCACATGTGGCAGAATATGCTGTACAATATTAAAAACTGACAAACTGTAAAATGTTACCATATTCTAGCAAATAAATGATTGATTGATTGATACTTATTGTCTAAACCATAAGGACGGTACAAAGGCCAAAGTGTCTAGATTGACGAGTAGCCAGTTTTACTAAGTAAGAAAAGTAGACGTGTATTTAACGGCCAAGACTAAATGTGCTACAAGCTGATAGTCTGCAATATCTAGTTGGATTAGTATGTGGACTTCGGGCGCCAAGGTCTTGGATGCAACTGGGATAGCGCTAGGAAGATGATGATGATATTGATGATGATAAAATATACGACAAAAATTTTGACGGTACTAGGTAGGACTGTAATGTGCGTATTAGTCAAAGATCCCGGGGCCGCCAGACCTTACTTATTTTCTATAGTTTTATCATTGTAAATAATGTAGTTATCAATAATGTAGTATTAGTATGTGGCATGAGTGTACACATACTTATTAGCTTGGATCGTGGGCAAATTTTTAGGTTTCACATTTCGTTTCGAGAAATTCGTATTGAGAAAATAAGTAAGGTCTGGCGGCCCTGGGATCTTACTCTATAATAATATGTCTCAATAAGATTGTTTCAAATTTCAAGTTGACAAGCATGAGTAATCGATGAGTTGTCAAGTGCATAAGGACTTCATCGTTAGGAGCTGCAAATATGTCGATAGCTGAGTAAAATATTCATTTCATTTACTACCATTGCATGGAATTTTTTGAGCGTGTATGCATGAGTGAATGGATGTTTGTTGCTTTTTGGCGCACAATTAACTGAACGTATTTAATCACAATTATGTTTTTACATAAAATAACAACTGGGCAAAATTGTGTCATACAGTATCTCAATCCTCAGTTAAAGTTATTTATTTTTCAGAACGCTGCTGTTAGGGAGTGTGTGTTTGATGTCATATAAAATGCTGCCAAGACGACTGCATATGGCTTATCGTGTGAAAAAGATAAGTATCAGATCTTATGTTCATCTAAAGCTACACATGCTAGCTGTACCAACCCTAACTTCACACATCTCATTCAAAATATATCGTTTTGGCGGGGGCACTACCGTGCTCCCAGATAAGTGGTATGTTATTTACGTTCAAAATTAAATTACTTGCCATATTTACCTTCAACAGGTCAATTATGTTTCAAAACACGCTCCGTTATTATTTATTATCAGAAAATAATAAAGCAAAACTGTAGTCAAATATTAAGTTTATAATACCCCCAATTAAAACCAAGGCTGCTTGGAATAAAATAGAGCTAATTATAACAATACAATAATGTTCTTTCGTTGCCTATTGCTTAACAATTATATTACTGTATTATTTTACGTTGAGGTTCTTGTTAATTAATATCCACTGTGATGCTTGAGACGAGTAATACATGGAACCCCTTTGTTGCGTGACATACGGACGTTGCTAGCAACTTATCCAACTTGTGATGAGTAAATAATTATCGTTGCGTTTATTACACTCTGTGTGGAGACGGTTTAAGAAAAACATTGTTACACTTTAAACTGCCACTTTTTATTTTGTTGGTTTCGTATGAGGCGAATAAAGAAAGTACGCCTTTAGTGTATTTGAGAAAAGACAGAAATCTCGACATCAAACCTTATACCTGGCCAAAATCAACTCGATTTTTAGAATTATTCTTGATGATCTGTCCTGACTGGGAAGCAAAATAACGACCTCGGACATAGCGATTGAATACCGTCCAAATAAAATACCACCTTATTCGATCCTAAAACCAAATACCTCATGACGTATAATAATTATAATTATGTAAACATATCACCAAACAAAAAAAACAACCAAGAAGCCGTCCAAATTGTTAACCAAACTAACCTACACTGAATAACTTAGTAAGAATGTCTCAAGGTAAATAGAGGGTTACACAGAATCCCTTGACAGTTTAATCCCCTTTAATATACTAAGGGTAGATTCCCTTAAAATATTATGCATAGATCAAAAGACTTCTAAATAGATTAAGTAAGACACGGTACAGTGGATGCTACGGTTTGAGTTGGGGTAAATCTTTGATGAAAGGTGCTTTTAATTTATTTAACTTTACATGTGGTGAATCAATGAATTGATACAAAATATCACTTCATCGTTTTATTCCGTGGGTGTTGTAATATGCTTCTCAGTAAATGGAATACATGTAGAAAATAGTATCTTTGCGAAAAGCTGGAATACTCGACACTAAACCCTCTATCGATGCGTCTGGCAAGCGTGGTATAGTAGGTTAAATCCTCCTTTTTTCCTCCTTCCATTACATCACAATGCTAGTGTGAAGCAAATTAAGTCTTGTAGTAGACTGCAAAAAACTATAGAGTATGGCGTAATTATTTAGATTGTCACCTTGCTAAAACCACTGCGTTGAGAGTCGTGTGTTCAATCCCCACAGCAGACAACACTTCGTGTGAACCATAAATTGTTTGGAGTCTAGGTGCTCTTTGCAAAAGCACCGCTCTAACCCATCATTAACATTTAATTATGCGTTAATTATATCCTTCAAATTTAACCCTTAAATCGTAGGAATATCATACATGTATCAATATAGGCGCTAGCCAACTGCAAATTTTGGTTTAGTATTCACTTTCTACCAAATACAATCTGAATTATAATTTAATTCAGATTCTAGTAAATTACGATCTAGTATATAAATGTAATAAATAAGTGATTGTTCTCCCTATTATTTATTTTAGTATTAATTATTATATTAAGTATCAATTATTGGCGCACACAAATATACCATACCACAAGCAACCTAATTTTATCTTCTTTCAGATGTATTATGTTAGAGATCAGGGAACGTCCGATCAGTCTATTAAACTGCCGAAAAGTATGGCTCCTTAGAAAGGAGTATGGGCCATTGTGATTTAGGATGGTATGCAAAAATTGTAGGGAAACAGGGAAAAGGTATAAATTAGTATTCTTCGAATAAATAAAAACTGAAGGCAATTTGAATTTCTACTCTCACTATGCTTGTTTTGTAAGAAGTAGGCTCAGATCTAGTGAAAAATAATAATATAACTGCCAAAAAGGGAGCGGCGGTTTAGCGTCCTCTCAGAGTCACGTACGTGTATGTTTTGTATCAGATTACCCATCTATAAAGCAGAAGGTGACGAAAGTGGATAATCTCACCTGATGAGTAAAATATTCTAAGGAGTATAATTATAGAGTACCAAAGACCAAATGTTACTTGAAAGGTTGCGAAGACGAATGGATTTGTATTTTTTACTGTTATTCTTTCATCCAATAATTACTGAACAGATTTTGATCAGCTTGTACTTGAAAAGCACATGAGCTACCACTTGTCCCAATAACATAACATATCTTCACGCCTTTTATCCCTGAAGGGGTAGGCAGAGGTGTATTACACACCCACACTTCGCCAGATATGTTTCGGTCCCAATGTAATAGGGGGCGAGCCTATTGCCATCTACCGGGCACATTTTTAAGCGAGCGATAATTAATATTTTTATTTTAATACACACATAACTTCGAAAAGTCATAGGTGTGTCCCAATAACCAACCTCACGCAAAGCAAATCTGCAGGCAAAAACTATTTAATTAATAACTAGAACATTCGCTTCTCCTTCAGAAGTACGTAGACGGCCTACATATAAAAACTTTATTCAACTCAAAACCAAAGTCTACCAAATGAAAACTCTCGTCACCATTGATGAGTAGATAATTAATTTTAATAAGTCTTTCGCCGAGTTCGAAAGTGCTGAATCGGTTTTGACCCAATTTCTCTTAATTACTTCTTAATCTATAAATATATATGAATAGCTTTGCAGAGTTAATTTTGCAGCAACTACATATGGATTTCTATAAGAATTATGGATTTTAGCGGCACAAAATATTTTTATGAGGAAGTTAGTTTAACCTACATCGCTTTCAGGAGATGATTATATAACACGATAAACTGTACTCAATCTTTTTATAATAATACTAGAGGATGCTGATACGCCGGCACTATCACATTCGATCCCGTGGGAATATCAAAAAAAATTGCATAGTGCACTGTCCCCAAGGAACATATGTACTTGGCAAATTTCAGCTTCTTGCGCCCAATATATTTGGCCGTACGTTTTCTGGCAGTCAGTAAGTAACGCAAGAATTTTATACAATAATATACAGATAAAGAGGATATAGGTAACAAAAATCTGCCATTAAAAGGCTATCGGGTTCAAAGCCGCACGAGTGAAGTAAAAACATAATTTAATACGTACTACCATATGCGTATCAAATTGATAATTATCCCTTGCCTCGTTTTCGACTTCACCTGCAATATATTAAGGCATGTTGTATCTACTTTTTACTCAATTTGAGACCTATACTAATTTACCACCTCATTTTTGCGTAATAGTAAGAATGAAAAGTAAAGCTTATGTAAATAAAAAGGTAGAAAATCAACAAGATAACCATCAAAGACCATAACTGTCACATCGTTCTTCAAATGTAATACCCGCCTTATTTTGTCATCTCAACTTCAAAACAGACATTGTTAAAAGCACTTCGAAGAGAAACGACCGCTCGCACAAGTTCGTCAAGGCCCTTAAACATATAAGCCTCAACTCATATATAGAGCAACGGTTGGGAGAGTATTGCCAAAGAAAATAAAATACAATACGATTTGAAACCTTATCTTAATAGCTGAAATGCTCAATATTGTTTAAGCGAGCTCACGACGTGGTAGCTTTATATGTGATTGCTTTGCCAGTGTTGCGCAACATCGCGCGGTCTACTCCCAAAATAATTGCCACTACTGACAGTGTAGTGTGTTGTTAGATTCATGTCCATAGAATATAGATTGATTAGACAAGTCCCAGTTATATTATAGTCATACCACAACGAAGACAATCAGAATGCAGAAATATTCAATTAAAATGGTAAATCAATAATTAATACCTTCAGTAGCAATTCGGGTGCTAAATTAATATTTGATAAATGTTTTGTCAAAATATCAAATATTTTAAAATATTTGATATTTTGACAAAACATTTGAATATCAAGTGGTCGGCAACAACTTTTCGTTTCTCGTAATCTTAATGGCGGAAATACCACAATGCACGGCAATTCATTCTACTTGGATAGTCTTATCCATTCTCAAGCATATGCACTTCTTCAATGAAAATAACGTTTCAAATTATAACTTATAATTATTATCTGACCGCTTTGCTACCGGTGGCTCAGTTGTGAATGAACCTTTACAGTAAAATAATGGATGGGGTGCAACAATGGTTTTAAGAACACGACCACCATTGTTCGTTTTATTGATGAATCCAGGGTTGGTTCATTGTGAACGTGAACTAATATTGGAAAGAAAATATATTATTTTGTTATTTTCTGATTGGAGGTAACACCGGTAAGTCTATAACTATATTTATTATTGGTTCGGCGTTACACCGAAACCGTAGGTTCTAGGCGATTTGGAGAAGGATTAATATTGTGGACTGTAGGATGGCGGTTCTTCGGCGACTAGGCAGTAAGGAAGTGAAAAGGTGTTGTGGTTAGGAGCCTCTTACCTTGCTCGGCAGTCCTTTTCCTTGCAAATGGCGGCCGCTTGGTTTCTTCGGGAATTCTGAAGCTGCTTGAATCACTCCACTACACAAATCACTTTCACTCGCGAGGGGGTTTGTTAGATTTTTTGGTATAAGCGGTAATAATTATATATAGCGGTGCGGATTGCGGCGGACATACGTTTTCGAGCGTCTCGAATCTTCCATTCTTTTTTCGTCGCCGTTGAGCAGGGCAGCCAATAGCGAGGCGTTTTGGGAGGGGATTCATGAAAAAGGATCGCTTGGATTGGCCGAGCAGCGACGAACCATTGACGTTGACATAATTAACTAGCAATGGAAAGGATAGATGGCGCTACCATATCCCCCCGGCCCTAAAGGGTTGCCTTTAAAAAATAAATAAAATTGAACTTAGCTATGTTGGGTGTACTACCGCATAACCCATCAATAGGCTAAGACAGCGATATGACAATAAAATTAATCTAAATTAACTTAAGCGAAAACTACAAACGCAATAACAGCGAAAACTACAAACTAAATACTTAAACTAAGAGGTAGATCCAACTTCAGGCTAGATCTCACTGAGTTGGAAGCGGCCAGAGACGTACAACAGGGCGCACGTAGCTCCCCTTCGCGGTTTTCACGGTAACAACGCGGGTTGTACCGTCCTTGGAAGTATGCAGTTTCTCTACGATGGCTAACGGCCATGAAAGCGGCGGAGCATTATCATGTATTATGACGACCAACGTACCCTCCTGTATAGGGGATGCAGGACTATTTCACTTGGATCTAGCCTGAAGCTGGTGCAGATATTCCGCACGCCAGCGCCGCCAGAACGACTGCACGAGTTTATTCAGCAGAGTATGTCTCTGGAGCAAGCTTGAAGAGTCTGCTTCAGGAGCCAGAAATGACGATAATGGCACTGTGATCAGAAAATGTGCAGGGCTTAACGCGGATGGTTCTGCAGGATCACTACTCAATGCCGTGAGCGGACGCGAGTTGATCAGTGCCTCGACTTGTGCAAGGACAGTTAAAAGCTCTTCGTAAGAGAGGATCGGTTGACCTATAACTTTGAAGAGATGCGTTTTAATTACTTTGACCATGCTTTCCCAACATCCACCGAAATGTGGTGATTCTGGTGGAATAAACTTCCAGTCAATATGATCTATGGAAAGTTCTTCCTGAAGATGAGTACGATAACCCGCGACGCGATTGAAACAAGTAGCGGGAACAAGTTCAATCAATTTACTAACGCGGTTGGCGACAAAAGTCTGCCAGCGGTGAGGAGATGAATAAATCCAAGCGAGCACCACTTTGGAGTCAGAAAATGTGTATATTCTATTAATAGGGTAGTGGGGCAAGACTGTGTCTTGAACCTTGCGGAGCACCTGAGACAGCAGAAGGGCCGCATACAACTCCAGTCTCGCAACTGAAATGGTTTTAACAGGCGAGCCCCTAGACTTGGCGCAAACTAACTGCACCGAGTAGTTAGAACCAATGCGGACTTGCAGATATACGACACCGCCGTAAGCACGCTCGCTGGCGTCAACGAAACCTATTAAGTTGATGGTACATCCATCTACCAACCCAAGATGACGTGCAATAGTAATTTGATTGAGCGCGGTAAGCTCAATACAAAACTGGTCCCAAGCGGCAACGATATGGTCAGGGGGTGTTTCATCCCACTCACACTTTGCTAGCCAAAGCTCTTTGATCAAGAGCTTGGCGTACAAAATTGTGGGAGCCACAAAACCCATTATGTCCCATAGTCGAGCCACTGTGGACAGCATAGTGTGTTTGGTGCACTTATCATCTGGCGGTGAGACGTCATACCGAAAACTATCGCAGGATTTGTCCCAGCGTAAACCGAGAACTTTATGCGGTACAGACTTCTCAAACTCAATGTCTGGAGAAGCTTTATGAGAATCTGGTATGCGTGCAAGAACCTCCTTAGAGTTGCTTGTCCATTTGACAAGATCAAACTGGCCTCGCTTGAAAAGCTGAATAAGCTCTTCACAAAGCGAAATTGCTAGCGGAGCGGATATGACACTACAGGCAATGTCATCCATATACAAAGCGGAAGTGTAGTATAGTATAGTGTAGCGTAGCGTAGCTTAGCATAGCGTAGCGTAGCTTAGCATAGCATAGCGTAGCACAGCGTAGCATAGTGTAGCATAGCATAGCATAGCATAGCGAAGCATAGCGTAGCATAGCGTAGCATAGCGTAGCATAGCGTAGCATAGCGTAGCATAGCGTAGCATAGCGTAGCACAGCGTAGCATAGCGTAGCGTAGCGTAGCATAGCGTAGCGTAGCGTAGCATAGCGTAGCGTAGCATAGCATAGCGTAGCGTAGCGTAGCGTAGCATAGCGTAGCGTAACGTAGCATAGCGTAGCGTAGCGTAGCATAGCGTAGCGTAGCTTAGCATAGCGTAGCGTAGCGTAGCATAGCGTAGCGTAGCATAGCATAGCATAGCGTAGCGTAGCATAGCGTAGCATAGCATAGCGTAGCATAGCATAGCGTGGCATAGCGTAGCATAGCATAGCATGGTATAGCATAGCATGGCATAGCATAGCGTAGCATAGCATAGCATAGCATAGCGTAGCATAGCATAGCATAGCATGGCATAGCATAGCGTAGCATAGCATAGCATAACATAGCATGGCATAGCATAGCTAATTAGTCCTTTATCTTACACACAGTTTTAGCACCCACCTTGATCTCTTGAAGAACAGAACAACAACAAGACGTAATACAATGAGAAGAATGTAACGTAGGTACGGTACCCATAATCACATACCCAAATACCGTCTCAATAGCGGGCGGTAAATCATATCGCTCACTACGTACTATTTTAGTTAGTAGCAAGTGCGGAAATATTGAGGCTCCGATCAAAAGATCAATGCCTGCCGGATTCGCAAACTCCGCGTCTGCTAGCGGCAATGACTCGAGGTGAGTGAGTGATGCTACGTCTACATTAGCGTTCGGCAATGCGTCCGTGATACGCTCCACGATAAGCGAAGAAAATTTAAAATTAATATCCCTGTCATAACGCGAATGTATTTTAACATCTACGGAACCCTTGCAATGTTTTTCTGACCCGCCGATTCCTTTGACCACTGAACTAGTATTTCTAAAGTTATTCCACAATCCGAGGCGTTTGAAACATTCTAATGTTATTAAATTGGTCTGAGACGCGCTATCAAGTAGACAACGTACCATGTGCGGCGACTCATTAACATCATAAACGATAACTTGCGCTGTCGCTAATAGTACCGTCTTAGACGCCGTACACTGCGTTTTGGCCCTGCGCGGATCATTATAGATGCGCGAGTGCCGTCCTCGCGTGCGCGTCGCCCGCGCGATGGATGTCGTACACAACGATATTTCATTCTGAATCGTGGGAGGCGCAGTTATCGTAGCCTGCACCTGCGACGTAAGTGTGTCAAGGTTAGCGGCTTGGCTTGACAACGGACTACATTTATCAAAGTGCAACAATGAAAGGTGTCGTTGATTACATGAACGACATCTCGTCTTACTAGTACAATCACTAGTTTTATGCTTTATACTTTAGCAATTAATACATGCTTTGTTGTCTTTTACGCACTTGTAACGAGCAGTTGGATTTAGACCATTGAAGGCGGGACACTTATAGAAATGGTCGTGCACTATATTACTGCACAGCCACTTCTGTGAATGATTACTATTAGATTCCGAGCATATTACGTAAGATTGTGGATTAGGGACCGGGTTATTATTACTATTTCGCAATTTATTCAACCTTTGTTTGCTACTGTTAGTGTTAGACGGGCTAGGTGAACTAAACTGCGTATTATGAAATATTCGACACTGATCTTTGATGAACGAAATAAAACTATCTAGTGTAGGTATTTTATTATTGCGTTCCGTCATCTCGAAAGCACGAATTGTTTCAGTGTCAAACTTTTTTAAAGCGAGTTGAAGCAACATAAAGTCGGAAAGATCTTCCAATTTTAAGTTCCTAAGAGAATTAACCGCGGTTACGAAGTTATCTATAAACAGCTGGAAATTCGAGACAGATGCGGCACCGGACAGTTTAAGATTTAAAGCTTGGTCAAAGTAGGTAGGCGCTAGGACGCGCGTGTCTTGATATCTATCAAGTAGTGACTGAAATATGACCTGATAATTCTCAGCACTAGGTGTGACACCTGCAAATACGGACTGGGCCTTCGGTGACAGTTTACCTATTAAATAGTACAACCTGTCAGCATCTGTCAGCGAACCATTATCGTGCACTGTAGACTTAAAACTCGCATAGAATAACGGCCATTTTCGTATATCTCCGTCAAACTACATAATCTCGATTGGCGGTAACCTCGGTTTGCAAGCCGCTGCAACGGGCTGTGCCGAATATTTACCCTCCAATTGCGATTGTATACGCTTAATAATACAATAAAGGTCCTCGAATGAGGTGTACGCCTGATAATTCGGTTGTTCATCAGGATTAGTAGAAAGCAATCTTGCGTTATAATCGTCTAACAACTTAAGAAAATCTGTTCGAATACTATCTATTGTCATACAATAGCTGAGAAATGACTCCCTATTACTATCAGAAACGGCTGCGGTCTTTGAACACTCATAAATGTTTTGAATACGCTCAAATAAAATATTGAGTTTTGTTTCTAAGATTGTCATCTCTTTGTCTTCCGACACGCGTGACTTCTTTTGTTGTGACATGCTTACGTAAGTATAAGCTAATGAGACCGAAACAAAATAAGAATATCTAAAGTACCTATTATTTTCCTAAGTACCTAGGCAACACTTTAAAGCGGTAGAATTAAAAGTTGCTTGAAATATGAGAGTTACAAGACAACTATGATAGTTCCAGATATAATAATTGGGTAAGTAGGTAGCTACATAAAAGTATATTACCTACTGATGCGTGCGAAAACAACCATGTGACGGTTATGTGAATGGACTAGGAGTATAGCTAGGTGCTATTACTGCCTAGGTATATAGATATAACGAGGTTTTACGTATAAAATGTAAATGAATCCGACTCGTATGGATAAAAAATAATGGTTCGGCGTTACACCGAAACCGTAGGTTCTAGGCGATTTGGACAAGGATTAATATTGTGGACTGTAGGATGGCGGTTCTTCGGCGACTAGGAAGTGAGGAAATGAAAAGGTGTTGTGGTTAGGAGCCTCTTACCTTGCTCGGCAGTCCTTTTCCTTGCAAATGGCGGCCACTTGGTTTCTTCGGGAATTCTGAAGCTGCTTGAATCACTCCACTACACAAATCACTTTCACTCGTGAGCGGGTTTGTTAGGTTTTTTGGTATAAGCGGTAATAATTATATATAGCGATGCGGATTGCGGCGGACATGCGTTTTCGAGCGTCTCGAATCTTCCATTCTTTTTTCGTCGCCGTTGAGCAGGGCAGCCAATAGCGAGGCGTTTTGGAAGGGGATTCATGAAAAAGGATCGCACGGATTGGCCGAGCAGCGACGAACCATTGACGTTGACATAATTAACTAGCAATGGAAAGGATAGATGGCGCTACCAATTATCATTTGCTTTGAAGAAAGTGCACGCTATTTCTTTTCTCTTTCTAAGTGCCCTAATGTTTTAAAACTTGGTTATAACAAGGTCACGGGTTCAATTGTGTTATTCTTTAATATACAGATGAAATACCTTAAAGTCATGTCGTTTCTGCGAAGACCTTTTGACACGAGATGAGATTTAAAATTTGTCAGTGATTTGCTTTTATTCATTATACTGGTATGGTGACGGATTAAGAATACAAAAGGTCACTTCTCAATTTCATGGAGGACGTAAGAGACGACTTAGTTAAATCATCATCATCATCATCAGCCTTTAACAGTCCACTGCTGGACTAGGCCTCTCCTTAGAAAGGAGGAATTGGCCTAATATACCACGCTGGCCAAACGGGTTGGTATAGGGTTTGTAACAAGTTTTCCTTCTCTTACAGTGCTGTTCTCTGCATAATATGCTCCCTCTGTCGGCTCTTACGACACCCATGGGATGATATGGGGTGGTGACGTGAGGTATGGTGAGTTAAATAAATAATAAATATTCTAACTACATTCACACAACAACATCTAGTCCAAAACTAAGCAGAGCTTGTATTATGGGTACTAGATAATGGATAAACATACATATATACTTTTTTTTGTAAATACATACATATTATACATAGAAACACCCAGACCAAGACAAACATCCATGTTCATGCACACAAACGTTTAACTTGAGCGGGAATCGAAACCGCGACCTTCGGCGTAGCAGTCGCTTAGACTCCCGCTTCGCCAACCGGTCTGAAAATAGACGAATCTAATACTGTCTAATAGTGTTCTTAAAAACTTGATATCAAACCTTATACCAACTCGTCTGCTCAGCATTGTCTTCAAATCTTCCTGTTGACTCACTGTGCTACAGTTAATGTGAAGCAACTTAGGAAGAGCTTAAGTCCAGCGGTAACTTGTAAAAGGCTGTAAAGTAGACTAAATCCTCCCAAAAATAAAATTGCCAAGCTAATAAACCTAAGGCTAAGAATCCCGGATTCCGGGACGAACACGAAATCTGTACAAACCCTTACGAGGGCATATAACAAGTTTATTAAACACGTTCGTGTGCCCATATTAAATCAGCGCGTAACTGGAGCGCCTCTAGGGCGTAATACCACTTGCGTCATACGTGGTAACTAGTGAGGGGAAACATCAGCTTTAAAATACGGTATTTTATAGCAGAGTTTTTAGGTAAGTTAATTTATGACCTGTTTATTGGCGTTGTGTCTACAGAGTAGAATAAAATACAAAATAACTATCGTTGTAAGTAGCGGGATTCAATAAATGAAGCTAATTTTAAACCGTTTTAGTATTTATTTAATAAAATTCAATATTGTTTGCTAATTGTTGGCATCTGAATTAAATAAGAGAGGAAATACTTTATGAGGATAACATTTGTTTGTATTGTTATTTCCACGTTTCAGTTTAAGTTTATTTATTCAGTTATACAGGGTGGCGCAAAATTAATGACTATATTTGGTTCAGCTACGACTTCGTTTCTAAATTAGAAAACAAGAATTTGTTTTTTAAATATATATATTTGTGCCATGAAAAGTTGCATTATGATTTAAATATGATGTCTATTAAATGTTGACCTTCAGAGTTGAAGCACATTTGAGCCCTATATAAGACATTTTCCATAACTAGCTATAACACTTCCTGCGATATGTTTCTAATTTCTTGGTGTATGTTTTGTTAGAGTCTGTGGTTTGTTCACATACATCCGTGACTTCAAATAACCCCAAAGAAAGAAGTCTGGACAGTCTGGACAGCTGAGATCGGGTGACCTAGCAGGCCAAGGCAAATTGCCAAAACGAGAGATAACACGGCCTGGAACAGCATCCCCAATTATTGAATAGTGCGACCAACCGGTGTCGGACGATGGGGAAATCGTCGACGAAATTCACGTTGTTTTATCACTGATAAATAATTATTCCGTAAAAACATTGACACGATTATTCCACGTTCTTGAAGAGTAAAGCGGTCCATGATTATTTATAGTGAATTTTGCATTTGATTAATACAAAATTTTCAATATCAGAATGACAGGAGATGTAATAAAAAAAGATATAAGGAATTTCATCAATATGTTCATAAATATACACATACATACATACATACATAGACTCACGCCTGTTTCCCCGAAGGGGTAGGCAGAGGCATATTAAACGCCCACTTTTCGCCATTGTTTTGATCCCACGTAATAGGTGGCGAGCCTATTGCCGCTTATCGGGATATTTTGTTTGTCAGAGCCTCGTCCGTTGATGGCAGGTGCACCACTTGCAGGTGAGGTTGGCTTGGGACCCTAAGTTCTTGGTGGGAACCCTATGCACCCTTGTTGTATGCATGTTCATAAATATATTGTCAAATTAAGCAATAAGTCCATACAGAATTTCTTATTGTCAAGATTTTTCTGTTTTTTTTATTCTTTAATCATTAAACTACTACTCAAATACATTTTTTCCAACAAAAACGGATTTGCTATTGGCCCGCTACTCACCAGCCAGGTCTTCAGTTCCGTGTTGGGGTGTACATGTATTAGGAGAGCTATGAGACAAGTTTTCCGCTTGCCTCAAATACCTACCCAACATTGATGCCAGCTCTCCTATTATTTCTTTCTAAATTCGTAATTCATAGCCATAATACAAAATTTCTTGAAATTTAACAATTTCTCTAAAATCATAAAGCTGTTTTCTGCAAATAATCAAATTTGAATCAAACAACGCTTCAGTCGATTCATTACTTGAATAACCGCAAAGTTCCCGTAATCCGGGATGTTCCGGGATTAAAGTTGGGCATCAGTAGTTTGAACTTTGAACGTTAGTGGTTCGACCGCTGCGTTTGACGCATAAATACGTTGGTTGTCTTATTTGTAGGATGTTTTTGTAACCTGTTAAGTTATACAAGGACATATCTCTGTGTAACTTTGATAAGATAGTTCTCAAAGCCGTTGTTGTTACCATATTCACAGTGGCACAAGATTTACCGCACAAACATAGCTGTGTATTTTCAATGAAACTAGAGCCTATCTTGATTCATGAGTGAGCAGTAACACTTGGCTTTCAGCTCTCTTAAGTAATTTCCTGTTTGAACCTATATTTATACTGAAAGCTGTAGGCATATAAACGATTTTAACAGTATTTATGCCTTAAATATCTTAGTTATTGCGATTAAAACCCGCTAAATAATATTGTATACTGTAAGTATATGTTTTGTAAATTCTTTGCGTCAGTTCAGATACAAAAACGGATTGTAGCAATGTGGCCAAAATGAGGCAGGTATTTATTCCCTTCAAAACTAATTTTACGTGTAGGTGGGAGTCAGTACCGTAGTAAAATAGTATACTTGTAATGTACATATAAGTCGCAAAAGCTTAATATCAATGGCACTTCATCTCCGAAGGTACTAGTCTCAGCCTCATTCGCATGCTACTGCATCACCCGTGTAGTTAGGTGCAGCAGAAGTGACCATAGAAGGCACCATTAATACAATTTTCACGTACCTACATATTCACCTCATAACTTACAGTGCTACTGAAAAGCAAATTAGGAGAAGCTTAAGTCCAACAACACAAAGAAAGCTGTTAAAAAAAATCTTTTTTTATTTTATATTCTCACGCCTGTATCCCCCAAGGGGTAGGCAGAGGTGTAATATTACACCCACATTTACGAATTACAATCATCTTCATAATGGAAAAAAAAACATCTTCATAATAAAATTAAACACTCAGCTCAGGTAAGCATGAACAAAGTTGTATACTACCTTAAAGCATACCCATTTAGTATTGATTGCACGTCTTAATTAAGCTTCAAGTACTCAACAATAGCCAAAAAGCCCCAAACCGCGCGGTGTGTTACTAAAACACTCTGTAAACTAATTAGTGCCTAGTAGCTTTTATGGTAGGGTAATTTGTACTGTTTATGTATAGCATTTATCACACCGTTGCTATGTAGGTACTTGGAAGATTATACGACTAAGAAAGTTCTGAAGAACACGTTTATTACCTAGTATTCTTACCATTGCACTGTAGCCTTAAGAAAGAAAATGAAATGACAGAAATAAAAGCGTTGACTCTGAGTTTGTATTGGCTTTTTTTCTCAAGAAGTCATTTAGCTAGGGAAATCGGCATCATCTAGAATAGAGTTTTATATAAATAAGTGTTCTAAACAACCAAAATGCACAAATAAATGTCTTTGTAAGTCGTATGTGACCAACGTAATGGGCTGAATATTAAAAGCTGAACCCAAACTCTTCGTAATTCATTGTTTATTCATCTCCTCCAATTATAAGTAGCATTTCATGCATCTGGTGTGATTGGTGTGAGCTCTAATAACTCGCCCTTGAAAATTTTTATATGCGATAATTGATCAGTTTTTCGCCCTACCTGCTTGGGTAGCGGATAATAGAGCCCTAGTTACCCCGCTGCCTAAAATAAACTTCATCATCATCATCAGCCCTTTATACTGTCTCACTGCTGGGCACGGGCCTCTTCTCACCATGAGAAGGGTAAGGGCATAATCTACCACGCTGGCCAAGTGCGGGTTGGCAGACTTCACATGCCTTTTGAGAACATTATGGAGAACTCTCAGACACGCAGGTTACGAAACAAAGTGCACGTTGAGATATTTTTATTCAACTTTCTGTCTCTAGAGCTGAGACACTAGACGTCTTAGTTCTAGAGACCAGTTTACCATCCAAAATGTCTTCAGCGAAAGCCAAAACACGTAACTTGACAGAATAGAGTATCTTAAAGACGTTATTGTCCTGAAGCATTCATAAAGCTTTTTAAGACTTGTAACGTAATACTATGTATTGCGTTATAATATCTCGCAGGTGCTTAACGCAGTGGGTGGAGCTAGCCTGGTCCGAATAGCGCTTCGCTGGGAATTGTTACCTTATATAGTCATACCGAGCCACAGGCAGTCTGTGAGTCATTGGTCTATGCCTATATAAGATGGGTGCGCGATCTAAATCGGTCACTTTCCCTAGTCGACGCAACGCTGCCGCTACACCTCGTGATTATTCTGTCTTCTACTTCCCTATCTACTGTCCCGCTGGGGTTCTCCCTACGCGTCACGATTCTCCCTACGGGTCTACACCGCTACGGGTCTACACCTGATGTTCTCCCTATGGGCTGCAATCTACAAGCTGCCAGCGCCGTGCTGCTACCGGCCGCCGCCTACGCATCAGCTCCTGCCTGCGAGCTTCCTACAGACAGGCCACTGGTGCCTAACTGCACCGGCTTACGCCTGAGTTTTACCGCTCGGCCCACATCGGCTGCACCGCCTGAGCCTCCGCTCAGCCTGCACCTCGACCACCGAGCTACCTGCCCAGCGTGCACTTCGGCCAGTTCACCGGCGAACCTACGAGCAGCTACCCTGCGAGCGTCGGCGAGCAGCAGGAGTCTACATTCCAGCCTTCAAGCCAGTGCTTACCTAGTTCGGTCATACTGTATGTAAGCAGTAGTGAGACGAAACAAAAAACCTGTTCAGACTGGCATTGTTTTTATCGAACCCCGATATCCTACCTGAGACCCCCGTCTCAGACTTGTATGCTTGGTATAAAAGAACGAGAATGCATGCTCGAGACATGTCAAACACGTGTAATAAAATAAATGTGTTCTTGGAATCTTTTCATAAGTCTCTTGTGAGGCACTTTGCATTCAGAGTGGCAACGTCGCAAATTAGTGTCAAATGTAATGGCTTTTATAAATAATATTAATTCAATGAGATGTTTTCGAATTAAATCAAGAGCTATTCGTTACTAATTTGCTTGCTTTACCTGACTACCTACGATATATGTAATTTAAAACCTGACATTAATATGTTGTATCCCATCCTACGCAATATATATCTGCTTACGCTTCATCATTAGGTACGCCACGTCTCCTAATTATGCTTACCTAAATAGTGTTAGACAAGAGCCCAAATATCTAATGGTTGGCTCACATAGCCTCTCAAACAGATCGAGTTGAAGTCACCATTGCCATGCATGGGAATTGTGACTGTCATTCAGCACTATGACAAGGGGAAGGCCGTCCATCACGTTGTTGAAGTGGCAGTTACCTCATGCACATTATGTACATTTCTTTCGCGAATACGATTTGCTCGCCACTAGCAACCTCGCCTCTCATTGCGACGATACCGATTTGTCACCAAAGCAATATGGCATGTGTGCTCCAACCTTATTCTTCCTCTTCAGTCCCTGGTGCAATTGAAGATGGGTCTACACTCTTTTCTGCCCAATACAAAATAAATTTGGTTGTATTTTTAAGCAATTGAACTTTCTCAAGGTCTCTCTTTATCAAATACGACCACGTGTGGGCGGCCTCTATCGCGTTAGGGTTACGTAGGCTTAGGGAACATTAATTATGTGATTCTGTTGGCGTCTTTTGATATGTTACAAATGGAGGAGATTTTAGGTAATTCTGTCCGTGATACGTGCAATTTGAAAACAACGTCTTAGGTGTTGGTTTCGTATTTTATCAATTTTAGTTGCACCTCCCAACTGAGCATCTCCATTTTGTCGGTAGGTATGCACTGTGTGCTCCGACCACAAAGTTCTAATACTTATATTACATCAAACAATAATTCCTCTATTGAGGTAGGAACACGAAAACTTAAATGGCACTTTGACACCACGCAGTGGGTTATGTAAGCCTGTTTGCAGATTAGTGAGGTGTCATTATCTTAATTAAATTTTAGAACTACTCTGTATGTTCTGTAATACTGTCTAGTTTGCGGGTTGTGATACATAGGTACTTGTATATATACGAGTAAGTATATTTATATACAGGGTAATTTTTTATGCAGTTCGGATTTTTTTTCTGTGGTTCTAAATCAATAATAGAACCAGAGAGGTTGGACGTTTAGACTAGAGAGAACATGCTCGCCATATTTCCTTATACCGAACGTGCAACATGTAATGTCAGTTGGTCTTAGTTGGTTAATCAAAACGTCAAATTACGCGTCTCATTTAAAGAGGCATAGACTCCTTACCGACCTTTGACTGCATTCTCTAAATAGCCGTGCTGTCAAGTCCCATCATTGAGGAGTGATGGGATTTGACAGTGAAAGGAGATACCTATCGATGTTTTTTGAATGAGGGATAAATACGGAAACAAACTATCGGACATTAATGTAAAACTGAATCGTACCCGCAAGCTTCGGCGTAGCAGTCGGTTGCACTCACGCCAACTGGGTTGTCAAAGTAGTTCACTGCTGTACTAATATTTACATAAAGGCGAATCATTTGTGCTGGCAGATCACAAATCGGATCACAAATCGGATTACCTACAACTCTAAAAAAATCGAGCAGTGTCCAACGTAAGCGATAACAAGCAACGTGATATGATGCGACGCACACAAATTGCCAAAGACTGCCGCATTAGCCAATCTGGTATAATTCGTACAATACATAATCTAAGTGACAGTTTCTTAGCATCTCATCGCAACGCATCGCTCATTAGTTTATGAATACTTTTTGTTATTGACAAAAAGGATTCATAAACCAAAAACATTTATAGCGAAAACGAACAATTAAACACGTGAAATTTTTTAGTACAGTCTGTCTGGCAAGTCTTTGCAAAGCACTGTCCGGCGTCGACAGCAAAAACTACAATTTCAATATTTTAGTTGTTTACTTCTACAGCTTAAATATATCGACACATACTAAAGTTAGACATTTGACCAAAAATATTTATCAATAAATCATCACTGTTACGAACAACACTTGGTTTCCTAACTCTATGTTTTGTCTACTGTTTGGCTACCACGAGGCTGCTATAAGAGCGTGCTGCTAAACCTATCGACAGCTCTTTCTATCATACTGCATGTGCCATTGGAAAGAAGATATCAATCATAGCAACCGCTGTTGTTATTTAGTGTTACTTCTATGACTTAAGGTTATATTTCTTTGAATAGAACACATTTCTATAAATAACTTTTTACTTTTAAATCCCACCAAATCCGAGTAAAAATATCCGAGAAACAAGGAAATCATAGATACAACGTTATTCGTTGCAATAATACTATTAAACACGAGCGCGATGCGACAGGGGTACGGGACGCGGGATGCAGGACGCGGGGTGCGGGGCATGGTAAAGGACAACAATCCACGAGCCAGCCGCGCGCCAGTCAACGCGGGCGCATCGAGAAAGTGGCACGTGTCGCAATTTCGCGCAAGCGTCGACGCACTCGCCGGTCGTAAGCGGCCAACCAAAGGCTTTTGGATCATGGCCAGTTCACAATGCCAAAGCAAAGCAAAAGCCATGCACTAGGGTACGGCAGACCTCGCCTGGCTACTGACGTCGAAGACTTGATCTTCGAATTCTTCGAAAGGGATCCACGAGCCAGCACATACGATGCAGCACGTCGCTTCGGTGTGAGCCAGTCCGCAGTGTGGAGACTGTTAAACGTAGCCCGTGTCCATCCGTATGTAGTCTTGTGTGAATGGCTTATTAATCAACAATCAACCTGAAGCGAACATCCTATGGACTGATAAAGCACGGTAGGTACGTGAATAACAATAATTTTGAAGCTAGAACACAGTATCTGATCGGTGTAGGTACAAGTCTTTCAACCTTTAGGTAGCGCGCCCGCGCGCTTTATTGTGTCGCGTCGAGCTCACAGCTGATAAGCCATCGGGTGACCATGAACATCTGTCTCAAGTAGATATTCTTTAATAAGCGATAACTTTGTTATTTTTTGGTAAAACAAAAAAAATAAAAATACGTGTTTATTAATTTTCGAAAATGTATAACATACTAAAATATCCGTACTACATAAAAAATTACCCTGTATGTATGTAATCTTGTGAACACGTGTGTTGAGTTCTCAAGGGTAAGTAGGTACTTATTTGAACCAAGATGAGTACCGTGTTTATTTTGGTTGATATAAAAGTATAGCAAACTAGCTGTTTCCTGCGGTTTCACCCGCGTTCTGAGGGAATTACTTCGCGTACCCGGTTAATTTATAGCCTAAGTTACTCCTTGGTACATCAGCTATCCGCTAGTGAACGTCCCGTTAAAATCTGTCAAGCCGTTCCAGAGATTAGCTAAACAAACAGACAGGCAGACAAAAATTGTAAAAATGACATTTTGGTATATGTACCGTGTATACATACATATGCATTTAGTAAAAAGCGGTTATTTGAATATTACAAACACACTCCAATTTTATTTATATGTATAGATGTATCGATGAGCTAATAGTTCTTTAGTGAATAGATCGCGGGAAGCGATTGGATGATATTCTACCTATAGGATAAGATTTCTGTCGTATTTCATAGAAATGCATGGATAGATACCAGAACTGTTGTCAATTTGTCACGACTCAATTAAAAAGTAGGCACGTGCGTAGGTCCTACTATAGTATTTAACTCCGACAAGTATTAAATTTCAATTCATACCATCCTAAATTTTATTATATTACTACGTATAGCATCGTGTCATAAGTACTTAGATGTATTGTCTCAGCCAATGTAAGATACTGCCGAAGCACTTAAGCAAAACGGAGTAGAGTAGTTTGAAAATGGGTTATGTCAAATAAGTAGATATACGGTACCTATTATAATTGTGAAGAAACGAAACGTACCTTTTGTTATCTGTTGCCAGCTATCTGTCACTGTCAAGTCAACAAGTCAAGTGCCAAAATCTTGTAAATAATCTCGATCTGGTTAGAAAATTTGTTTGTTAATGTTTTCTTGTACGAAAATAATGGATGATTACGATAATGTGTACAAACCTATATGCCGAATATGTTTATCACAAAGTAGTGCAGAGAAAATGGTGTCTTTAATTGATGATTGTAGTAATGACGGACTTAGTTGCTTTGGCAAGGCTGTCAATGTCCTAACAAATGTTCTACTACATAAAGACGATGAAATGCCTAGTGCTATGTGCCAAAAGTGTGCTGTATTATTGAAACGTGCAGTTTATTTCAAACTAAAGTGTGAATCTACGAACCAGAAACTAAAACGGCTGATTAATTCCAACGACAACAAAAAAGATTCGCATCAAAAAATCAAAGAAAAAGTATGTGATTATATCTTGTTTACCAAATATTTTCCTTCTGAGACCAATGTTAAAGCTTCTAGTAGTGATATACAGAATAAAAAAGACATAACAATAAACATTTTAAAGGATAAAAGTGACCTTACTGCCCAAGATGATAAGCCCGAAATATGTGACGAGAAAAGAGATGAAATCTATGACTTCGACGATATTTTTAACAATGATGACGATATAGAAAATTTCAAAGAAAAACCAGAGGAATTCTCAGATGAAATAAACAACATTTTAAACACAATTCAAGATATTATTAATGCTGAGACAAGTGGGCTTACTTTCAAAAGAAATAAAAAACAGAAGCAAAAGTATCCTGCACGAAATGAACGAAATCTAATCTGTAAGATATGCCATAAGGTTCTTGCCAATGGTTTGACTTATGACCACCACATGCAAAGGCACAGCCGTTGCCGCTACATCTGTGATCAGTGCGGAAAAGGCTTCCCAGTGCTGGGAGAAATGCATATGCATCAGATAGCAAGACATGGTATCGGACCATATCTGCAATGTGATCATTGTCCATACAAAGCACCTCGTAAAATAACTTAAATTGAACATTTGAGACTGCATACCGGAGAAAGACCATTTACTTGTGAGAAATGTGGCTTGACGTTCCGTAGATGAGCTATATGGAGGAATCATTTACTTTGTCATATGGAGAAGACACATCAATGTACGTACTGCCCTAGAAAATTCTATAGACGTGGAGAGTTGCTCGCTCATTGTAATAATGTGCACGAGAGAATGTTTATGTATATGTGTAGTGTTTGTAGTGTGACTTATGCTAAAACGGAGACTGTGAAACGTCATATGACTGTGAAACATGGAATACCTAGGGATAAACAAGGTAGAATAGTTAAAGTAATTAATGATAAAGTAAATTGAGAGTATTTCTTATCTGTTCAGGATTAAATTGTTTTGCTTTTTATGTATCTTTTGGCTCAAAACTTAAGTAAATGCAGTGAAGCAAAAATAGTCTTTTTTTTATTTTTATAAGGTGCAGTGGTTAAATACTGCTACTTGTGAGCCAAGTAAAACTGCTCTACAAATTGTTGTACAGTTCAGGTTGTTTTATCTTATGACTGTAGGTTGTTTAAGTCTCCCATGATTAAAGTAAAATATATACTTAGTACTTAATACACATGAAGCATTTAAATACTTAATATAATTGACATAAAATCTATACCCAATTTATTTTGTACAAAAAAAATTGTGCATATTCTAAGAAAGATTTCTGTATGTTGGTTGTAATAAACATAAAATGAATTGATACAAATACTACAAGTAGATAGCCGAGTGGATATACCAACAGACTGCCATGCAGAGGGTATCGGGTTCGAGTCCACGGCGCGCACCAATGACTTTTCGGAGTTATGTGCGTATTGAATTATTAATTATCGTTTGTCCCGTGCCTCGGAAAGCATGTTAAGCCGTCGGTCCCGGTTGTCATGAAGATCTTTGACAGTCGTCACAGGGCGTCAGTACCTTCTAAATAAACTGACACTAGTCTAAACCATGGAATATCGCTATCCCTTCGGGTTGCGGAGGTCAGACAGGCAGTCGCTCTGTGGAAAAGCTAATATTCAGCCAAATCCGGTTAGACTAGTAAGCCGACCCCAGATTGAAACTGGGATAACGCTAAGAGAAAGAAGACTACAAGTAACCAAATTGTAAATCACATAGTGTTGTCTTGTGTGGGTTCTTAATCACATACAATACATTGCAGACTTTTTTATGGTGAGGTGACCGCTTTAAGTCAACACTGTTCATACAATTAATAGTGATGTGATGGCTTAGTCTTCTACCAAATTGGAAAAAGTACTCCAATTTGTGATCCAGGTGGTCAATAATATTTGTTGTCTTAATGTTTGTGATTATACATTATTAATATTACTGCTGGACAATGCCTTAAAGCAAACATTTTGTTAACTGACAACTTTACAGGAATATAATATGCTCTATGATCCTTACACTTTTCTTCTGTGAGTGTTGCCTTTAAAAGTAGTCATTTATTTCTCTAAGAAGTAAGTTTAATGACATTGACAATGTATGGAATAAGTACAATTTCTTATTGTATACTTCGATGGGTCCTACGTATACATAAGGGCCAATGTGCAAATTGACAACTTTCCAATACAGGCCCACTAAGTTTCATCTTGATATATTTTTTACATGCTTCAACTGATGTTTTTGAAACTTTGCGTGTTTACTATGACACATATTATGTTTGTTATTCTAGCTACATAATTTTTTTTGAATATTTATTAGTTTTTTGAATAACGTAGATAAGCCTATATGTGTGTCCTATTTTTTAACAAAATTACACTGAAAAAAAACTGGTAAAAAGGCTAAAGTGTCATTTTGGACTATTTACACGGCATATGCTAATTTTGTAAACAACATGTATTTTAATCATTTTGACCAATCTATAATTATTATCAAAAGTATTTTAAACAGATAAAAAACTTAAACAAACAATAATAATATAATTATTTCATGACGTAATTCACATTGAAACTTATACGTTATCTTACTTGATGACGTAATGTGCTTAACCCACAGATTGGTCTCAAATTAAAACCAAATAAAACAATTAGACTCCTGTCTTTTCTTTTCTTCAGAATTATTAACGTTTCTATAATCAAAATGCAATCAAATAATCAGTATTTAATTGAGGATACTTGAACTTAAGGTAGTAATTTAACAATAAAATAATACTTAAGAAAATACTGTATTATATGGAAATTAAAAACTTGTTAAACTTTATATTTTTACATACATACATACATATACTCACGCCTTTTTCCCGTCGGGGTAGGCAGAGACAACAGAACGCCACTTGCTCCTATCCTTACAAACCTCACGCGCTTCCTCTACACTCATTACTCTTTTCATACATGCTCGCCGGTTTCGGGTACTTCGGACCTTTCCGTTTCTTAGGATGTCTCCAATTTGGTCGAAGAATGTCCGCCGAGGTCTGCCGCGACCGACTTGCCCACACACATTTGCCTTATATATCTGATTCGTCATTCTTTCTTCACTCATTCGCTCCACGTGTCCAAACCACCTAAGCATTCCTTTCTCAATCCTTGTCACCACATCTTCTTTCAGTCCACTGCTCTTTCGTATAGTTGCATTCGGAATTCTATCAATCAGTCTTACCCCACACATACTACGCAGTGATCGCATCTCAACTGCGTTAATTCTACTTTCATGCTTTTTCTGCCAAACCCAGCTCTCACTTCCATACATCAACGTGGGGACAAGCACTCCATTGTGAACCGCCAATCGTGCCTCTTTTGGCACCTTCTGACCGTTCATAAACGCCCACAGTGCTCCATTTACACGATTTCCCGCAGTCACTCTCCTTTCAATGTCTCCCTCACATCTTCCGTCCCTTGTAAATACGCTACCCAAATATACAAATTCCTTTACTTGCTCTACAATTTCACCTCCAATCGTAATATTACACTCAGTCACACTTTCATCTTTTCAAACACAATCACTTTCGTCTTTCGTGCATTAACTTTCATACCTTTCGCTTTAAAGCTCTTGTTCATGCAGTCCATCATGTCTTGCAACTCATTCGCCGATGATGCAAGAATGACTTGATCATCGGCATATAAGAGGCACTTAACACGCACTCCTACCATATCGATCCCGCATTCAGTTTCTCTTATATCATTCATGCAGCTATCCATGAATACGTTGAACAACCAGGGCGAGGCTGCACACCCTTGTCTGACACCTTGGGAGATGTCAAACCAGTCCGAATAGGCACCATTGATTCGGACACAGGCTCTAGAACCCCTATACAGGGATTTCAGAGCCTTATTATAAAGTTGTCTACCCCATACATGGATAACACCTTCCATAATTCCTTTCTATTCACCCTATCATAAGCCTTTTCCAAGTCTATGAACGCGCAATACACCTTGTGGTTTTTTGCCATAAATTTTTCGGTGACGCAGCGCAAGGAAAAAACTTGATCCGTACATCCCATTCCCTTCCGAAATCCCGCTTGCACATCCCATATCTTGTCATTAGTCACATTTACTAATCTGTCAATCAAAATTCTGGCATACATTTTTCCAACAACACTAAGAAGGCTGATCCCGCGATAATTTTGACATTCCTGCTGCGAACCTTTGCCTTTATAAATTGGAACAAGCACTGCCTTCGTCCAATCATCTGGAACTTGGCCCTGTTTCCAGCATAGATTAAAAAGGCGATGCAGCAGGTTAACTATGAGTCCGTTGCCAGCCTTCAACATCTCAGTCGTCACTCTATCACATCCAGCAGACTTTCCTGACCTCATACCTTTTAACACTTTCATAATTTCATCCATGCCAATTTCATCAGTCGGGCTCACAAACATATCTATAGTTTCTTCTTTCTCTATTTCACACACATCTTTCTCAAATAAACTCTCAAAATAATTCTTCCAGCGCTCTAATATCTTTCTTTCTTCATTCATGGCTTCACCTCTTTCATTTCTAATCACTTTCATCGATGTACTCATATTTTTACCTCGCGCTTCTTTCACGAGTTTCCAAAAGAGTTTTATATTCTCTCGGAAACTTGCGCCGAATTGTTCCTCATACTTCTCCTTTTTCTCATTCTTCTTCCTCTCTATACATTCTTTGACTCTAGTTTTCACACATCTATACTTGTTCTTCATTTCTTTAACACTATCTTCATTCATACCACCACTAGCTCTATTCGTCGCCTCTATTGCTAGGATATCCAGCCATTCTTTTTTCTTTTCCTCAACCATTCTTCTAGTTTCATCATCCCACCAGTCAGCTTTCTCGCATTTCTTACTTCTTCTTCTACTCAAACCGCATACTTCTTCAGCACATTTCACAATGTTGGTTTTAAATACCGACCATACCTCACTCACACTTTCCTTATTTACAAGATTCCAACTTTTGTCCATCCGTTTGCTCAATTGCTTTTTGTACATATCTTTCATACCCTTATCTTTCAATCTTTCCACTTTTATACGTTCTAATTATGTAGTGGAACCTTTATCTCGGTGCCGCCAGCGTTTAAAAAGACCACTTATTTTACTGACAATCAAATAGTGGTCTGTGCCAACATCAGGTCCGCGATAAGCTCTGGTATCCACTACTTTCCTTCTCATTCTTTCATCTACTATCACAAAGTCTATCATGCTTCTTAACACAACAATTCCTTCCTTCTTTTGCCACGTGTACATCATCATCATCAGCCTTAAACAGTCCACTGCTGGACCAGGCCTCTCCTTTGAAAGGAGGAATTGGCCTACTATACTTGGTACTACTACTTGGGTTTGTATCAAGGTTTCCTTCTCTTACAGTGCTGTTCTCTGCATAATATGCTCCCTCTGTCGGCTCTTACGACACCCATGGGATGATATGGGGTGGTGACAATTCGTATTCTTAATCCGTCACCACACGGACCACGTGTACATATGTACCATTTTATGCTGGAACCATGTATTCATCACAGACAGATCCATCTCCACACATACATCTAACAAGTACACGCCGTTGTCATTGACACTCTTATCTCCAAACTTCCCTAGTACACTTTCATACCCATCACGCTTCACTCCCACCCTTGCATTAAAATCTCCAAGCATGACAATACGTTCATTCCACTTACGCAATAACACGACTTCTCTCTCTTTATATTTTTCTTCTTAGATAATGTTCTAAACATAATATAAATTTTGTCTTCTTGTTTATTAGGTGTCCTGTGTCGCGGGGAACTTTACAAACATACAACTAACGGACATAATGAACACCCAGACTCGAAACAACAATTTATGAATAACACAAAGTGTTGCCTCGTGTGGGGATCGAACCCACAACACTTCGGCACAGTGTCAAGCGGTGAGGCGGCTGCTTAAACCACTACGCCAACCGCGCAGTCAACTTTTTTGATTTTAGACCATGTCACTTTTTGCCCCTCTGAATTAGTTAAAACAAGCACTAGATTGCATTTCTTTGAAGTCGAATATCATGTTTTGAGATACATCTATAACATTATAAAGAGCACCTTTAACTTAAGCCAATCTAATTAATGAACTCCACTCAGATGGTGTATAAATATTCTTATGTCTAGAAGCTTTCTCAATGGTGGCATGTATGGAGTCACCCTCATTTTGTGTGTCTTTTTTCAAGGAAAGTATATTAATATTAAGCTCTTTAGCAGCATAAAGATACATATAAAACATTATTCTATTCCTATTTTAACCAGTACAATTATCTGTCCATAGTCTAAAGTCATCACAGCATTCTTTAGTCTTAAGTTTGATAATATCATTAATACAACTAGCTATTTCGTTTGGGCACTTCATAGCTACTTGTTCATTCCATAAGTAGCAGGTACCAACCAAACTTCCAACATCAAACACGGATAAATTATGAACTTTCAATCATTTACAATAATAAAATAGGAGCTAGCAATACCCTTTGTAAATCAAAATTAGTACAAAATATTTTAGGATTATTTTGTGAGGCATGTTTATGTACTCAACTGACAGATTGGCCGTTGAAGTAAACAAAGAAACGAGATCTTACCGCGTACAAGTCTCTAATGACCGCTTGGCCTTTATACGTTTAAAATTGTGTCACATAAGCCCTTTTACTTCACTTTTAAATTGTACTTACACATACAAATGTGTAATTTTTTTAATGCACATTGTAAACTAGAGTAAAAGGAGTCATTTAAGCCAAAAAAAATGAAAATACCCAAATTGTTGCATTGGCCCTTATACGTAGGACCCATCGACTTGGTTGATTTCTTTTAAGAAATACACTTTTTAAACATTAGAATGTATTTTAATTTGCTGTCATTTTTAAACAGGTTTATAATATATAAATTTATGTCATGTAGAGATCTTGGAAAGAAAATTGATTTTAAGAATAATGATATTGCAGTCATCAGATTGAACTCGCTCTGTAGAAAAGTAATATTCGGTTTAAATCTGATTAGACTATGCCAGGATGATAATAATATCTTACAGAAATCAAATTCTTTTTTAGGGTTCCGTACCTTAAAGGTAAACAACGGGACCCTATTAGGATCAGCGCACACCGAACTGCAAAATGCTCGCGCTTGGCTGAGCAAACTTTTGATTGCTCGACCATGCAGGCGACATGCTCGCCCTTCCGTGAGCAAGCTCCGTTGAAAATGCTCTGGGTTCAAAACGCTGAACCAAACTGATCAACTTTTCTTCGTCCATGATTTCCAACTGACGCCGGCCGCGCCATAAGTAGTAAACGCACGTCCACACAGTCTCCTCGCTGTGGCATACTGAGCGCGGGCGGCACGCGGCGGCTCGAGCACGCTCGCGCATGTAGAACGCATACTCGAACATTTACTTGCAAGCTCGAGCATGTTCGAGCATCAAGTTGGTCGTGTATTCAGTATTGAAATGTATGGAATTATCATAAGATAAATTTTTCAATGATTTCACAAAATGCTCTGCTCTGCTCTTGGTGTGCGCTGACGCTTACTAAACCTCCGCTGTCTGTCTGTCTGTATGTCACCAGGCTGTATCTCATAAACCGTGATAGCTAGAAAGCTAAAATTTTCACAAACTTTGTATTTCAGTTGCCGCTATAACAACAAAGACTAAAAATAAAAAAATGAAAATATTAAGTGGGGTCCCATACAAGAAACGTGTTTTTTTTCGTATTTTTTGCTCCAAATTACCAACGGTAACAGGTAGACGCTTAAAATTTCCCCAGAATATGTAGTTGTATGTCACCTTACAAAATAAATCATTAAATTTTAAAAAAGTTAATAATAAAGTGGGGCTCCCATACAACAAACGTAATTTTAAAGCAATTTGTTACTCGATCTTAGTAAACGGGTAGAAACTTAAAAAATAATTAAGTATACATACAACAAACGTGATTTTCTTTTATAGATGATGGTACAGAACCCTTCGTGTGCGAGTTCGACTCGCACTTGCCCAATTTTTTTAAATTCTACTTTTAATTAATAGGTGAATGAGTGAAGAAAGAATGACGCACCAAATATATGAGGCTAACGTGTATGGGCAAGCCGGTCGCGGCCGACCTCGTACCTCGTAGGACATTCGTCGACCAAATTGGTGACGTTCTGAAAAACGGGAAGGTCCTAAGCACCCGGAACCGGCGAGCATGTATGAACAGAGTAATGAATGTAGAGGAAGCTCGTGAGGTTTGTAAGGATAGATGCAAGTGGCGTTCCGTTGTCTCTGCCTACCCCGACGGGAAAAAGGCGTGAGTTTATGTATGTATGTAATTAATAGGTATACACTCTGCTATTAAATACTTATGGTTTCAGTCACAAAAGAAAAGTGAATTATATATAATTTTCTTCTTGCATAATTGAAACTTATTTTTTTTTTCTTTATTTTATAAAGACTTTGAGCCATAGTTGACTATGTCAGTCCTATAAACTTATAACATAATACAGAAGGTATAAATGTATAGTCTTAAAACTACCTGTGTAGTACACTCTGCTACACTTATATATTATTATTACTATTAGTTAACTTATCTATTAATTTATATAAGACCACAGCTGCCTCCGACGTAGGATTAGATAAAATACTTAGAAATATTTTAACATCATATACATTTAGTTAAAGCTGAGATTTCGATTGAGCTCTCAGACTCTCTGAACGTATACACTCTGTTAGAAAATGATGTACATCTTCAACAACATGACATGACAAGCAATTGGGTGAATCCGTTTTTCTAACCAAAGCCTCAAATTTATTTAATGGCATGTGACTGATCTCAATCTACAAGCTATAACAATTAATCTTCTACATAGTTTAATATTAACAAACCTGCAATGGCTTGCTCTGAACAACTTTATACCTCACCCATTTATTAGTAGATAATTATACTGTTAAACTCTGACTCCCAGGTGCCAGTTCATCATCATCATCATCATCCTAGCGCTGTCCCGGTTGCGCTCCAAAACCCACGCCTTGGAGCCCGAGGTCCGCTTCCCGGCTGTGTCTCCTCCAATTCGCACGGTCTTCAGCATCCCTGGTGGTTAGTTGGTTGGCACGCATATATTTATTTATTTATTAAACTTCCTGCACAATACTGTACATAGGCGGACTTAATGCCTTAGGCATTGTCTAACAGTCTACCTTAGGGTGATGCAGAGATAGTTAAGGCAGGTATTAGGTGGAAGTACTTTATAATTGAATTTATATGTAACTAGATACATTAGTAAATAATATACATAACACACTTATACAATACACATAAATTTAATAATTAATTAAATAAATAGTTAATAAATAATTAAATATATCATCCCTTACGACGTAAAGCAAGCATTTCTTTGGCCTTTCCCGTTTTCCGGGGCTCGGCGGAGGTAGCATGGCAAGATATTTGTTACCCACGTAAGATTCCGGTTGACGTAAGACGTCGCTATACCAGCGTAGACGACACTCTTGCAGTTTGTCAGCAATGTCACGGACATAAAGGCTACCCCGGATGCGGGCGTTCCTAAAGCAGACTCTGCTTGTGTGTCACTCAAGCACAGGACACGTCTCACTGCTATATAACAGGACAGGTCTAATGATGGATCTATAGACCTGTCTTTTGAGCTTAATCAGCATTTTGGGGTCACAAATGACACCGCTCACCTCACGCCATTTGGCCCAGGCTGCCGAAATGCGTGCCTTGACGTTGCAATCGATGTCACCAGACGCGTGCAGTACTGATCCCAGGTACTTGACCAGGTCCTTTCGCTCGGCAATGTCTCCGCCTATACGAATTGACGCGGGATCTGTACTGTTGCAGGCCAAGTACTCGGTCTTCGCCACCTTTAGTTTCAGATCGCTGGTCTCAAGCGATTCCTTCCACGCATTCACACGCCACACCAGTTATACCTCTAATAAAGTAAAGAAGTAGCACTGGAAATAAAAAGTGAAAAAAGGGCAGCGATAGCCTAGTGGAGAAACCAACAGACTGCCATGCAGAGGGTATCGGGTTCAAATCCATGGCGCGCACGAATTACTTTTCGGAGTTAAGCGCGTATTAAATTGGTAATTATCGCTTGTCTCGTGCCTCGTAGAGCACGTTAAGCCGTCGGTCCCAGTTGTCATGAAGATCTTTGACAGTTGTTATCTTGTCGATTGTTTCAAGGGACAAAACTCCCTTTTTTCCAAATCCGTTGCTTGCTCCAAGGGACAAAAGTCCCATTTTTTCTGAAGCCGTAGACTGCGCACAAGGACAAACTTAACGGATTGTGCTATATTATATATCAATAGACGCGTAATGAAATAAGCTTTCGAATGATACCAAATAACATCAAATAATATACATGTAGTCCACGCAAGGGCAGTATAAAGTGAAAATTAGAAATATTTTCCCACAATTTTTGAGCGCGATTTTATATTTCTGACATATTCCTTTTTCTCGTCGTTTTTTATTAAGGGAGGTATATAAGTATTATACACGGTTAGAAAGATTATTTAATTTACTTTTAGAGGAACTAAATATAATTAAAAGAAACATTTTAATTTTAAACACAAAAAAATAAAACAAAGAATTGATTGTTAACTGCCGCCAATTTCCGTATTTTATTTTTAAATACCTTTTTATGTTATATATCTTGTCGCACGAGTGATCGATTTTCACGGGATAGCCGGGATCGATCACTCGCCGAGCAATTAAAAAGAGATGATTAGGTTGTCTTACGGGAAATAAATAAAAAATATCACCAGGAAAGATTAAACTCGCGTTATATTCCAGATTCACAATGGTTTTGATTACATAAAAAACTGGCACTTGAGGTTAACCGACTAGACAAGTATCCAGGGCGTAGGTCGTAGGTTGACACTCCACAGGTCCTCGGGTGTGTACTCAGCTTTGACGTGTCTCGCAGCAGAAAAAAGGGCCCAACCACGTGTGTCGCTGGTATATATATGGTCGGCAAGCGGGGGAGGGCTCCCCGCTGCGGTGCGTCATCGTAGCGGGGGCTCGCAAGCGCCGATGCACGACGTCACACCCCCCCCCCCCGTTAGGCCGGGATTTTCCCTAAGGAAAATTCCCTAGCCCAACGGGCGTAGCAGCCCTGAAGATACTCCCTGGAATTAGAGAAAACAAGGGCATGAGTACCTTGAACAAGTGACAACCCTAAACGCTAATTAGTATACCTAAATAATAATGACCCACGCTTGCATTCTTCACGCGTACAACGGCAGTCTGAACTTGAACATAACCATTTATCATTCATAATTCATCACACATACCTACATGTAAATGCCAAGGCCAGTGTAATGGCCCAATAGCAAAGATAACAATCTATGGAGAAGCGCTTAGGGTAATTATTAGGTAATAATGATTTGTAGATATAAGAACTTGATCTAGCCCTACGACTTAAAAATCTTGGGTTCGGCCTTTGCCACTAGATAAGTAAACTTTTTGAATATAATTAGGTGTAACAACAGATTTTTCGTAACGATGAACAAAAATAATATAAGCCGCAGACACGACCGGACCGCCCAATGTCAAAGGAAAGAATTTAATAAATATTTTGCTCTAATTAATAACTACAACACGACTAGTAAACACCTTTTGAATGTAAACAATGGTGAATCATTAGTTAGGCATTTATTTATCGGCGCGTCGCTGAGTGAACGCGCGTGCGTCATAACGACAACTAGGTAGGTACGATCTACATGGTAGGTACTATTCGACTGTTCCGAGCTCGCGACGCACGGTTAATTACTCTGAATGTTTATAAAGTACCTATAATGACAATTTGATTATGGAATTTATACAGAATTAAGAATAACAACAGAACTTCAGAACAAGGCACGGCGAAAAACAACACGCCAATCAATATGCATTTATAGAAAATACACATGCGAGAATCGAACACCAGACCGATCCTACAACGACCTTTTAACCACTGAGCCATAACTGATAGTTAGATAAACAACAGATTCTTTGTAACAATATTACATGTAATAAACTTTATTACCATTTATAACTGAAACATTTATTCATTTTATGTTAGCATGTTTACATAAATCATTAACACAACACAATACATTATCTTGTGGGCTTCGACTCGAAAACATAAGAACCATTGTTGGCCTTCGCAAATGATTATGTAGGTAATTATAACTTAGTATAGATATGCGTCTTACATTGTTGTTTTTATGCTTTTATTATTCTTTGTAATTAATAAACTTTAAGTCTTTGATGTGCCATTCTCCTAAAGGTTTACCGGCCATGTCGTTAAGTTTGTATACTAGGGGTGATTTTTTTGAGGCAATCTTACATTTAATAAATTTAGGCGCCAATTTCTTGCTAAAGTATTTATCCTTGTCACTAAGTAGAAACGTTCTGCGCCATACTATATCACCGACATTGAATTCTGCCGGTTTACGGCGAAGATTATAAGATGAACAATTTCGTTGGTGGGCCGACAACAGAGCTGAATGTACCTTCTCGAAAATAGAGGATAAGTAGCCTAAAGTTTCGGCATAGCCGTCCCGTGGTTCAAGCACCATATTGGAATTAAATTCCTTGTCAATATACTGAGAACCACATGTTATGACCTCCCTACCAAAAACAAGGAAATTAGGAGAATAATCAGTAACCTCACTAACTGCGCAGTTAAGGGCGAACTGAACCTTAGTGATTAAAGTGTCCCAGATTCGATGATCAGATTCTATGAAAGTTGAAATAGCTGTAATAATGGTTTTGTTGTAGCGTTCAACTGAGTTAACGTGGGGAGTATACAACGGTGTAAAATGCAAATTTGGAATTTTATATTTTGACAACATACTTTTAAAGGTTGCGCTAATAAATTGTTTACCGTTATCCAAAACAATAGTAGATGGAATTCCATGCACCAAAAATACATTTTCCTCGAGAATTTTTGTTATCACTTCTGCAGTTGCCCGTTTAATGGGGAAAAGCAAACAATATTTAGAGAAACAACAACTGACCACAAATATAAAAGTGTTTTGTTTTCTGCTGGGGAGCAATGGACCAATTAAATCAATACTAATCGTCTGAAAGGGCTTTTGACATGATTTGGGTTTTCCCATTAGACCTAAATTTGGGTGGTTTTGGTGTTTATGGGTGATACAATGTTCACATGAACTGACGAACTTGACAACATCGGAGTACATACCAGGCCAAAAGTAATTAAGTGCAAGACGTTTGTATGTCTTAAAGATACCCAGATGTCCAGCAGTGGGCGAAGAATGATTCTCCCTTAGAATGTCAATTCTTTGGTCAGACGGAATAACCTCTTTCCATTGAAATTCTCTAGTGAGAGGGTTTAATGTTTTTTTTAAGCAATACAATTTATTGTTTATTACTTGAAAGTTAACAAAGGAAGTCGGAGAACTTAAACAGCCTTTATAGATATTTAAATACCAAGGATCATTAGTAGAAACTGGTAAATTCTGATTAGAATTAATATCTATATTTATATCATTAGCAATAGCAGAAACGGGTAAAGAGCGAGACAGAAAATCGGGTAAAACGTTATCGGAACCCCGACGATGACGTATTTCGAAATTATAGGAAGATAAGCGAACTCCCCATCTAGCTAACCGGCCAGTAGGGTTATTTAAGGACAAGAACCATTTCAAAGCAGCGTGATCAGTGTAAACAATAAACTTTTTACCATTTTCAACGTAACAACGCCAGTGTTCTATAGCAGATAGAACAGCCAGGGCCTCGCGCTCTGTGGCACTGTAATTTTTTTCTTACTTACTGAGTGATTTGCTATAGTACGCTATGACTCTTTCCTCACCATTTAACCTTTGACAGAGGATCGCGCCAAGACCAAAATCGCTAGCATCTGAGTGTATTTCAAACGGTTGCGAGTAGTCAGGACAAGCCAACACCGAGGAGGAAATCAAACAATTCTTTAGGTTATTAAACGCTTTTTTTTTCTTGTGGTGGGTAGTTAAAAAACAACTGTTTTAGAATCAGCTGTTATAAAAGTTTTTAAATAAAATACTTTAAGTATATAAAATATAATTTAAATGTTTAATAAGTATAGGTAATATCTAATACCTGCCAGTCAAGTGTTATCTCCACTTTACAACAACAAGAGTAGCACAACACATTCACTAGCACTGCACCTTTATGATGGAGACCTCAATAATCAACATGCAGCAGTATTTTGAGGAGCGAATGGCCAAATTTGAAGCAGATCTCAATAAGAAGCCTTCTAGTTCCAGCAGCTTGGCAGAGGAATTTGCGGCATTCAAAGACTTCATTCTGCAATCGTTGAAGTCCTTTTCCCAGCAGTTAGAGTCTGTCGCCCGCCAAGTGGACAGTATGGAGATGCGCAGCCGCCGTAAAATGATCCTGCTGCACGGTGTTGAGGAGGGGAAGAACGAAGAGACAGCTCAAGTGGTCACACAAGTCATCAAACAGGATCTCAAGTTGGACTCTTTCACAGCGTCAGACATCAAACGATGCCATAGAATGGGGCGGCAGCTATCCGGTAAGAAGCCCAGACCCATCCTCATTAAGCTCCATAGCGTTGCGGTACGGGACACCATTTGGTTTTCTAAAACCAAGTTAAAAGGAGCGGGTCTTACGCTGTCCGAATTTCTGACTCGATCGCGACATGCAATTTTCATGGCAGCGCGAGAGAAGTTTGGTGTCGCGAAGTGCTGGACCAGGGAGGGCTCCGTGTTCGTTATAGACGCCAATGGTCATCGACATCGGATTTCATCCACGGGAGATCTCGACAAGATCAAGGGCTTGGACCCGGAGAAACCTGCGACGAAGGCGACCGCAACGAAAACCAAACGAGCTCCAGCACCGAAAAAATAGGGTTTTTATGTTCTTTCGTGTTTGTTTACATGACCGGGTGAATTACTTTTCGTTTTACTTATTTACTACCTTCTTTCTTATTATATTTTCGAAGCTATACCTTATTTTATAAATCTCACTTTTTCACTGTTGACTTAACACTTCTCATCTGACAGCTGTCATACCATAGATTTCTACCTATTTGAAACTCAGGCTTTTAATACTTTCTTATCTTTTTTACAGAGTACCGAAATTTTAATTCACCTGGTCTAGTTCTTCCAACTGTCTTTTATTTTATTATTTTTTTTTTTTTTTATATATTTTCACTTATTTGCATCTTGATATGTTCAGATATCTGTTTGTTCCGTTTTTGTTACTCGGGAGATACTTCATTGTTTATTTATGTAACACGTAACTGGCGGGTGGAGTTAACGACTATACTATACATATATTTATATATACATATATTTTTTTTTTCTTCAATATAAGATATATATTATTTTTATATTATATTAATTTATTTATTTTTATATTAATTATTTGTATTATATTTTATTTTATTATGTTACATGACTATTTTAGTAGTGATAGTGACAGTTTCCACTCTGTTAGTAGTCATAATGATAGTTTTGTAAGCATTCCTCCTCTACCTGAAATACTTCAATCAGAGTTTGCCGATGTACCCCATAACTTGAATGTCGTTCACATCAACGCCCAGAGTATTCCTGCCCACTTCCAGGATATGCTGACTACTTTCGACTGTAAAAATATCCATGCTATTCTTATTTCTGAATCATGGCTGAAACCATGTCTCGCTTCTGTTTCTTACACTTTACCTGATTTCCGTTTAGTAAGAAATGACCGTACTGTTGGCGGTGGTGGCGGTGTTGCCATTTATCTCCGTAATCACATTCCTTACAGTGTTATTGATATGTCAGCACAGCCACCTCCGCTTAATGCAGGTGAGCATCTCTTTTTAGAATTAAGTCTCGCTCATACGAAGGTTCTGCTTGGTGTCTATTACTCGCCTAACTGCCATATAAATTATTTTTCATCTTTCGAGCGTATTTTAGAAACTCTATCAACTTCTTACACTCACACAATAATCATGGGAGATTTTAACACTTGTCTGTTAAAGCATGATTCTCGCTCTTCTTCCTTATGTAGAATAGTGGAATCCTGTAACCTGACTTTTCTTCCTCTAAATGCTACACATAACTTTCCGAATTCAACTCCTTCTCTTCTTGATCTTATCTTTGTTTCTTCACCTTCTCTTGTCGTCAAGCATGGTCAATTTTCAGCTGATGCATTCTCCTACCACGACTTAATTTTTCTGTCGTATAAACTTCGTCCTCCTAAGCCTAACACTAAAATTCTTCTGCAACGTAATTTTGGTGGCATGAATGTGGAGAGTCTCCGTAGTGACGCTCGCAACATTAACTGGGAATCTGTGGAAAGCGCTCAATCCATCGACGAAAAAGTTGAAAAACTCAATAGTGCAATTATTCGACTATTCGATATACATGCTCCTGTCCGTGCAATAAGAGTCAAGCACTTGCCTTCGCCGTGGCTAACTGAAGAAATAAAACATCTGCTATCAAAGAAAGCAATGGCTAAAACCAAATATAAATGTCGACCGACTTCTCGCAATTGGGAAAGCTATATTGCGATTAGAAATCACTGCAGCAAGGTGTGTAGGAAAGCACAACGCCAACACATCCATAAATCTGTTGAGAACGAAGACCCAGCTAAAGTCTGGAAATTTCTAAGATCACTGGGAGTTGGAAAGTCAACACATGACCACAGTTCCAATAATATTGACATCGATTTACTAAATCAGCATTTCACTTCTTCGTCGCAATTTGATGCGACTACTAAAGCTAAGACTTTACACGATCTTTCCACGCTTCCAACTCCAAATTATCCACATTTCGTCTTTAATCAAGTTTCTGAGTGTGATGTTAAAAGGTGCGTATTATCGATTTCTTCCAATGCTGTCGGTAATGATTGCGTCAGTCGTAAGATGATTCTTCCTATCTTAGACGAAATCCTTCCCATCCTTTGTCATATACTTAATTATTCCTTATCCTGGGGCGCATTTCCAACTGCTTGGAAAGATGCCCAAATTATTCCTTTGCCCAAAAAATCGAAACCTACTTCCTATTCTGATTATCGTCCTATTTCCGTGTTACCTTTCCTTTCTAAAGTGCTCGAGCGCCTAGTCCATGTCCAACTCACTACTTTCCTTAACAAAAACCTCCTATTCAATCCTCTACAATCCGGATTCCGTCCTGGTCACAGCACCGTTACGGCACTGACCAACATTACCGACGACATTAGGTTCGGTATGGAGAAAGGCAATTTAACGGTACTTTGTTTACTGGACTTTAGTAACGCCTTTAATACCGTTGATTTCCACACTCTACTCGGTATATTACGCTCTATTAACATATCTCCACCAGTGATTGATTGGTTTCATAGTTACCTGTTTGGTCGTCGGCAGCGTATACGGGTCGAAGACTCTTTCTCTTCGTGGTGTAATACGACAGCCGGCGTTCCACAGGGTGGCGTTCTCTCTCCATTACTCTTCTCAATTTTCATAAATTCCATCTCCTATCAACTTCAGTCATCCTACCACCTTTATGCAGATGATCTTCAAATTTACACACAGGCACCGGCGCATGAGCTGTTTGAAGCATTTCGCATCATGAACTCTGATTTAGAACGGATATCTGCTTGGAGCCTGAGATTTGGTTTGCTAATCAACCCTGCGAAAACACAGATTATCGTTGTTGGTAGTCCCAGGATGATCTCTCGCATCGACTGGAATCTGCTACCCCAAATTACTTTTGGTGGTATCCCAATACCTATAAGTGACTGTGTGAAGGACTTAGGTGTTTATATTGACAAAACTCTATCTTGGGGACCACAAATCACTGAAGTTAGTCGCAAGTTGTTTGCTGCGGCGGGGACTTTGCGAAAACTGCGGAACTTTCTGCCGATTGCCACTAAGATTGCACTTGCAAACTCTCTTCTATTACCTATCCTTGACTATGCCGATGTCAGCTATCTAGATCTCACTGAGGAGCAACTTGATAAGCTTGAGCGTCTTCAAAACTTCTGTATTAGGTTCATATTTGGATTACGTAAATATGATCACGTTTCTAATTTCCGCAATAAGCTCAAGTGGCTGCCAATTCGCCTTCGGCGGAATACTCACATTCTTTCCTTACTCTATAATATTCTTTTCAATCCTTCTACTCCATCTTATTTGAAAGAACGTTTCAAGTTCCTTAGTGACTCTCATTCAAGATCGGGTCTTAGGTCATCGGTAAATTTGAGATTGGAAATTCCAATGCATTCCACTACTTTTTACGATAAATCCTTTACTGTACAAGCGGCACGGTTGTGGAATGCATTGCCTGTATCCATCAAACTGGCTCAAAATATCACATCTTTCAAAAACTTAGTGAAAAACCACTACTTAACTCTTTAACTTTCAATAATATTGTCAAACTCACACTTTCTTTCTCTCCTTTTTTTTACTATTGTCTACTCCCATTACTTAATTTATTATATTATTGTTTGTATGTATGTATGTATATATATTATAGTATATATATTAGTGTATTTGTATACTATAGTGTGTATTCGTATTTTGTTTGGTATAATTTCATTACTACGCCAAAACTGCCCTATGTCTGGCTCCTTACTTCTCTTTTCCTTATGGGTTGCCTGTAAGAGATTGCTTTTTAGCGATAAGGCCGCCGTTTGTGCAATATATACTTATATGTTGTAATTCCTATGTCAAATTTAAATTTGGTGTACAATAAAGATTATTATTATTATTATTATTATTATTATTAAACGCCTCATTAGCCTCTGTCGTCCAGCAGAATGGAGGTGCGTTTTTACTTTGAGATGTTAACTTATTTAAGGGTGCAGCAATAGAGCTAAAATTCGGTATAAAACGCCTGTACCACGAGGCTGCGCCTAAAAATCGACGTACTTCTTTTCTATTAGAAGGAGTGGGATAATTTTTCATTGAATTTACTTTATCCGGATCGGGATGCAATCCACTAAAGTCGACAACATAGCCTAGATATTTTAGTTTATCTCTAAAAATTGACATTTTTCGAGATTAATTGTTAAATTAGCGCTTTTTAGTTTATCAAGAATGCGTAATAAAAGAGTAATATGCTCGCTAAAGCTGGACGTGATACAGATTATGTCATCTATAAAACAGAAAACCTTATTTTCAAATTCTGGGCCATAAAATAAAATATCAACTAATCGTTGTTGAGTAGCTGGCGCATTCGTAAGACCGAAAGGCATTCTTTTGAATTGAAATGTGCCACGCGTGGGAATATAAAAGGCTGTTTTGCAACGGTCCTCTTCTTTAATTAATGTTTGCCAAAAAGATTTAGACAGGTCTAAACTAGACAAGTATTTAGCATCTCTCAGATTATCTAAAATTTCCGAAATATAAGGCAAGCTATAAGCATCTTTTTTTGTAACGGAATTTAATTTTCGACTGTCCAAACAGAAACTCAGTTCACCATTCTTCTTTGGTGTCAAAATGACCGGGTTCGACCACGGGCTTTCTGATCGTTCAACAACATCCTCTGAGAGCATGTCGTCAAGATGCTTTATTAATATTCTTTGTTTATCGGGAGACATGCGATAAAATCTTTGCCGAATAGGGGGACAATCACCTGTATCAATTGAATGAGAAATAATATTTGTGCAACCGAGACCCCGCTTCTCGTATGAAATATCGGTAAATTTAGAAATAATGTTGTCAGCGGTAGCTCTGTGGTCGACTGTAAGATGATCATAAGAAACAAGATGTGTAGGGGGAACTGCCTGCAACTCCATTACTTGAGCGTCAGACTTGTTCACAATCAAAACAGACTCCAATTTGTTAGGAAATAGGCCAAAGCTTCGCCAAAAATCCATGCCAAGGATAAGGGAATTTTGAATCCCAGGTACAACATGAACTTCTAAGTTAATCAATTTATCCTGAAACTCGAAGGGTAGAAACACCGATCCCAAGGACTCAAATCGTTCGCCGCCTGCTGTTATTAACCTCAAAGGTTTCGATTTATCCAAAACATTGTCTTTCAAAAATAAGTTATGCAAATTATTACCTAAAATTGTAACGCAAGATCCAGAATCTAAAAGACCTGTGGTAGGTATTCCGTTTAATTTTAGAGTAACGTAAGGTAAATATTCTACTTTAGAATTACGGATTGAGGAAATATGATAGCTATTAAATAATTTTTTTTAAAAGTCCAACCAATTATTCCACTCTGTTTTATTACAATTAGTTGTATAATTTGATTTTCCACAATCCTTATTAACTAGTTTTTTGAAACTGTAGGGGTCGACTTAGATTTACAATTGGGGCAGTCTGACACCTTGAAACCCTTTGTGCCGCACTTAAAACAGATTAGGTAGTGTGGCTGACGGCAATTACGTAATGAGTGCGAATTGCATCTACAACGCACGCAAAAAGTTTTATTTATATTAGAAGTACTCGATACGGCGTTGACTTGTGGTACAGACTTGTATCTCGATGTATCGGCGACAGAGTTATATTTATTGAAGTTATTATGACTGTAAACATTTTTGTTTGAAGAAAAATTAGAAAACGGATAATTATACGCTAGATCGGGTGCTACAGTATTCTTTGAAACTTTAGGGGGTTCAGAAAATTGCTTACTGCGACTTTGGTAATTTTCGAAAAGACGACAAACTTCGACCAGACTATCAACATCAACAACCTTTGCAGTGAGCAGACAATTAGTGTAACAAGGTCTAATATTATTTAGTAAAATTTCTAGCTTCTCCGAATCAGCGATAGGAGAACTAAGTCGCGAAAACAGACCGTGCATTTTTGCCACGTAAATAGTTATTGATTCGTTCTCGCCTTGTGAGCGCTGACGAATCTCCGTCATAAGTCGATAATCGTAGTTATGCGGGCTAAAATCTCGTTTTAAAAGTTCGCAAAGTTCTAACCAAGTCTTTACATTATTTTTAACAGAACGATACCAAACTAATGCGTCACCCGAAAATATTTCAAAAGCGAAAGACAACATCTTGTCATGTGGAATAGATCTACAGGACATAAATTCATCAATTTTTTCAATAAAAGATCTTACACATGATTTACCGTTAAATTTGAATTTACCTAATTCCGAGAAGAGCTTACGGTCGTAATTATAGGAAGTGTTTCCCTCTGCCACTGAGCAATCCGACCGCGAACTACGGCTCGTGATTAATTGTAATTTCGCATATACGTCATTAAATTTATTCCACACAGACTCAATTTTTTTAATATCAAGACTGCCGGTATCCACCCTATTCAGTCGATGAAAACAATGGTGAAGCACGGTTTCGACCTTCTGTTGAAGCTCGGAGGTATAGTTTGCTTCCAAAATAGATAAGTGTTTATTTGATCTTAATAACGACTTTTCCACTTCAGCCACATCCTCCTCTGGTGGGAAGGGTGAAGATAATATATCCTCCGAGGGAATTTTAACTGAAAGTTTAGCGATTTGTTTGCGGGGATCGTCAGGCTTTGAAACGCCGCGTATTGTGGTCTCATATTCTAATTCCGCTTTAGTTAATAATGAGAAATTTATAATGTAAGCCATTATTACAAAACAATAATAGAAAATCTAAGTATTTACGCCGGTACTAGAAAAAAGTTAAATATCGCCAGAAAATCGAATACCGTGCTAAAAAAGCTGAAATACACTAAATTATACAATGGTGTGATGATTGGTAAAGGATTAAGAAAATTTCTTAAAGGTCACTCAAAGGTTGAATCACAATATTTTTTCGCGAACACGAGGCACGCTAGCTCAACGGCAAAGCGGTTAGAACCGGTTGGCGGCTCGACACGCTGCCCGCAGTGGAACGTGATTTTAGACCGACGTTACTTAAATCACCGTTATGTTATTTACACAGTTAAATTGCTTATGGCCAACCAAAATAGATAGAAACTGTACCTGTACGCAATTCACCACACCAGAATATATGCACACACAGGAGAAAAATATACAAGAGAAAAAGAAATTATTTCACTCACCTGTAAAGTGCCAACCTACGTTTTTTAAAAATATATTTAAAAATTCTATTGGGCGCCAATGTCGCACGAGTGATCGATTTTCACGGGATAGCCGGGATCGATCACTCGCCGAGCAATTAAAAAGAGATGATTAGGTTGTCTTACGGGAAATAAATAAAAAATATCACCAGGAAAGATTAAACTCGCGTTATATTCCAGATTCACAATGGTTTTGATTACATAAAAAACTGGCACTTGAGGTTAACCGACTAGACAAGTATCCAGGGCGTAGGTCGTAGGTTGACACTCCACAGGTCCTCGGGTGTGTACTCAGCTTTGACGTGTCTCGCAGCAGAAAAAAGGGCCCAACCACGTGTGTCGCTGGTATATATATGGTCGGCAAGCGGGGGAGGGCTCCCCGCTGCGGTGCGTCATCGTAGCGGTGGCTCGCAAGCGCCGATGCACGACGTCACAATCTGATTCAAACCTACAAAAGTTTCTTACCAATTATATTTCCAAGCAAAATAACTATTTCCGATAAGAATCCGATAAGAATTACTCTTACTGGAATGTGCACAGTTGTTTACTTTTTCCCGCTAAAAATAACCTGAATATCCGCAAAATTTTTCGATAGTCAATATCTTATGAATAATATGAGTATTATACATCATATGATAGGTTTATTTATATACTCATAATAAAAAAATAACACAGAGCATAAATGTAACCTTATCAACTCATAGTTCATAATTAATTAGTTTATTCACAATAAAAACTTAAAAGTATCATATATAATTATAATATTTGTTTATAATGATGTTTTTATCCATAATTACGCCCCGCGCGCAAAATGCAAAGTCAGCGAAATAATAATTTTTTTCACATGCTAATATCTAAATAACGTTTCAAGCAAGTATTGCTATAATTTTATATAAGGTGCTATAAAAATATCTGCCACGGCTTTAATGGGAGGTAGTATGATGTTTATAGATTACAATAGTGAAGAACTTTCGTACCCCGGGACAGTTAATTCAATTTGACAAAATAAAGTAGTTAAATAAACATTGACCCTACTCTGCATAACGTGGTTCACAAATTTGTCAATGAAAACTGCTATCTCTTTCTATCTGTTCTGTGAATGAAAACTGAAATCAGCTGACTAGTTCGTCACACCACTATCTAATCTACTAGGTACGCAATAATACGCAAGCAAACAAGTGTGCAAATACTCACCAGCTACTGCATTCTTCCAAAAAACTGACGTAGGTACTTATCTAAATAAGACGATAAACTTCCCATCACACTTCAAACAGGCTTTGGACTGTCAAGTTAGTGTAAGAATCGTAATTTTATTCTTATTGTTTTTAAACTAGGTACTTACGTAGATTAATATCAAATAACGATAAATTACAGTAACTTGGCGTGTTTTAAAGTTAATCATCTTATTTACAACAATTGGACCTTATTTACAAGTTAATCATCTTATTTACAACAATTGGACCGTATTTACAAGTTAATCATCCTATTTACGACTATTGCAACGTATATACAGTTATTTACACACTCTGTTTGAAATAGAATTAGTTTTTATTATAAGTCAAATCGATTAGATCGATTGAGTAACATTTTGTTTAGTTTATTGAAAATTTCTGACAATGGTCACACTGAACTGTCACTTCCGTTGGCGCCTTGAAAAATTAACACGCCGGTCTGGGTCGTCTCGTACCTACGTAAAATATCGCCTTTTGAATTAACGCGAATTGAATTAAATTGAGTAAACCGTCTTGAATGCCGCCTGATCTAGTGCTGGCAACGGTAAATTGATTGTGAACTATTGATTGACATTTGTGAAAATTGTGAATCCGGTATCGACGTCCACGTGCCAACGTGTCCTGAAAACGTCGCGTTTGCAGCTTAATAGCTAAGTATAAGATACTTCATTCATTTATTTTGGCCAATATACTTGTGTGAATGTGTCTAATTTAGCTCAAGCCTGACATCAGCAAAGATATCGGGTAAGTGAAATATAATATTGATATTGATTGATTTCAATTCATCACTGTGCAACGCAGTGCATTGTGTCTGGATCATTGTCTATCGTGGTCAGGTAGATGTATTACATCTTCCACTGCGCACTTCTGATACACCTTCCTGCCTGGCTAGGGTAATTCTAGACATAACTTTTGATAGCAAGAGCGTGGTTAACTGTGCCTATATTGTAAACTTGTATCTTAGCCGTTGATTGTATCTGAACTCAGATTGGTGTTGTATGAGCTATATATCTCACCTTGTAGACAGTATTGTAGTGTTTGTCAGGTCAGTTATTGTCTAAAATACATAATATTTAATTGTATAAGTTGACCTAGATAATTTGAAACACATTGTCACACATAACCTCAATCAGTAATTGTTGATATGTATTGTTGAAAAATCTAACTTAAATTTGTTGTTGCATTAATAAGTCAGTTTGTTTGGATACATAACAGCTGTATGTATCAATAAATTTAGTAAATTTAGTTTATTGCATATATTCATAAACATTATAACAACAACCAACTTTACCTTGCCACTTGGGTGGGTCACATTAATAAACTTTGTTTTGTTATAATATAGATAATATTGCTAGGTAACACATATTCTGTGCTTACTTACTATTGTATATCTCAAATAACACAGCCAGTCTGTCTGTTGCAAATAATTCATTAATTAATTTGAAGTTCAACTTTTAATTTGTTATAAGTTACAACTTTTGATAACTTTTGTGTTTGTTTCAATATATTGAAACTATTAATTTTGTTGGACAGTAGATACCTGTCACTTGTTGGTTTCAAAGAATTAAGAAAAATCAAGTTTTGATTGTTAATATTATTTAACGCTTGTCCGGGCTCTTTTGAATTTTGATTATGTCAGCTATCAAGGACTTGCGTGCGGCTGCTGGTGCTATTGCATCAGATTTGCGCTGGTTTGCCTCGGCCAGTGCTTTAGTGAACCGGCCTGATCGCCAGCAGGCCTTACTTCAAAGGTACGAGCGGATCGATGATCGCCTGGCAAGTGTGGAACAGCAGTTCCGCACTTTCAGCGCTTGCTGTCTCGAAGTGTCAGTCACTGATTTCACTGCTGACCAGCGAAATAAGGTCAGCGAAGACTATGCCAAGGTCTTAGACCTGTATGATGCTGTCTCCAATACTGCGAGACAACTAGTTGCCGATAGGGAAGGGCAACCCGGCCTGAAGCAGGAGCTTCCAAGGTCAGCACCTGGGCTGGTGAGTAGGCTCCCTACTTTGGACCTCCCCCATTTTGATGGCTGCCTAGGAAGCTACCTGGGCTTCATTAATTTGTTCGACAGCCTGGTCAATGACAGGGCTGACCTTCGGCCAGCACAAAAATTGGCATATTTAATGTCGGTTCTGGATGGGGAGGCTAAGGGCCTCATCCAGCATCTGCCCGTGTCTGACGAGGCGTACCAGACGGCTCGGGACCTAATCACCCGTAGGTACCATAATAAGCGTGGCCTCGCCGACACGCACATCGAGCAGATTTGGGGTTTGCCGACGCTCACCAGGGTCTCTGGGTTGCGCACCCAACTTTTGAACCCGCTTTTAGTGGCCATCAACGCACTTAAGTGCCTTGACCTGCCCGTGGACCAATGGTCCTATCTATTGGTGCACATTGTGCTGAAGAAGCTGCCTGCCGACCTGAGGTCACGTTTTGAACAGCGCTTTGGTGGGGATAGCGCGACCCATCTGCCCCCCTTTGCTGACCTGGAGAGGTTCCTGGAGGATGAGTGCCGGGTCTTGGACAACTCCGTTGGTGACACGCCGGCTAAGTCGCAGCCGCCCAAGGTCATGGAGCAGGCTCGCGGTCACACCCGAGCCAATGTTGACCGGCGCCCTCCTCGCTTTGCGGTCACGCAGAGCCCAGCGGAGTGCTCCTACTGCAAGGTCACGGGGCACAGAACGGCCAGTTGTAGGGCATTCTTGGACCTACATGTCGCCTCTCGTAGGCGCATCGCGAATGCCCGCCGCCTTTGCTTCTCTTGTTTGGGGTCCCACTACCAGCGAGACTGCCCAAACTCTCGCCCCTGTCCTCACTGTGGAGGACAGCATTTGGACATTCTCTGTATGAATGCCAGAGAGGTTGGCCGCTTGTCCAACCAGCCGACGCCGCGCACGGGCGGGTGTTTTGAAGGTGGCAGCCGAGGCTCACTGGCGCGTAGCCGAGAGTCGCCTCGCTCAATTGATCGCCACTCACCCCGCTTGGAGAACCGTAGCGTGCGCACGCCTCCTCTCTCTCGCGCACCTGAATGTGCTGTTCAGCGTCACCAGCACCATGACTGCTGCCCCAGGTATTCCCCTCCTTTGGCGGAGCGTCCCCGCCTTGACTCGCGCCCACCTCGTTTTGGGCGGGTGCGTCACTATGACCCCCCACAGATGGCGCGCGGATCGAGTCATCGCGCTTTTGAGGACTTCAAGCTGCACCCTCATTTTGACTTGCTTGATCCTGGCCAACGGTCGCCGCCCAGGCAACAATAGGTCATTGACCCCTGCCCTATAACGCCAACCACCCCCATTGAGACCGTTATCCTACCAACGGTTGCTGTTAGGGTCTGGGGACCCACGGGGACCTCTGTTGTTGTCCGTGCTATATTGGACACAGGTTCACAAGGTTGCATTGTTTCCACTTATTTGGTAGGGCAGGTTAAATTAAATATGGGCTCTTTTCCAAATTGTATACGGGGCATAGGTGACGTAGCCTCTAATGTTGAAGGGCAAGTTAAGATTTTGTTTGCCCCTGTTGAATCTTCACACCCGAGGTTTAAAACCTCGGCTATTGTGTTGAAGAATATTTTGGGTATGCACCCACAGAAACAGCTACCCGATGCTGTGGTGAATTTGACATCGGGATTGGAACTGGCAGACCCCAAATTTGACACACCGCACACCGGGACAAATCGACTTGTTGATTGGCTCTGATGTCCTCGGTGGAATTTTGATTGGTGGGAAACGGGTCTTGGTGCCAAATGGTTTGACTGCCATCCCAACCATATTTGGATTTGCTTTGGTGGGACCTGTACCTAAGGACCCCCCTCCACCCGAACTTGATAATTTATTGGCTGTAGGCTCCGCTCTCTCTGATGCGGTTCAGAGGTTTTGGGAGGTAGAGGAGCCCCCTCAAGCTGCCCGTTTGAATCCAGAACATGAGGAGTGCGAGCTGTTCTTCCAGAACAACACGGGTCGACTCCGTTCTGGTCGGATTATTACGAGGTTACCCTTCTTGTCTGTTCGGCCTCCGCTTGGTGAGGCACGACCTTTAGCCGAAAAGAGATTGTTGGCTATGGAGCGCCGCATGGGTCGTGATCCGAAACTCAGACAGAAGTACATTGAGTTCATGAGAGAATATGAACAATTGGGACACATATCAGTGTCAAATTTGGATTGGCGTTCGGTGGAGCATTACTTTCTCCCGCATCATGCGGTATTGAAGCCATCGACTTGCCAGTCGATGGCTGCGCACAGTGTTTGATGGTTCTGCGCAGACTTCAACAGGCGTATCCTTGAACCAGTGCTTGCATTCTGGTCCCAAGTTGGTCAAGGACTTTTGTGACGTCATCACCAGCTTCCGACGACATCAGGTTGTCTTTGTGGCCGACATAAAAATGATGTTCAGGCAGACTATTATCCACCCTGATGACCGTCGCTTCCAGCTGATCCTTTGGAGAGAGTCTCCTCGCGATCCCATGGTCGTCTACGAGCTCAATACTAATATGTACGGGTTAAGGTCAAGCCCCTACTTGGCAATACGTTCTCTTTGGGAGCTCGCAGACCGCGAAGGCTTACGTTTCCCACGAGCCTCCGCCATCTTGAAAGACGATATTTACGTCGATGACATTTGTTCAGGCGCCTCCACAGCGGACGAGGCGATCCTCCTGCGGGACGAATTGATAGGTATTTTGGTCTCTGCTGGTTATGAGTTGCGCAAATGGATTTCCAACTCACCAGCGGTTTTGGAAGACTTGCCAGAGGATCATCAGCAGGATCCACATTTTTTTGAGATTGTTGACAACCCCGCCATGATGGCTGTTCTCGGCGTTCAGTACAGACCAGTCCAAGACATCTTTACCTATAACGTAGACTTGAAATTGCCGTGTTCTTGGACTAAACGTCTCGTATTGTCTACTGTCGCCAGAACCTTTGATCCGAACGGTTGGATCTGTCCAATTATATTTTGGGCAAAATGCTTCTTGCAGAAGCTTTGGACAGCAGGATTGACCTGGGACAAACCTCTGCACGGCACTTTTGTTGAGGAATGGACCTCTTTTGTATCCTCACTTCCTGCCGTCAACGAGATCTCTTTGCCTCGTCCCATCCTTCCTCCCGGGAAGTACAAGGCCACCCTTCACGGGTTTTGTGATGCCTCGGAACGTGGTCACGCGGCTGTGGTGTACTTGCGCACAGTTAGTGCCTCAGGTCAGGTGAGAGTTTCCCTGATCATGGCGAAGAGCAAGGTCGAACCCCTTCGGACATCTCTGACCATCCCAAAATTGGAGCTCTCGGGAGCAGCCCTACTTGTACGCTTGTTGAACCACGTGTCCAGTACTTTCGGTAAAAGCATTTGCATTAATGGGACCTACGCCTGGACAGACAGCCAAATTGTTCTTTGTTGGTTGAAGGCTTCGGTCCACACCTTGGAGGTATTTGTTGCTAATTGCGTTTCCCAAATCCAGAAATCCGAAGTCAAGCTTGTTTGGAGACACGTGCCAGGTGAGCTCAACCCCGCTGATTGTGCCTAGCGCGGATGCTTGACGCCTAGTTTGATAGGTCATTCGCTGTGGTGGGGTCCGGAATGGTTGAGTCGACCAGAAATTGATTGGCCTCGAACGCCAGTTTTGAATACTTCTAATTTGCCGGGTCTATGAACACTCGCTCTTGAGAAGGTAGAATGCGCCTTCGACCCCGATTTTTTGTTGAATCGTTACAGCTCCCTCGACAAGTTGTTAGGTGTCACTGCTTGGATAAAGCGTTTTGTTTTTAATTTTAGGCACCCACAACAGAAACGACTGACACCGTTTCTCTCACCACAGGAACGACAGGAGTCCCTCACCTTTTGGGTTCGTTCTGTGCAATTGGCGCATTTTGAAAAGGAGATTGCTATCCTTAAATCAGGGAGATCGAAATTGTCGGGAGCTGTGTCTAAATTGAACCCCTTTTTGGACGATACGGGTCTCTTGCGCGTTGGAGGGCGTCTCAAGAACGCCAACCTCCCTTACGGGGCTCGTCACCCCCTTTTGTTACCTAAGGACGGTCATTTGGTACGCTTGTTGGTAACTGACCGTCACCTTAAGAACTCGCATGCTGGTTGTAATGCTTTGTTGGCTATTTTGCAACGCGAATTTTGGATTTGGGACAGGGAACAAGACAATCGGTGAATCTGTCCTTACATTTGAGGAACTCGCAACTGTGTTTTGTAAGATTGAGGCCGTTTTGAACTCTCGGCCATTGTGCCCGATCTCCTCAGATCCGAATGATTTGGAGGCCCTTACGCCGGGCCATTTTTTGATTGGTCGCCCACTTGTCGCCTTACCTGAGTACCCCTATATTGATACGAGACCTGGTCGTCTCTCGCGTTTTGAATTGGTACGCCAGATTACTCAGAGCTTTTGGAAACGCTGGAATTTAGAATATTTGCACATACTCCAGCAACGCGTTAAGTGGACCAACAAGACCGATCCACCCAAGATTGGAGACCTCGTTTTGATCAAGGAGGCCAACCTTCCGCCACTCAGATGGCGCAGGGGGCGCATCCTTCATTTGGTAACTGGGGCTGATGGAGTTCCCCGATTTGCTGAGGTCTTGGTGGACGGTTCGATTCTGATGAGAGCGGTTGCAACATTGTCACGTCTACCAACCGATTAGCGGACCGGTAGGCCGATCCGAGGCGGGTGGATGTTTGAAATAGAATTAGTTTTTATTATAAGTCAAATCGATTAGATCGATTGAGTAACATTTTGTTTAGTCTATTGAAAATTTCTGACAATGGTCACACTGAACTGTCACTTCCGTTGGCGCCTTGAAAAATTAACACGCCGGTCTGGGTCGTCTCGTACCTACGTAAAATATCGCCTTTTGAATTAACGCGAATTGAATTAAATTGAGTAAACCGTCTTGAATGCCGCCTGATCTAGTGCTGGCAACGGTAAATTGATTGTGAACTATTGATTGACATTTGTGAAAATTGTGAATCCGGTATCGACGTCCACGTGCCAACGTGTCCTGAAAACGTCGCGTTTGCAGCTTAATAGCTAAGTATAAGATACTTCATTCATTTATTTTGGCCAATATACTTGTATGAATGTGTCTAATTTAGCTCAAGCCTGACATCAGCAAAGATATCGGGTAAGTGAAATATAATATTGATATTGATTGATTTCAATTCATCCCTGTGCAACGCAGTGCATTGTGTCTGGATCATTGTCTATCGTGGTCAGGTAGATGTATTACATCTTCCACTGCGCACTTCTGATACACCTTCCTGCCTGGCTACGGTAATTCTAGACACACTCCCTGCCTATCTATTATCTACAAATTTGTTGCACAAGTCCGCCTCCGCGTTGCACACAAATGAAGGCACGTTTATGTACATGTCTCTTCACTTTATTTAATGTGTCCGTTTCACGTTTTACTTTCCTAAATGCGCGTTTGATGCGCCTTTTTAGTTCTTTCACACTTCTAATATCATGTCCGGATTGGCCATACACAAGGTCCTTTACACAGCCCCACAAAAAAAAGTCTAGAGGGGTTAAATCCGGTGAGCGAGGAGGCCACGGCACTGGCCCTCCTCGACCTATCCACCTTTCACCGCCGTACCACACACTGTTCAAAAATTCCCGTACGCTGATGGCGAAATGAGGTGGTGCTCCATCATGTTGAAAGTAAAGCCCTCTTATCTCTTCAAGAGGAATACGTTCCAACATTCTTCTCACACGGGTTTGTAGTAATCGCAGATACGTCGTGTCACCGTTCAGTCTGTCCAAGAACACTGGTCCTAGAATTCAGTTGACGAGTATCCCGGCCCACACATTAACACTAAACCGAGTCTGAAAGTGGTCAGGCCGCACAACACGAGGATTTTCCTCAGCCCAATAATGCGCATTGTGTATGTTGAACATACCAACCCGCGTGAATGTAGCCTCGTCAGTCCACAGAATGTTGCGGCGTTCTTCTCGAAGCCAATTACAAAACGCGAGGCGAGCCCCATAGTCATGTGGATGCAATTCTTGTACTCGTGTGAAGTGGTAAGGATGGAGCCCTTCCCGATTTAAAAGACGCCACACGTAGTTGTCGCTGACATCAAAGACTCGAGCAGCATCCCTGGTGCTCGCAAGAGGATGACGCCGGAAGAACTCCAGCACTTCCTCTTCGAGTTCGGCGGAATATGGAGGCCTGCCTGCGTCAACCGGAGGCGGGTCAAAGCGGCCGTGTTCTCTGAATCTGTACACGGCATCCAGAATGGTATGATGACTGACTCGCACACCAAACCTCTGCTGATATAAGTTTACTGCATGCGCAGTTATGGAGTTACACTCGCGATAGCACAATACCATTTCAAGATATTCTTGATTAGAATACCGTCGGCGTCTGGAAGGCATTCTTAAAGAAAGCGCGCGCGATATTCCCGTGACTGACAGCTAAAACTAACTTCCGACTTTCCGAGCGGACGGGCGCAGGGCTACTGGTGAGCGGAAGGAAGCGGGCAGTCGGCGGCGCGTGCGACGAACGGGGTAGTGCGGGTGAGGGTGGGGGCGCACGGGGCGGCGCTTTGATGACTGAGTAGCCGACACGCAGCGGCGTTGTTTGATAAGAATGGCAACAGTGTATGAACGGCGCGTTTGCGTAATGAATGAATTGAATTCGGTGCGGTGCGGCAACAGCTAAGTCTACGGGATGGTTTTATGCTAATAAATCAATTAAAATTGATATGTAAAATTTTTTGTATGAAAAAAAATATGACAAATGATCAATAATTTATCTTTACTATTGTAATCTATAAACACAATACTGCCTCCCATTGCAGCCGTGGCAGATATTTTTATAGCACCTTGTATATTTGGTAAGATAATATCACCAGGTATAAAACAAAACAAAAAGGACCAAGGTTCAACTCGTATTGTTATCACGATAAGCATTGTTTCGACTAAGTCGTAATTGTTTACATAGCATCCGGTTCGGTCCCTCGCATAAAGTAAACACTTCATTCAAACGTAGTGTATTTGGCATCATATGAAAGAATAATTCATTAAGTTGAACAAAAACATCACTTCAGCACCCTCACGCTAAAAACGAATAAAAAATGACTGATTTATTGAGCTCGCCCGTCAAGTGCTCGGCGGCGCGTTGAGCCGTAAACACTTGGAATTTTATTAGGTACCTACGCGAAACAACTACTAAGGGAACAACAATTTATTAAACTCGTGGAAGAATGGGGACTAGATTGACGGAACCCTGCGTCGCAGGGCTCCTAGTTTTGGGTTAAGGGTCAAAAGAGAACCTAACATAACCTATTTATTTAGATTGTCGCACCTAACCCTAGGCACTAGCTGTTGATAATAATATTTAATTTATTTTTCGGGATTTTAAATTTGGGATTTAAACTTTCGAGCAAATGAACTTGCGGGATTTTAAATTTTCGACCAAACCACCATTTGGCGTTTCAATTATCGGAATTTCTTCCATTGGTATTTAAAAATTCGGGATTTTGATACGTACCCGTTTAAATATTATGTCTAATAATCATTATGCCGTTTCTATATTATGTCTAATAATTATTATGTCAATTAAAAATATGAGTAACAATACGTATGGCTCTCGTATCTTATGGTATCTAAGTTTCGGGCAATTAAAAGTATGTCATAAATGTCTTTTAGAGCAAACAAAACATTCGGGCAAATGAAATTCGAAAATATGATGATTATGGTATAAAATCTTCGGGTAAACAATAGACAAGCGTCTAATCCTTTTCATTAGAAATCCTTTAGCAAAATCCTTTCTAATGTAACTAATTTTGATTCGTTGAAATTCTATTAAAACTTATTTACATACAAAGCGGTTTACTGTAAACACCCACGTTTCACCTGAGGCAATCCGACCTTGGAATCCTTTTGGTCCTCTTGCAACAGTATAATGTAATTGACGTTATTTATATCGGTCAAATATTTGTATCTAAGTAAATATCGAATATGTTTAACGATGCAAATATGATCGCCTTTATTTTGTATGTTGGGTTAAGAGATTGGGGCATTTGGAAAAAGTTGATTAGGGCGGTTTCAGATAAACGTATTTTTCTGCACGTATACGGTCGGTTTAGCATACGCGCTTACATATGCGCTACATTACAAGCTTCAAAAAACCGGACTGGCGGAAACGGGCATATTTTGGTGTGTTCGCTCGAAACGGTCATGATATCGTGTCAGTATCAACAAGGATTCTCGCCGCTCACGCTTTTATAAGCTTAGAAGCGCGTTAACGCTCGTACGAGTTGCGCATGTGTTAAAGGGCGCGCCTATATTCGTTTACATGCAAACGTGCATGCTGCCAAAAATGAGCTTATACCCGCGTATAAAACGCGAGTCCGAAAGCGCTCTTACTGTTTTTGACATTATTCCGAAGTTTTTGTGAGCACGAATATCTTTTTAGTCCCAGTGGCGGTATTGCAGGAAGCAATTCGCACTAGTAGAGTGACTTGATTTGACCGATCGTAAGAGATCGGAAAAGTCAAGCAACGTTTACTCAGGTTTCTATTTAGATTGGTAACCGTTTGTTGTGGCGTTTATATTAGAGTGCTACCATTCTTCAGAGGGCACGTAAGCCTATCAATACTGAATCTTGTGTCAGGACTGTGTTGCGCGTCTTAGGACTAAGATCGTTCTATGAACTCCAACACCAAAGTTGGCTACACACTCACAGGAAAAGAAAGACAGCAATTAAAATTAGATTACTATTAACAGATAGTATCACGGTTTATTTTGGTTTTTAAATACAAAGTTACGTTTAAAACAAACATCTAGAATTTCATTATCACTATTACCCAACGTTTCGTAACTTTTACAGTAACCAAAGACATGCCTTGTGTAAATGGGTGTGTTGTTGAAACTTTTTATCCACAACACTTATCAAGTGGCCCGCATATTCTATATCCTTTTAGCATAAAATAAAAAATAACTCATTGCAGAACCATCCCCGTAGATTGCCATTTCATAATCTTCGTCTCTACGAAACTTTGGCGTAACTTAGTACCTTAATTTAATATTCAAACAGACCGACAGTAGCTGGTGAAAGTAAATATAAAATAAGTAATTTTTTGACGAGCTTAATTGTACCTAATTTTCTAAATTAATTCGGCACAAACTTCTCATTTATCTTAATTAATAAGCGCCATGTATGTTCCACAATTTTAGTTACATTTTCATTTTACACAGGCTTTGTTGAAAGCCTGACTGTTTAAGTTTTTGTTGCCAAATCTCTCGGCTCTGTCGTCCGGTAATAATTTCTGTTGCTGAGTTAAAAAAGTCAGTGGAACATTTGATTATTTTTAACTTGGTATCCCTTTGCGCTGTGTTGATACATGCCTAGCTTTTGTCAAAAGGCGAAATTGCTAGTGGATGGAAAATGACAAATTGTTTTGTCATATCTGTGAACGATAGTTCTGTAAATTAAGCGGTAAACCGGCTGCTTATTTTTAAATAGAGAATGTCCATATTCAAATATTTAAATCATAAATTAAGTTTGTGTTATACTCGTATTATTTAACGAACAAAATATTCTGACTACTGAACAAAATATTCTGACTATATGTATTGGTAATCTGAGAGCGTGATAAGCTTTTAATAATAAATAGTGATTTTATTTACTGGTAGCCGGCATCTTCCAACAAAATTGTATTAACCGTCGAACCATTTCTTGCTTGAACTGTAGGCAGTCTTCACAATCCAGTAACGAGAGCCCGGATCTGAAGTCATAAAACATTGGACTAGTCCTTTGAAAACGCCTTAATGCCCCTAATTGCGAACTAAAACTGGTTAGCAGGGTGAAAAACGTCCCAACTGTTCGAATGTCAAAGGCGATTCGGTTAACCGTATTTCATCCAGGAAAGAAACATGGGGTCGAAATGACCAGGGACCCAGCAGGTAAACGACACGCTCCCCGCGGGATTTAACCCGCTACCTCATTGGTGTGTGGTCTAAGACATAAGCGGAAAATAATTTTAAAATTTCCGTGGGCTGATGGATTTAGAATACAAAGTGTCACTACCCCATATCATTCCGTGGGGGTCATAAGAGGCGACTGAGATAAGTACTAGAAGCAAATAATATCTGACTGAAGAGACGGAAAACCCGATATCAACCCTATTCCATCCCGTCTGGCCAGTGTGGCATAGTAGGCCAAATCCTCTTATTGCCTCAAAATGTTATTGTCGCGCAAAATAGGAGAGGCTTGACTTCTATCCTGTTTTTCCAGCACGGAATGCGACTACACGAATCCATACAAGCGGCCACTTCGCCGCTTTAATTAAGTTAGTTTTAAATTAGGAGGATTGTTGCATTTTCCCCTGTTATGCTACATTTTGGATCTACCACCCACGCATCGCAGTTTTCTATCTGTACGTAGTTGATAGAGACGTAGAGAGTCTGTCTCTATGACGTAACAGTGTACCTAATAAACGCCGCTTGCAAAATATTTCAGACGTTTATTCTATGAAAATCGCTTCAGTGTACTTTTTACACCAAAATTTTACACACGTTGGAAATTCAGAGAAAATTATTTAAGAGTTAGACAGATGTTTTTCTGTTCCGTGCAGTAAAATACCCCGTCTTTGGTTCGATGTAATGAGTAATGTCGTGGATATTTGCCTGGGAATCAAACCCAGATCTCTGAATGTTATTGGATCACAGCGTTGGTCCCTTTGTAGAGGATGATGATTTTACTATATTTTTCGGAAGTTCCCCGCAAGAGATACCTCGATACTTGCCTCCGCATCCTGTATCGGGGACACGATGATAAAAATGGATAGATATGTTGTGTCAGGGTGTAATTGATCAGTTCTAAGGTATGGCATATTTCTATGGGGTAACTCTACACATATAGATAGAGTCTTTATAGTACAAAAATAATGTGTAACACCTCAATGGACCATGTTCTGCCAAATAAATATCTTTATAATGATTTCTTTAATATTGATGTATTTAAAAATTCAGCCTAATTCGGAATCAATGAACCGTGTGTGAGAAAAAGATAAAAAAAAACAGTAGGTTCATTTATATTATTCAGAACCTCATCCTCAAAGCAATCAATTGATCTGCACAAAATGCGCAAATCCGATATCCGATAAACTAACATGGATTACAGATTTGTACCAGCTACTTTATTGCCACTTTTGAGATGTATATGATAGTAGCCTGTGTATTTTAGGTTCGATCACTCTAATACTTTCTGGACAAGTGATTCCACCCTTTTTGTTACTGTGCTGCTATTTTTCAGATGAAATTACTGATAAAATTTTAATGAAATTTGTTACACTGTTGCCTGTCCATTTTTGTCCCAGCAAATTGATTGACTTGCCCGGGGTGGAAACAATTTCATGCCCGCCATGTTAAGTACTGAAGCTTAAATTTATGTTTTCATGTTTGTCATTTTCGTGTGAAGTAAATTATATATCTAGTAACCGACTACTGCTATTGCTATTAATTACACTTTATAATAGACATACTAGTCTAGTTATCCGGTCTTTGTCTCTTTAATAACATACTTACATACTTATAAATATTCCTTTATTCTACAAAATTTCGACCGGCTTATACTATTAACAACCGCCACTGCCTTTAATATCGTTTCAGGAATTTTCAAATTATTAGTTTTCCTAATATAGCAAGTTTTTAGTTGTAGTTGTTTTCAACCAATTAATCTATCAAACTCGGCCTGTAAGTAAAAATAAACTAAAATTTACATTAGAAAATGTTCACATAGTATCTTCTTGGGTTTACGCGAATGTTACACATTGAAATAAAACTACAGTTTACGGATTTTATCGCGTTGTATTGGTTTCACTAAGTTATTACATTTGAAACTAAAGATCTAGAAACTATATTTTTAATTTATTACTAGCTGACGTTTCTAATTCTTTACAGAATTCATGTTCACGGTAGACTGAGGTGATATTTGTCTTTTTCTTGAATGTATAAGTTATCTCAAAGTACCCGAACATTTTTCAACTACTGGTGTTACTATTTACGCAGAATGAGCTCACAGTGTCCTTAGGTCTTCTGGTGACTTTGTCCTTCTTGGGTTTCATTAGCCTTATGACAGGGTCCCAAGCTGGAGGAACATTCCAACCATCTTCCCTATTGAAATTAGGGTGTTTTTTTAATTTCAATAGCCTCTCGTATCATCCTTGGAAGAAAACGATGTTCTTTTGCGAGTACCTGTGGTTCATCAAATTGCAGGTAGTGGTTGGGTCCTTGTTCCACATGTTCACACACAGCAGACTTTGTTGAGCGTTTATGTTTTATGTCAGCTATATGTTCTTTGAGTCGAATGCCTATGCTTCTCTTGGTTTGTCCAATGTATGAGAGCCCACATTCATAGTCAATTTTGTAGACACCGGCCTCTTGCAAGGGTAACTGACACTTGACAGATGGTAATAATTGACTGATCTTCGTTGGCGGCTTGTAGTAAGTTTTGATAGAAGCTCGCTTCAAGATGTAGTCAATTTTGTCGGTCACGCCCTTGATGTATGGGAAGACAGCAGGTTGTCTTTCTACTGTGGCTGGTTTTTCTTTCTTCTGGGATCTGTGACAATGGCGCGGCGGTCGGAGCTTGTTGTCTTGCAGAACTTGCCTGACATGTTGAAGCTCAGCGTCCAGGTGTTTCTTGTCACAGATCCCGCGGGCTCTCTGAAACAGAGACATTCCTACAGTAGCTAACTGTTTAGGATGGTGGTGAGATTCACCGTTTAAGTACAACAAACAGCAAGCTGAGAGAAAACAACATGAATTATGTAAAGAATTCGAAACGTCGGCTAGTAATAAATTAAAAATATAGTTTCTAGATCATTAGTTTCAAATGTAATAACTTAGTGAAACCAATACATCGCGATAAAATCCGTAAACTGTAGTTTAATTTCAATGTGTAACATTCGCGTAAACCCAAGAAGATACTAGCTGTTTCTTGTGGTTTCACCCGCGTCCTGAGGAAATTACTTGGCGTACCTGGTTAATTTATAGCCTCAGTTACTCCTTGGTACATCAGCTATCCGCCAGTGAAAGTCCCGTCAAAATCGGTCCAGCCATTCCAGAGATTAGCGACAACAAACAGACAGACACAAAAATTGTAAAGAATGTCATTTCGGTATATGTACCGTGTATACATATGGATGTTATGATGCTTTTAGTAAAAAGTGGTTATTTTAATATTACAAACAGACACTCCAATTTGATTTATATGTATAGATCTGAAGAATTTGTTTATTTGTTTGAACGCGCTTATCTCAGGATCTACTGAGCCGACTTGAATAGTAATTTTTGTGTTTGATAGTCCATTTATATAGTTAGGTTATAGCCATATAACATCTCGCTATGATCCACGGATGTGAAGCAGAAGCACTAAATAAGGCGGGTGTAACTGTGGGCTCGGCTAGTTTCGCTTAACCCTAGAGTACTAATCTTATTTTTTTACCGCTTAATGCTAATGATCGCTCAGGAGGCTACTTCATATATGATACAAGATTTTAGAAAGACATTTTTACTAAAAATTGTTTTAATTTAACAAAATTATGAAGAAAGACCTTGTTTCTTTAAATGCAATGGCACATTTTCTTTAAAATTATAATTTCAGTCTTAAAATCAACCTTAAGTCTAACGTAACCCTTGTTTGTACAGTCTTTAGAATAATAATAATAAAAAATAAAAAGTCACATATAGCCTCTAATTTAGTATCTAAATTAAGTATTTTTAAAATGTTTTATCACATTAAAGTAAAATTACCATTGTAATTATAAGATATTGGGCTTGACAGTAAATTAAAATCAGACTATATTTTCTATCAAAATTATAGCAGTTTGGATCGAGATTGGGTTTGTAGAGTGACTTCTAACTCGGCGCTTGTGCTTGTTTGTATTTGAGGAGGTAAATCCAGATTGTTCGGAGCAATATGTGGAAGATCATCTTCAAGCTGGCCCGAAGGATCAGCCACACTCTCGTCTGAATCGTAATCCTCAACGTAATCTTCAGTTTCACTGTCCGATTCTTCGTTTTCCAAATATTTTTAGGGTTCCGTACCTCGAAATGAAAAAACGGAACCCTTATAGGATCACTTTGTTGTCCGTCCGTCTGTCAAGACCCTTTTTCTCAGAAACGCGTGGAGTTATTAAACTGATTTTTTTATCAAATATTCAAATCTACTGTTCCTTGAAGCTGTGAAAAAATCAAACTTCTAAGCCAATGTAATCAAAAGATACAGCCGTTTATGCTGCAAATTGCCGCAAATATTTGAAACTCAAAACCTACAGGGTACTTCCCGTGATCACAGAATCTTGAAATTTGGTACGAAGCAATGTCTTATTGCACAAATAAAGAAAACATTGCGAAAACCGTAAATTTTTAGTTACATAATATAAAAAATATTTATATTAATTTTAAAGTTACAACTCCTTTTCTCATGAACGCGTAAAGTTATTAAATTGCAATTCATATTAAGTACTCGGGTCTATTATACCTTTAAGCTGTAACAAAATCACACTTCTATCTCAACACAATCAAAAGAAACAGCAATTTTACTATATTTTCAATCTCGCAACTACTGGCAAGGAAATCAAAACCTACAGGATACTTCCCGTAAACTTAAATTCTTGAAATTTGGTACGAAGCAATGTCTTATAGCACAGATAAAGGTAAAATTGCGAAAACCGTAATTTTTTTGTTACATAATATAAAAAAAAATTGTATTGATTTCAAAGTTACAACTCCTTTCCTCATGAACGCGTAAAGTTATTAAATTGAAATTCATTCTAAATACTCGGGTCTATTATACCTTTAAGTTGTAACAAAATCAAACTTCTATCTCAACACAATCAAAAGAAACAGCGATTTTAGTATATTTTCCCGTATACTTAGATTCTTGGAATTTGGTACGAACCAACGTCTTATAGCACAGATAAACGAAAAATTGCGAAAGCCGTAAATTTTTTGTTATATCATATTATCATTATAAAAAAATAAAGTTATTAAAGGTATTAAATTGAAATTCATATGAAATACTAAATCTATAATATCTTTAAGCTGTAACAGAATCAGACTTATAAGCCAACGCAACCAAAGGATACAGCTGTTTATGCCGCAAATTCTCCCAAATTTTCGAAACTCACAAGGGAATCATAACCTACAGGGTACTTCCCATAAACTTAGAATCTTGAAATTTGGTACAAGTCCACTTCTTATAGCACAGATTAAGGAAACATTTCCATAAATGTAAATTTTTAGTTACATCATAATTAGAATGAAAACATTTTTAAAATTTTAAAGTTATTACCTCTTTCCTCATGATCGCATAGAGTTGTTAAATTGAAATTCACATCAAATACTCAGGTCTGTTGAATTATTAATTATCACTTGTCCCGTGCCTCGGAGAGCACATTAAGCCGTCGGTCCCGGTTGTCATGAAGATCTTTGACAGTCGTTCGACATCAGTACCTTCTTAATCAACTGACACTAGTCTAAACTATGAAATATCGCTATCCCTTGGGTTGCGGAGGTCAGACAGGCAGTAGCTCTGTGGAAAAGCTAATATTCAGCCAAATCCGGTTAGACTTGTAAGCGGACCCCGGATTGAAACTAGGATAACGCTAAGAGGATGGTGATCAAATACTCAGGTCTATAACGCCGTTAAGATGTAATAAAATCAAACTTCTATGTCAACACAATCAACAGAAACAGCAATTTAAACATATTTTTAAACTAGCAACTACTCGCAAGTGAATCAAAACCTACAGGGTACTTCCCGTGAACTCAGAATCTTGAAATTTGGCACGAAGCAAACTCTTATAGACAGATAATTAAAATTTTAAAGGTGCTACCCCTTTTTCCGTGAACCCGGGTATAAAATTTAAATTCATATCAAATGCTCAAGTCAAAACTAAAGGGTATTCTATCCAGTCTATCTAGAATCTTGAAATCTGGCATACAGCAACGTTTTATAGCACATAGAAAAAATTTTGAAAACCCTACATTTTTAGTTACATTACATTTTTTTTTTATAATTATATAACTACAGGTTTGTATGGAACCCTCGGTGCGCGAGTCCGACTCGCACTTGACCGGTTTTTTTTTATCTGCGTCTCATCGAGATTCATCTATGAAACAAAATAACTAATTCTCAGTTTATCAAACAAATAAATAAAGAGATAATTGCAAAAAACTAAGAAACGGGATTGGTAAAAAACTTAGGTACCTTTAATACTAATGAGCGCCTCCCAGGCGACCGTGAGGTCAATAACTCGATACCTGCATATTCCCCGCTGAACCCGTGACCACTCTCCACTGCGTCACGGGGTGCACTGTATTGGCGCGAACGCACCCTGCAATACATAGACGTAATTTAAAAATATTCTTAAAAAATCAGCCAAACGCGGCCTCTCAGGCGATGATTAGTATTCTAGGGTTAAGAACTACCAATCATCGACCAACCAGTCTGAACGTGGTCCTATGGGAAAAGAAACAAATAATTTTTGTCCCACCTAGATATTTGATCCGATAGCTGCCTATCCGATGTCCCGAGGGCTACTCGAACAATGTGCGAGCTTTTTGAGAACCCTGTTTTTTTGGTAAAAAGGAACGTTGTGATTCTGAATATGTCTATATAAATTGCCTGATCGTTCAAAACGGTTTGCTTTTAGAAAATAAATCTAAGTGCCGTTTTATGATATACTGTTAGAAAAATACTTATTTTCTTTATATGAAAATGAATAATTGAAGTCTAAAAATAATTTTATAATGAGACTGCTGTTCCCCGCGCTTTCACACGCGTCCTGAGGGAACTTCTTCGCGTACTCGGTTAATTTACAGCTTAAGTTACTCCTTGGTACATTAGCTATCCGTCAGCAAACGTCCCGTCAAAATCGGTCTAGCCGTTTCAAATATTAGTGAGAACAAACAGACAGACAGACAAAAATTGTAAAAAAAGTCATTTCGGTATATGTACCGTGTAAACATCCTAAAAAGCGAATCTTATTTTAATATTACAAACAGACATTCCAATTTTAATGCTTCTTCGGTATGGCACCTAGGATATTTAATAATATACCCGACAGTCTAAAAGTCTGCCATTAATGAAATTTAAACACCAATTAAGCAAGATACTTATAGATAAGTGCTACTATTCCATTGATGATTTTCTCAGAGATAAGTTGTAAATGTTTTGTTCGTATGGTTTTAGTATATTGTGTATTTTTTATGACATTGTATAAATTCAATTACTCTTTATTTATTTTTTAATTTGACAATTGATTTCTTTTTTTGTTTAAAATCACGGTAAGTATTTCTCATTTATTGATTATTTGTATGCCATTATGACAAAACATAGCGCACTTTATATTTTTTAAGACCTTATGTATACCTATGTTTAACAAATAAAAATTCTGATTTCTGATTTATTTATATGTATAGATGTATTGATGGGCACATGTTTTTGACTAGAGCAGCATTTTACTGTACTTGGACCACATTTCTGTTCGTTATTCTAAAAAGTATAAAATTATCTTCTTTATTGAAATTCAACAGAGAGAGAGAGAGTAGAGAGGACTGAGTGTTCTATCGAATTGTAAACATTTAAGATCGTCAAAGCATTTCTTCGGCTGTTTATCCAGTAAAGAAGAATAAGAAGGAAACTAACATATGATCTTGAAAATCTGGCTCTTCAGGCAAAATGGACATATGCTCTAAAATAATTCAAAACAAACCCGTAAATAGCCATGCCGATGGACACATGACACCACAAGAAATCTCTAGAAATAACTTTATTACACGTACAATAATTAGCACAATAGCGATTCGCATATTACAAAAATATATATTTTTCGAAATCCTAGTCTAACCGCCTTTGCTCATAGAAAATCCAAACCAATTATACCTACATACAAAGCAGTACACGACCCATGTTTAGTTCCCCTAACAACTTGGACGTAGTTCCACAATCACAGACGTGTAAGTAGACCGAAGTATAACGAAGTTTCCAATTTGTTACTTATAGTTATCTTGGCGAACTAATTAGTTGAGTTTACTGTTGACCATTGCATCCGAAATAGGAAAAAACAGTCGTATTGTTTACGTTACGTGAACGTTTTTTTTGACTGTGGCAGCTGGCCAGATTATTTGGTTCATTCTGTCTTTTTTAAAGAAATTAGGATGATATACGAACTTCGGTCGACGTCCAACCAAGCTACTTAAAAGCAGACTAACGAAAGGCAGGAATTGGTGAAGCTTTCTTTGTCCTCTGCCCAAATCCTTCAGCTCCATTCATTTTTTCTCCTCTTCACCGTAAAGAATATATTTTTCTGAAGAAGCTTATTTTATTTCTTTCAAATAAATAATAAAACATCAATTTACAAATAAGAGCTGATAAAAGGAAATATAATTCTAAGAGGTTATCATAGCAAGGTACGCGATGCGACTATTCAGTTGCCGTGAATGAAATCGGGAGCTAGTGATAAGTAAGAAAGTTTATCGAATGGCACTTACCCTTATAGACTAAATAATTTTTTGTCAATATTCTACGATTGGATAGTACACACGTCTACACGTCAAGTTAGTCACTTTAACTTCTGTACCTGTTCTTACGGACTAGGAAATAAGTGTCAAAATCCTACTGCAAATGTTAAGCTTGACTTGGCACCCCAGTTAATACATTAGGTGCGTACATTCGTGCTAAAACCAACATGGCTCCACAACTCGGAAAATTACAGTTAATAAGTTTATTTTTTAACTACAACTACCAGTTTAAAACAACAAACAACTTGGCTTATTAAAGTTTTCAAAAAGATAACCGGCACTGCGGTAAACTTTATCATAGCACGGTAAACTTTTTACTGTTGCTAGTGGACAAAACTTCATTGAGATATAAATGTTTAACCAACACTTATACAGAAATATCTGGAAATAACTTTAGTGGCTCAATGTGGTGTAATGAGTTTAAAACACCTGCAGGCAGCTATGCATATTTTAAGGTTTTTTATTGTATTATCAGATCAAGGAAAACTGTAAATACAGATCGGCCATATTGCAAGGGAAACCGAAAAAAGCTAATAAATAATCTCGACAAGAGAAGATACTGGAAAGGAGGAATACGACAAATGCAAAAAAAAGACAAAGCGCGAGAAAGCAGCAAGGAGTTTTGGTCATCAAACAATGCGTAGTGAAGAAATTAGTAATTTTAATTGTATTTATCTACACGTGATCATGATGTAAACAAATCGTCAGGAGGCCCAAAACAGGTCATCACTGTTTACATTCCTTTTAAATGGTTTCACTCACACACCGTCTTCGATACAAAGACAAGATACAAATAAACAAAAAAAACATGAACGACTTATGATTTATGATAAAGTAGATCTAAATTCGGTATACTTTGAAGAGGTAATAGTAATCCAGTCAAGCCGTTTTTCCTGTAAATAGGAAGGCGCCACTCGTAATTTTCTCAAGTGTTTTCGTTTCACAATCTGTTTTCCTTCGCGAATAAGTAGTACATTTTCCTTACCACTGCAATATTTATAACAACGTACACACAGCGCCAAGTCAAACTAAGCTTTTTTTTATAGACCCACGCCTGTGCCCCTGAAAGGGTAGGCAGAATTTTAACTCAAACGAGCGAGCTTATTATCGTTACTGGGTATTTCACCAGTCTCCGTGCTACTGAGAATTGGGAAAAACTCAGTAACAGTTTTGCCCGACACAGGAAAGGAACCCGGGACCTACAATCAGTATACGCATGCGCTATCCACTGAACCACGGAGGTGGTAGTTGCAGTACGATTTTAATACGTATTTCCTAAGCCATAAGAACGATACAAAGGCCAATTTCAATTTTGCTTGACGTGTAGTACCTATGTACAAACAGCCCTATCAAAAGTATTTCGCTAGCCAATCAAATCCGCACTTATATCGTTGTAGAACATTAATTAGATGAGTCAACAGCGCCCCTCTCGCTTCGTTTCCTCCCTGTTTACTTTATACTTACTTGTTTCAAACGAACCTAATTCATTTATTTTACTTTGATGGTGAGAGGGATTCTGGTGCTTTGAAAAATTGAGGTCAACTCCTGAGGCCTTTGGATACAAAACCATTTAAGTCTTTTTTTAACATTAACGCCTGTATCTCCTAACGGGTAGGCAGAGGTGTAATATTACACCCACATTTCGCCATGCTTTGAATTTCAGGTGCCACGTAATAGGGGCGAGCCTATCGTCGTTACCGGGCACATTGCCTGACTTCGTGCTGCTACTGAGAATTCGGCAAAACCCTGTAACACTTTTGCTCGACATGGGAATAGAAACCGGGATCTCCCGATCAACTGATGTATACATTATCCACTGGACCACGGAGGCAGTCACCATTGAAGTTGTGCGAATAGTATATAAAGGTTTTGGTTTATTTTGTCCGTGAGGATTGCTCATCCGCAAAGAAGTTGGAGGGGGTGGTGTGCAAGAATACTGTCATTTTATATGCCAATTCGATCCCACCGATAGTCTAGTGAATCGCTCCCACTTGACTTTCGCTGCTTTCTGCTGATTCTTCTCTCAAGACTGGAGCTCGTGCCATAGGCTTTCAAAGCACGGTGATGCTAGGGAGTAAGCGGTAAATGACGTAATAAGCGATTACCCATCCACATGTCGACATTGAAAATGGTGCGTGGCATAAGTTTAATTTTTTGGGACCAACAATTTTTCAACCTTCGATATAAATGCAAATCAAAGACATGTTTACAGATGCAAATTCCAAAGCTTAGGTCGTTAAAAGGTAAAGGGAGCATAACATATTGCACGAAAGCCAAAAAGGGTATCTTTGGTTGAATATTCCTATGGCATGCCAACGTTTTTTCACTTGGAGATACATTATACTTGGAGATATATACTTGACTGCACGGTTAGCGTAGTGGTTCAAGCGGTCGCCTCGCCGCTTGACACTGCGCGCAGTGATGTGTGTTCGATTCCCACACGAGACAGCACTTTGTGTGATTCATAAATTATTGTTTCGAGTCTGGGTGTTCATTGTGCCCGTTAGTTGTATGTTTGTCAAATCCCCCGCGACACAGGATTTAGTCCTAGTGCGGGGAATTTTTGACTAATCAGTTTTCTTATAAGACAGTAAAAAAAAGTATAAAAGTGGTTGCACTTTTTATTTACATTTAGTTATCTGCTTGATTTTACTTGATCTGATGTATGAGTGAGGGTATTTACTTGAGTGGTGTTTTTTTGTTTCACTTGCTATAGGGGTTCTATATTTGTTTACTTTGTACTGTATTTGTTTGTAATCTCGTAGACACCAAATGCGTAAAACCCAATATCCCACGCAAAACTTCTATTATTAAATAGTAATATGCCGAAGGCATCTCATAATCCTTCTCCCTCATTCCACTCCTCCTCCCATCCCTTTTCCTAACCCAAAGGGTGTCAACGCACTTGTGACTACTCTGGTGTCGCTTTGTGTCCATGGATGACGGTAATTTCTAACAATCAGGCGATCCATGTGCTCGTTTGCCGCTTATGTCATAACATAAAACAGTTTTTCCTCAAAATGGAAATTAATAATCTCAGTAGTAAAAACGTTTACTGACATTAACCGCTAAATTTTTATTGCTTCCGTCTCAAACTAAACAAATAATAGGAGAGGCTCAGTTTTATTGAGCTGCTTATCTCCTAGGAGGGAAGGGAAAAGGTGGGGAGAGTGTAAAGATAAATATTATATATTTTTTTTGTTTTAAGTGTAGAGGAGTGAAGATGGTTGTTAAATAAGTATGTGGTAATTGCTGTTTCGTAGATAAACTTACCATTTTATGTTTTCGTACGAGGTATCCATGCTGTAGTCGGGAAAAGTCATTTAATTTTGATATACGAGTATTTATGATAATGATTCATCATTATCGGCCCTGACATTAGTCTGTCCCACTGCTGGGCATGGCCGATACCCTTCTAACACTATGATAAGGGTAAGGCCATTAATTCAGCACACTGCCCAAGTACGGGTAGGCAGACTTAACATGGCTTTCGAGAACATTATAGAAAATTCTCGGATATGCAGTTTTCCTCACGATGTTTTCCTTCACCGTTTAGTTAGCGAAAAGCGAATGATTCGGGGAAGCTATTGGTGCACGCTTTGGATTAGAATTATTTATCCCTTGCGTAGCAGCTTATCGGTCTCCATATTCCACTATCGCTGTCTAATGAAGATGACTACAGAGTGCAAAAGCAAGTAGATAGATATCCATCTTCTATTCACTCAGTGTGTAAAATTGATTGTACATAATACGAGACAATGCCTATAATAAATCGTTTGACGATACATGTGACAAGATAACTCTAATCGTTGCTTCAGATTAGACACGTGATTTACCTATATGTATTAAGTAGATTCACCTTTTATCAGCTAAGTTTTCATTAGGTGTTATAATATAAGGATGAATGGATTCGTTTTTTGTGATAGTAGGTGGTAGCTTCTGCCTTTGATTTCTTTTAGCGGGGTCTCGGCTATCACAACATGAGGTACCTAGGTCATTTACTATTCTGTTGTATAAGCTATATTATAACCACCTTCACAGACTTAGATGCATGACAATGTAAAATATTTACTTTACAAGTATTTACATGGTGTACATATTACCGATGACATGGCAGTCTGCGGGCAATCATAAACCAGCCCCCTAGTTACGTTTGATTCAGCGCTTCGAGTTATCTCGGAAAAAAATATCAGCAGCTTTTCAAACGAAGCTATTGGCAAAAAATCTGCTTCTGAGGTATTTGCGTTTTCTTTTCTAGCAGCAACAGCGGATATTTTTATTTAATTGGAAACACGAATAAGAGAATTTTTCGTTTGTTTCTTTAATGGTATATCATCTTTCATCCGCGTGCGAAGCCACGTCCAAAAGCTAGTCTAATTGCTGAAATACGACCGCACTAATGATGTTATCTCCTCCATTCAAACGTCCATTACAACAGTCACAAGTAATATCAAGTGTCTATGGATACCGAAACTCAATTACTATAGGTGTATTGTTAACTCATTACTGGGCGTCTGGAGACGCAGAATCCGTTACATATAGCCATCACTGTCAGTTTACGTTAGTGTGATAGAGATGCTGTTAGTATTAGTGTCTGATTTGAGGTGTAGTTTACGAGAAAGTGTCTATGTGTTGACGGATTGAGAATACAAAAGTGCACTAGCCAATTTAATAACAAGCGTGTTAAGGATACTAGAGAAAATAGTAGGTATCACTACGAAGAGACACAAAACTCGATATCAAACTCTTTACCAACCCGTCTGGCCAGCGTGGTATATATGTTGCGGCTAATACCCGAAGTGCGGCTACACCTAGTTTTAGCCGGTTAGAACTAGGTGTAGCCACTTACTCTTAGTTAAACCTAGTACGAGCCGATTGTTTTCGGGTAAAACTAGGTCTAGCTTTCATCATGCCGGCTACAACTAAGTCCAGCCATTCCCTGTTGGATAAAACTAGATGCAAACAAGTTGAAACAAGTAACAGGCGCCTGGCTCACGCGAGACGCGTCGCGCTCGCGCGCCCCTGCCGCCCCGCCTCCCGTACACCCGCATTTGCCCTTGCGCTTTGAGTTTAGTACGCGTTGTGCCGTTGTACAAAACAGACGTACTTTCTTGTTTTTGCGCACTCATACGTTAGAATTCAGAATGGCTATGAATGAAGACCTACAGACTATGAAGTCAAGTTTTTTGGAACAGTTTCAGTGTTTATTAGCCACAAAACATGGTGAAAATTAAAGCTATATGAATGATGTGCAGTATTCCAAGTTTATAGAAGACGTTAAAGCTGCCAAAATATCCACGAAACGTTCTACGTTACAATATCGCCGTTTGAAGCGCTTCGATGTTTGTTGTATTGGCGACATCGAAAAGTTAATTTCTCCTGTGTCGAGCACCGAAAATTCCGAAAATATCAAATATTTTGTCAAGAATGAAGACTTGTTTGATGTTCTTCATGAAATACATCTGTGTGTTGGGCACGGCGGAAGAAACAGAATGGTTGCATTAGCTAAAAAGAAGTATGCAAATATTACTCAGGAGGCGATTCTTTTGTTTCTTCATTTATGTAAGCCATGTCAAATGAAACAAAAATCTACCAAAAAAGGCCTTGTTGTAAAGCCTATTTTATCCAGCGAGCTAAACAGCCGTTGCCAAGTAGATTTGATAGACATGCAGACAAACCCAGATTGTGACTACAAGTTTATACTAGTTTATCAGGACCACCTCACGAAATTCGTACAACTTCATCCGTTACAAAGTAAGACTGCGGAAGAAGTATCAAAGAAATTACTTGATATATTTTGTATCTTTGGATCACCCTCAATACTTCAATCCGACAATGGCAGAGAGTTCGCGAATCGAGTTGTGGAAAGTTTAACGCAGATGTGGCCAGGTTTGAAGATTGTGCATGGGAAACCACGACACAGCCAGTCACAAGGTAGTGTTGAACGTGCCAATCAAGACATCGAAAAAATGCTTATGACTTGGATGGCTGACGAGAACTCCCAAAAATGGTCAGAAGGCTTACGATTTATTCAGCTAATGAAAAATAGAGCTTACCATCACGGAATTAAAAGATCGCCGTACCAGGCAATGTTCGGTTCTGATGTAAAGGTCGGGCTGAAATCATCTGATCTACCACCTGAAGTCCTTGCAAATATAGAAAGTGAGGAAGATCTTGAGAAAATTCTTAGAGAGTTAGTTGATGATGAGAGTGACGAAGCTACTAAAGAGAATGAGCCATCAACATCAGGCAGTTGCCAGAAAGAAATCGAAATGACATATTGCGGGCTCTGTGACCAGAATGAAGAGAAAAATGTAAGCTGTGTGAAAAGAAACTAAAAATTGACACTAACAGGAAAGGCGCACAGGAAGGTTTGGTAAAACAAGCTATAAAAATGACGGCTTCATTAAATGAAAAGTTTCCCCCATGTAAAGTCGGTGATACAGTCCGAGTAAAAATTCCTGACGTGGACAGAGGTAGAGGCGACTTTCCCAATGTGTTAATGGTTGTACTTGAAGGTAACGACAAGGGGTTATACAAATTAGGAAACAAATACGGCACTATAACAGAACTATTTTCAAGAAATCAGTTCACTATGTGTGACTCAAAATTTTTAGATATTGACAAGGTTTCGCCCGAAAAGAAATCACTACGCCAAATAGCCAATGCACAATCGAACTCTGGTGGGCAAGGCTATAAAAGATGCCACTGCAAAACCAAATGTGGCAACAAAAAGTGCCTCTGCAAAGCTGCTGGTATTTTGTGCAACTCAAAATGTCACTCAAGTTTAAGTTGTTCTAATAAATAGTTTATAATACTTTATAAAAGTGTGATTTATGATTATAATAACATTCTTTAAATTATAATATGCAACTACTTATTGTCTGTTGTTAAAAAATGTTCCTGATTGTTTCTATTATATTAAAAATTGTACTCCTAATAATTTGTGTTAATTATTAATTACAATGTGACTTATAAGAATAAAAAAACTCTCTACGTTTCTTTTTATTGGATGTTTTTTTAATATCTAAAAAAGCTCTGCCGATAGCATGCCGGCTACAACTATTACAGCCAATCCCTGTTAGATAAAACTAAGACACGCGCTGCTGCTGCAGACGCTGTGAGTCACACTCGCTAGTAGACCTGCAGTAGATCAGCAGCACCTGGCGCTCACAACCTGCAGAGGCGCGTGCCTCGCTATGCCCTCCACCCCGCGCCGCTGCTGCAGATGCTGTGAGTCATGAGTGAGACGCGGGGCGGAAGGCTTGGCGGGACACGCATCTAAATTTTATCCAACAGGGATTGTCTGGACCTAGTTCTAGCCGGAATGATATCGGATAGACCTAGTTTTATCCAACAGGGAATGGCTGGACTTAGTTGTAGCCAGCATGATGAAGGCTAGACCTAGGTTTACCCGAAAACAATCGGCTCGTACTAGGTTTAACCAAGAGTAAGTGGCTACACCTAGTTCTAACCGGCTAAAACTAGGTGTAGCCGCACTTCGGGTATTAGCCGTAACATATACATATTGTAAACCATTATTGCAAATTAGGAGAGGTTTAAGTCCAGACGTGAAGTGCGAATAGCAGAACATGATGAAAGTGGGTTTTATAAGAAATGAAAAATAATTGGTTTTCGACAGCTGTATTTTATTACGCGGTCAAATGTGCTAAACAATGCCTTTGCAAAGATATGTATACTTTAAAATAAGTCAACTATCGCGAGTAAGACCCGCTAAATAATATTGTATGATAATTATATAGGTATAAAAGGCGAAAGCTTAAAATCGATTAATTAATTAGATAAATACTTCTTACCTTATACAAAATGTGCAGACAGTTTTAATCTTTTGAAAACAGACTGAAAAGCGGACTTCGTAATTCTAGACAAAGGTGCTGGCTTCAAAACTGAAACAACGCCGGCATTATGTTAATTTATTTTAGTACAACTCAAAATGACGAAGTTTTGAAGTAGAAAGAGCTTTTTTAGATGTGCACATACTTCTCCAATCGTGTTATTATTCGGAAAGAAAAGTGAATACCTATTATAGTTGTAACCAATGCCAAAACGCTGGAGCAAATTTGTATTAGCCCTTTCATTTTTAATTCTCCTTTATTCTTTAATCATTACGCAATTACTACGGCATATAAAATATTAACCTGAAGAAGCAGCTTCATCGCAAAGATATGGCATCAGCCGATCAATAAGCCGTGCATTAGATACTCATCTACTGCACTACCGTTGCGAGCCCCTCCTAATTCAATCATTTTGCACAAGACTTAACACCTTTTCCGTTTTACTTCGGTATGAGCGATTGAACTAAGATGCCTTCTAGAGAGATTTTGAAGGCATATAAATCACGACGAACTGAAGTACTAATTTCGATTCGACTAACCATCGAATTCAATAATCGATTTGTCCATGTTTTTTAATTCTTTTTTTAAGATTTTAGATACATATTTGACATAAGCTCCATTCAAAATAGATATTCGTCATTTGAGATACGTGTTTGACACAGTTATGTATCCCGAATGTCAAAATCCATGGAATGGATTGATCAAATATTGAAACCAAGGGTTATATTGTTAATCCTCATCGCGAAACATACGGCAACTGGAAACTATAAATTAGGTACTATTAAAATATGCTAATATATAAACAAACAGTAAGATTTTTTATAAGTCGCTTATTTGTGTACACTGTGTGTGTGTTGGTGGTGGTTTGATTCACATAAAAGTAGGTATTTGGGGAGTGAACTAAAACGAAATAAGTTCAAAATCCTAAATAATTATATCAACTCATATCTACTACATTATGGTATTACACGTGTAGAGACGGATTCGTAAGAGGCGACAAAAAAAAGGCATAATTTTCACTATCAAAATTTTCATCGGCTTATCAGATGCGTTAACGGCAACACATACCTAGACATTTCAAAGATGATTCAATATTTACTCGACATTACAAAATATGCCTAGGAAATATCATCACCGCCGTCTTAAAAACGAAGTAGGACAAATTAGTAGGAAAGTAACTCGAAAGTGATTAAGGGTGGTTTCAGATTAGCGTTTTATACGCGCGTATAAGATCGTTTTTGGAAGTGCATTGTAGGCGCGTATAGGCGCGCCTTTTGGCACACGCGCAACTCGTACAAGCGTTGAGGCGCTTCTAAGCTCGTATAAGCGCAAGCCGTCAGAATTCAGTTGACACTGACAAGATGTCACTACCGTTTCGAGCGAACACGCCCGAATATGCCCGTTTACGCGATTCCGGTCTTTTGAAGCGCGTAATGTATCCGTGTGGTGACGGATTAAGAATACGGATTGTCACCACCCCATATCATGCCATGGGTGTCGTAAGAGTCGACAGAGGAAGCATATGCAGAGAACAGCACTGTAAGAGAAGGAAAACTTGATACAAACCCTTTACCAACCCGTTTGGCCAGCGTGGTATAGTAGGCCAATTCCTCCTTTCAAAGGAGAGGCCTAGTCCAGCAGTGGACTGTTAAAGGCTGATGAAGAAGAATGTAACGCGTACGCTGAAACGAATACGTGCAGAAAAATACGCTAATCTAAAACCGTCCTAAGGCTCTGAGGCTCTGCCCTCCCAAAAAACAAGCAGTAATTATGAGTGTGGAATATCTTCATCGCACTACATATTATTATAATAATATACTCTGCTTTCTTCACCAAGAACAGATACCTACACATAAAATATATTTTATAAATATCTTATCTCGATTATTTATTAGCAGAATGTACCATTATTTTTCTTCAGTCTGCATGATATACAGGTATGTTAGATAATTTGTTTTTACCCAGAAACCTCAAAGGAAATACAAGGCCTAACCTAATAAATCCTCAGTTGAGGCTGGCCAGTGATAAATACACACTACTGACTGATCTGTTAGTACGTTCTATATACATATCTATCTATAGACATGTATGCCTACGGTATCACTCTCAAAGGGATAGTTATGTATTACAATGTTACATTGGTTTGGAAATCATGGTCAACGTTCCAATTATGGTAGATTCGATCGCTATCCTCTCTAAGGTGCTGTAAACTCCATTCAAGATTATCACAGTGAATGTATGAATTCGTGATCGTATTCTTTTGTTTAAAAAATGGGTGACCACTCACAAAAAGTAAAGGTACCTACTTCTGTCCTTACAGAACACATTAATCCCTTGGTCAAGGCTATTATGAAGACCTATGAGAGCCGTTTGCCTCAACACATTCTGACTCTGATATAAACCTTATAATGTAACTTTCTATTTCTGTTTGGTCGTCAAGACAGCTTACTCATTGGAAAAGCTTGATACCAGGACAATTCCTAGCGCTATCCCGGTTTCATCCAATCCTTCGCCTTAGAGTCTGTCTGCTTCCGAATTTAAACAGTTTTGGCAGAGTATTTAGCTTTTCCATAGGATTTGCGATATTTCATAGCTTAGATCAGTATCAGCCATAAGTACCGACACTCAATACACACTGTGAATGACAACTTACAAGTCCTCTCCTACACAGAGCAAACACTTATTATTATCTCATCTAAAAGCAAAATCCAAAGGCAATAAAAACAGTCTGTTATTTCACTCCTAGTATATATTACGGAGAGTTTATTCCCTTACATCTTTCCTTAGCAACGTACATCAAAGTATTGCGGGAACGGACGAAGACATAAACATAGTACATAAGAGCGAGAGGTGGATAATATAAGAAAAAAATGTATAAAACGTTAGTACTGAGATTTCCTTTTATCCTCAGAGTGCATTGTGAAACTTCGGTGTGCTTCTGTTACGGTACTTTTTGTTTGGTACGGAGCATTTATTGCTATATTTTCCCGATCGTAGTGAAATAAATTGTAGCATATTTGTTCTTTATTCATTGTGGCGCGAGTGTATGGATACTGTTGACACTAGTCAACGATTTAAAGAAGACAAACTATTTTGACATGGCCTAATGATTCTTGTCTCGGGATTGGGATTGTCTTGACTTTTGTATTTACGTGCCCGCTGGCATCCATCCAAGTGATGACTTCTGCCAATATTTCTTAACATTGCCTTTCTGTTATGAATGACAGGTCAAACAACCTATGAGAGTTATGGTTGTTGGGTGACAAAAATAGCCAGTAGCACGTAGTATTTTCGACATATCTTCACAGTATCGTAACGGATTCAGGACTGTACATTTGCAGTGCTGCTAGTTAATAGTAATATTAAGCTATCGCAGATTGACGAAGCAGCCACGCACCAGACGACACACAAGATATAGAACCCCGCAAGGTGGACCGACGATCTTACTAGGCTTGGGGGAAGCGATTAGTTGCGGACAGCGCAAGATTGGCGTGCTTGAAAAACAGTGAGAGAGCCCTATGTCCAACAGTACCACAGCTGAGCAATTGGGGTGTTTTGGCTGAAATAATGAAGATTCTTGTCTTGGAGGTCGATTAAATTCGGACTATTATTCCTTATAGAATATAAAAACTCAATTTTAATACGAATTAAGCTATTTGCCATTTAGGTGACATTTTACGTAAGTTACTTATAATAAACAAAGAAAACTCTCACGATTATTGTATAAAAAGGTTTTATATTTTTAAATTACAGTGTTAAAGGGTCGTAAAGTGGGTCATGAACAGTCATAACTTCAAAAAAGCTTATCTGAAATCTCTGGTTTCGGTTGGGCGTTAGGTTGATAGTTAACATTGTATGGTGTAACAGCCTTCTATGGAACATTGACTTTTTTTTCTTTTACACTACAAACTGTACAAAGTTTGCGTCAAATTTTGGACCATATGTTATCATCCTTTTAGCGTTATCCCAGTTTCAGTCTGAGTTCTGCTTACTAGTCTAACTGGATTTGGCTGAATATTAGCTTTTCCACAGAGCGACTGCCTGTCTGACCTCCGCAACCTGATGGGATAGCGATATTCCATGGGTTAGACTAGTGTCAGTTCATTTAGAAGGTACTGACGCCCTGTAACGACTGTCAAAGATCTTTATGGCAACCGGGACCGACAGTTTAACGTGCTCTCCGAGGCACGTGACAAGCTATAATTAACAATTCAATACGCACATAACTCCGAAAAGTCATTGGTGCGCACTGTGGATTCGAACCGTATCGGGTTCCTCTGCATGGCAGTGTGTTAGTTTCTCCACTAGGCTATCGCTGCCTTTTAAAAATGACCTGTAAAAAAGTTGTGGACATCGCATATTAGAAAGGAAGATTCATAGACTCATTGATACATTCCAAATATATAATATCAAGTTAAAAAGCAAAAAAAAAAACTTCTATCCATAGACCTGGCACATCACAAAAACAACCTCAAACCTACGAACCAGCAAAGCAGACACTACTATCTGCCATAAACAGTAAACACGTACATCTGACCTCACCCAAAATCTCCTCTCATCATAAATATGCAAACAAAGCACATATTTTATAGGCCCTTATAAAACTAGCCGTTTGCATTATACCGCAATTCGAATGCCTTAACGCCTTGTGACACAAATGTAAATTTCAGCAAGGTTGGCAAGCCAGATGTTTTAGAGGTTTGCATAATTTTTTAAAGAGCATCAGATCTGTTATTGGTATGCAGTTAGACGCACAAAATTGATGGACTAGACTCTTGAGACTTGCTGAATATTGGAAAATATAAGGGGAAAGAAATACTATGTTGCGTTTTTTACTTGATATCGAATGTGATGTTTATAGGTAGGAGAGCCTTGCTCGTTTCAGCATGAATGGGCTGATTTGACTGGGGAAGTTAGTACTTCCCCGGTCAAATCAGCCCGAAGTCAAATCAGTCAGATTTTCTGTGAGAGACACTAGTCTCTCACAGAAAATCTGACAAAATCGACGTAAAGTAACAGTACCTATACATATTGCCGCTTTTCGATCGGTGAGTGAGAATGCCAGAGGCAGCATCACCTATTCCTTGTGCCTCATTCCCCTCCCCTCTTATTTCTTTGCCAAATCCAAAGGCTGGCAACGCACTTGTTACTCATCTGGTATTGCTTGTGTCCATGGGCGTCGGTAATCGCTTACCATCAGGTGATCCGGGTGCTCGTATGACGCATATTACATTAAAACTTATCGGAAATCATCCTTTGAATGTAAGTTCAATTTTCAATTTTGGCTGTACAAAGATTTGAGACATTTAAGATGAAGAGTCGAGGAAATACAATCATGATAATAGTCAAAGAACTGGTCATAATGATATGTAATAAATTGTTCAAGTCTAGAAACTGACCGACAGGACTTATATCGGCCGTGGGAGTTTAATCACATTTATCAAGATATTATAGAAGTAAATAAAATACAATGACACTTTGTTACACGTGTAACTAATCCAGCATATTTTGACCCTTCATTGTATACATTCGCAGTTCTGTCGTAGATCAGCGTAAACTGGTATAACTCGATATGGAGCGCAGTACCAAATGGATGTTTCCCGAACTAAGAACGCTTTTGGCCGACAGTTATTACATATGCCTGTCAGTTTATTACAGTGAACGACAATTAATCATGGTGGATGTCACTTCTTACTATTTTATAAATATGAGCGTGTAATTCGTTTTGTAAGTCAGACGGGGTGAGATGGGGCACACATACAGGCATTCATTTGTACGTCTGTTGTGCTGTATAAATATGAACTTATTCTGTTCGGAGTAAAGTAAGGTTTGGTTATTTTTCATCGGGTCTTTTTCTTTCTCGTGTGAGTGTGTGGCCAACTCTGCTGTCAGAGTTTTCAGACCTCCCGAAGGCCTCCGACATTGCCTAGTGACTCTTGACCTGAAACAAGAACCTGGATCGACAGCATTACATGTCTTCTGTAGCCCGTTAGCAATCTGATGTAAATGCCATTCATCGGGTAATATTTATTTTATTTTTATATTTATAGTCTCACGCCTGTATCCTCGAAGGGGTAGGCATCGGTGTAAATATTACACCCACATTTCGCCATGAATTTTTAGCTCTCACGTAATAGGGGGTGAGCCTATTGCCGTTATCGGGCACATCACCAGAATCCAGGCTGCTACTGATTATTCGGAAAAACCCAGTAACACTTCTGCCCGACCCGGGAATCGAACCCGGGACCTCCGATCTGCAGTCGCATACGCTATCCACTGGACCACGGAGGCAGTCTCGGGTAATGAGTATTTTATTGGGGTTATACGTAAAAGCTGACCTTCCATTATGTTCTTGACGTGACTCAATACTATATATTGGTATTGCGAAGAAAAACTAATAGTATACTGCGACAAGCGTCTTAGTGCAAAATAGAAACCCAAACCGTAAAACATTTCTTTACAGTGAGCAGCAAAATCACTTAAAAGGATTTTAAATTATTTGCAGTATATATTGCAGTAGCTACTACAACTAAAACTCTTATTTTCATCTTATTTTATTTAAATAATGGTTTTAAAAAAATATATTAATATAAGTAGTTAGTGGATCCATAGATTCACTGAATTTTAATTCATTCGAAGTCCACAAAAAAATGGCAATACCAACTAAAGTACAAAAGAAAACGATAAATTTATGTAAGTAAGTAATCCTCTTTTTCAAATGGAGTCGTTTAAAAATAAATATTTCTCTAGTATATTCTACTTAATTTAAGTGACTAGGTTTTGGGTACACATAAGCCAATGCCAGACTAATAATGTAAACATATTAAGCTGTTTAAGAATATTCAAGCCCTTTGGATTATCAAGGTACTGAATTTATTTTGTTCTAACTTAAAAATATAGGCGTTGGAATGGAACGCTGCTTTGAAACTTAAGACTTACCAAGTAAGAAAGAAGTAATACGCTTAATTCAGCGCCCGCACAATAATATTCTATTCAAACTAAGCAGAGCTTGTACTATGGGCACTAGACAATGGATAAACATAATTTCATACACTTATACTTATTTTTTATAAATACATGCATATTATGCATAGAAACAACATTCATGTTCACGCACACAAATGTTGATTTGAGTAGTTTAATGACATAGTTTTAAGGATATTTTTTAATTGTTTTCCGCTTTTGAGTAAATTCCGCCTTAATAGTGCTGATAAATTTGAGTATTCACTTGTAACAGAACCTGAAGCATTCGCCGTTTTTAGATGTGCCGAACTAAACCGAGAACAAAGCCAAACATCGCTACGAATATTTTCATTATCTTTCTAGCGAACGTTTAAATCAGTAAAAAGATCTAAGCAAATTTACTGTCAATTCGCAGAATGCGTACCAAAAAACTGGATAGAATGTTGGCTAGAACACTTGTTAATTTTTTTGTTTATGTAACATTCGCAAGAATGCTCATTACAGGTGAATGCTCAAGTGTATCAGCACCATTAGACTTCCATTAATACGTTACAACCCTCCGCAATCTCCAGTCAGTAATAATATCAGAAGAAAAAATATGAAAGCTCTCTAAGCTATATTGGCTATAATATCCTCCCATTCATCTGCAAAAGGATCAGGTACCTACTTTAACGGTAAATGGAAATCTTGCTAATTTCTCTTTGACGGTAAATAATTCTCTTTTTTCCAGTTAGAAATGCTATATAACCACTACTCACAGTACTTTTGAAAACTCATCGCACTCACTCAAAGTTTTGTTTCAAAGGAACTGTCTCATTACACTGTAACAGTAATGCTGAAACAGTTTGGTTCCATTTTAAAAACGTGTTAAATTACTTTAACCAGTCACCCACAAAGCCAATATTGTACAAAGCGCGCAGACAGAACTTCACTACGTTAAAAGATGAGTTACACCAATCGTATTCAGTTTTCATTAACCCAAAAGCTTATTCGACAAAGTTCTATCTTTAATAGCCTTTTTGTACTTCATTTTATTTAAGAGCATGTTTGAAGCTTCATTTGTGGTAAAAGGCGTTTATTTTATTCTTTTTCTGCGTGACGTATGACGTTACTAAGTGTGTCATTTGTCTGTGGAAGGAGTCGCCATTTTAAGTTATGAATGTCGATTGTGGTTACATAAGATTTCGGTCAACTGATGTAATGTAGTCATGACTGACCTAGGTTCGATTTCTGTAGTGAAAGATGACTGAACGTTTCTATTTCGAGATTAATGGCCTACTGCATAATAGGTTCCTGTTAAATTACTTTTTAAGATTTCTACATCAAAACTCACTCCACATTTAATTGAATATATCTGGCTTATAATACTCAAGTGGACAATCTAGCGCAGAAAATCTATCCAGTAGACATCAACTAGTTATGACAGTAGAATGTTGCAGTAGCGTGAACAGTAAGAAGATTTTCACAGAATGCAATGCCATTTGAGAGGGTGCGCTATAACAACATCTTTAGTCGCCTATTTCTACTTTATTTTATTAAATTTTGTTTGAAGTTTCACTCGAAAAACACGTTTATGGTAGTATTTTTATTGCGTTTCAGTGTGACGTCAAACATGTGATCTGTCTCTGTAGAAAGAGTCGTCGTTTTTAAGCTACGAGTCTTCTACAATGGTGGTTATATAAGCATATAAAATGAGCAAACAGCTACATAAACTCATATGCATTTATGTGATTTTTTCGATGGTTATATCAACTCAACAAATTATTATCAATAATGTCTTGTAGGATTTTTAGAAAAAGAAACTTACCGAAAGCATAATTGATAAATAAATATTAATAATTGAGAAGTTCTTCAAAAAAATCTCAGCAAAGATTTTGAGATGTGTAGCGACTCTCGTAGTTGATTGTACATACATAACCATTGCTGCCTGTAAGTTAAGAAACTACAGTCTGGTTTTTGAAAATCTTATATTAATATATAACGCTGAAGAGTTTGTTTGTTTGGTTGAACGCGCTACTGGACCGATTTCAAAAATTCTTTCAGTGTTAGATAGCCCATTTATCGAGTAAGGCTACAGGCTATATAACATCACGCTATGAGTCACGGGAGAGGAGCAGTAGCCTTACATAACGCGGGTGTAACCGCGGACTCATCTAGTCAAAGTATAGTAGTGAAGTAGTGATAGTATATGTAGGTATGCGTAGCCTTCTAATTTTAACCTTGAGCACACATCGCTAAACTGTCTCCAACAATTCTGGTGAATACAGCCCTACACTTTAACCTTTAGCTATTTGTTCTATATCACCTTAATTCTAATGAAATGAAATGAGTTTCTGAAAACTCAAGATGGCGGTCTTAAGTTTTAAAACGCATTGCATTCAACTATAAGTAGGTAAATACATTTCATTCCCAGACAACACTTAGAATTACAGGCACCATTAATTACTTTTTGACTGACAGTTTAATCTAGATATTAATTACTTGTTGCTACGTTTTGGAATTGTGAATGGTATTGCTTGTAGCAAAATATTAACTGATTTGAGAAGAAATTAGATTTTTGTGAAACTACTTATTGATTTCTCTGGTGAGGGAGCGATTGCTTAGTATTTACAATCAGATTGCCAGGCAAGCAACGATTTTAAACTTTCGCGATTAGTATATACATTATTGTGACGTTGTCGTCGCTGACATCGTTTGCCTACTACTCTCGGTTGGCTGCCTAGCTCCCCAGCGGGCTATATATAGCGTGGTGCGGGAATGATCGTCCCTCTTTACCGGCTGTGCGGCGATCCAAGCTAAGTCTTCTCTGCTTCCCTGAGCGAGAACAGAAATACGTTTCTACTGGACATTACCTTCAAATTCCGCGACCACCACCACCTTTTTCTATCTTGGTTTAGAGTCAAAATTGTTTAAAGTCAGTTTTCTGTTCCTTTCGCTAAAAGCTGTAAAGATTCTTTTTACAGAAATATACATACTATTATAGTTGCCGATATATGGATATTTTATTTAACTGAATAGCGCTGACCACGTGCAACGTTAAAGTGACTCCCAACGTGACAGTGACGCACAACGCAACATTATATAAGGTTATCATGCGGGTCTTACTTGCAATATATATATTTGCCAACATTTCGGCCGACTTGCTTCTGTCGTTGTCGTGGCGAGACTACTGTCACTTGCCTTACCCAATACATATCGGCGGTAGTCGCTCTGCAGGAAAAGCTAATATTCTGTCAGATCTGGTCAGAATATAAAGCGAACTCTCCTCTAGAACGAAGGTCTTGGACGGAACCGAGATAAAGCTCGGTCGATAATGATTACTGATTCTCATGTTAATCAACTGACATCATCAGCCCTTTATACTATCCCTCTGCTGGGCACGGGCCTCTTCTCAATGTGAGAAGGGTAAGGCCATAGTCCACCACGCTGGCCAAGTGCGGGTTGGCAGAGTTCACATGTCTTTCGAGAACATTATGAAGAACTCTCAGACATGCAGGTTGCCTCACGATGTTTTCCTTCACCGATAAGCAAGCGATATTTAACAATTTAATACAACAGAGGCATGCATAGGGTTCCCACCAAGAACTTAGGGTCCCAAGCCAACCTCACCTGCAAGTGGTGCACCTGCCGATCAACGGACGAGGCTCTGGCAAACAAAATATCCCGATAAGCGGCAATAGGCTCGCCACCTATTACGTGGGATCAAAACACTGGCGAAAAGTGGGCGTTTAATATGCCTCTGCCTACCCCTTCGGGGAAACAGGCGTGAGTCTATGTATGTATGTATGTATGTAATACAACAAATATAGTCAACTGACATAAGGTCGCAACTATGGGAAAGTAGACAAATATACTGCTACTACTGAGTTTAACATGTTCATGTACTCAGAAGAGTAACTAATAGGAAAGGTTAGTGCAAAGTTGTGACATCAGATTGCACCAGAGTTAATTCAAAATAAGGGACGTTTGGCGTTCCTGGTATCTTGGACTAAAATGGTGAGTAATGAGTATTTTAAGGCGAAATCACATTTTCAATTCATTCCAAACAACACTGTCTTCAACATCTATCACTTCATTGAAATTAAACTACAGTTTACGGATTTTATCGCGTTATATTGGTTTCACTGGTTAACATCCTAATTTCAATAGGGAAGATGGTTGGAATGTTCCTCCAGCTTGAGACCCTGTTATCAGGCTAATGAAACCCAAGAAGGACAAAGTCACCAGAAGACATCAAGACACATTACTGTGTCTTGATGTCTTCTCAACTGCACATTCTGCGTAGATAATAACACCAATAGTTGAAAAATGTTCAGGTACTTTGAGATAACTTATAAATTCAAGACAAAGACAAATATCACCTCGGTCTGCCGAGAACACGAATCCTGTAAAGAATTCGAAACGTCGGCTAGTAATAAAAATGTTATTTCTAGATCTTTCGGTTTAAATGTAATAACAAATAACCAGTGAAACCAATATAACGCGATAAAATCCGTAAACTGTAGTTTAATTTCAATGTGTAACATTCGCGTAAACCCAAGAAAATATTATCTCTCACTTCAACCGAAAGATCTCCACTGCTAAATATATGCCTTCCCCAAGACTCTCCACACGGACCGATCTAGAGCCGCCCGCATCTACCACTCCTCGCAATCCCACACGATTTTCGGTATCATCTTTATCACCCATTGCAACATTAATAAGCTTAGAATTCACGCCGTAATTATTCTCCTCACAGATCTTTTCGGACCAGAAATTTCATGGTACACAATATTCGCTTGTAGATACCTGTTTTCCTGGATTTGCTTCACAAATAGTGATTTGAACATTATCGTATAATGTAAATGTCATGTTGTACAATTCTTAAGAATTCCTATTCGCTTTCGGCGTATTTTCAACAATTATGTTTTCATCGTAATATAAATACACTTATGCTTTATTTATTTGCTCTTGTAATACTAATACGCTCGTTGGTATGTAAATCGGGGTGTAAAACAAGTCAAGCGTGGTGCTTCACGTTTGGCTCGTAAAAGTATAACACTGGAGTGGCTCGTTCATCATCATTCATCATCACCCCTAACAGTCCACTGCTGGACTAGGCCTCACCTTTGAAAGGAGTAATTGGCCTACTTTACCAGTTTACCATGATGGCCAAACGGGTTGGTATGGGGTCTGTTTCAAGTTTTCCTTCTCTTACAGTGTTGTTCTCTGCATAATATGGTCCCTCTGCCGGCTCTTACGACGCCCATGGGATGATGTGGGGTGGTGACATTCCTTAATATTCTTAACCCGTGGCCACACAGACACGTTTTTTTTTTAAGTTAATGTTTAAATGTGCACTAGGTACTACTGGCCAAGTGCAGGTTGGCAGACTTCACATCACTTTCGAGAACATTATGGAGAACTCTCAGACATTAACTTTTTCTCCCGTAGTTTACCGTCACCGTTTTAGCAAGCGATAATAATTAACTATTTAATACGCACATAACTTAGAAAAGTCATTAGTGCAGCCTGTGGTGTCGAACCAGAGACCCTCTGCCTAGCAATCCGTCGGTCTCTCCCCAACGCTATCGCTGACTTACCATAATATTTATCAGCAATTACCCACCTGTATAAAAAATCATCAACTTGACAACCATAAAACATCGCTGAACGTATAGGCTAGGTTAAATCGACTGCAGATTTTGTGACCGCAACAAATTTAACCTACCTGTAATTACCTACACCGCTTACTTATGGCTGATTATAAAATAAAACCAAACATTAAAATGAACAGTTATTTTTATTATACGCGGCTCGACTTAAACACTAATACATTATAATATTTACAAATATTAACAGTGATTTATGAGCTTTATATCACATATACACTAATTTTATTTACATTTTTTATCAATATTGAATAAATTTCAACAAAATCCGTACAAAAAATAATAACATCTTGGTTTAATAAATAACATTTCACATAAAAAGCACTATGTTACATTACATTATAAAAACTAACAGTTATCTGGTTGTTATTCAAGTATTTTTTATAGCCGATTGAGCTCAAATTATAATTATCACTTAGATATTTAGAAATATTTTAAAACTATATATTAAGTTTAATATATAGAAAACAGTATTATTGGTGACTGCGAGAGTGCTCTTAAACAACAGATAAAAATAACAGTGATATTTATTCGTTAAAATAACGTTATAAAATAGCAGTTATTTTCATATTCAATTTCCCATTCCTTGTTATTTAAATAAAATACAGCTTAAATATTATTTAATTACAATACATATACAATGAGTAAAAAGTTGGTTTATTTTACAAATGGATTATTACCATGATTGCCGATATTGTATATAAATGCGTGACAGAAATATTATATTTCAAATATACAGTTATGGATAGCTGCTACCAAAAATAATTTTACTTTATGAGCATAATTTATTTGTACAGATGTTACAAACAAAAGATCTAAATGTTTTGAAATGTAAATAATGCCACATTATACCTAACGTTTTTGACATGATGTATTTTGGAGTGTCCTTTTCAGAGAGGTGTTTTGTAAAGGTATCCATAATGATTAGGTACCTACCCTTTTATTTTAAAATTATACCTAGAAGCCTAGCTGGTACAATGATCTAGATGTTATGGTTAGTTATTTAAAAAAGAAATCACCGGTATATTGAAAACTAGAACTTTAATTTGGCTTGTATCAGTGGATTTTAAATCCCGCTGTTCTAGATCTTTTGTAAAATTTGTTATTGTATTTGAATTATGTTTCTTTACAGCGTTTTTAATACCAAATTAATGTGTTATAAGTTTGTCATTTCATGTAAAGTATAACTGGCTCAATATACCACACATGTTAGTCACAAAAGGCCGCTGTCAAGCTGCGGACTGCAGTTTTCATATATTTTACATTGATTTACAATCACCACGCACAGTACCTATTGCCTGTGGTCGCTTCATGCCATTATTTGCTACTTATGAGCGCTATCACCAGCAAAATTACCACACAAACATGTAGGTAGCTCCTCCATCCCTCCTCTAAGTTTCTATTAATTTCTAGCTGAGACCGTGGTTACAGCCGTGGTTATAGATTGTTGACGTGGTGATGTTATAATTATAGCATTTAGCCTTCCTCGATTAATATGCTATCCTACACAAGAATAATTATCCAAATCGATCCAGTAGTTCCAGAGAGATAAGCGAGGTCAACAAAACAAAAAATATTTGTGTATATTCATATTAATTTTATTTTTTTCGTGAAGCGTGCAGTGCAAATGGCGATGCAAAGATTATCCGCGCGCCTCTAGACGCGAATTTGAAAGATGTCCGGGTACGACACTTTTGACAGCTTCCAATACAACTTTGCTTCGAGGTTATAGTGATAATTGTATTGAGCTGTCAAAAGTGTCGTACCCGGACAACTTCCAAATTCACCGCTAGAGTCGCTAGTTAGAATCTTAGCATCGCCAAAAGTTGTATTTCGCGAATAGAGAAGGTTTAAGTTATAGTCATTACTGCAAGCAAGGAGCTGAAAATAGTAGCGGCTATTGGTTATTTGTGTCGACCACAAATCACTCGTGTGTTTTGGTTACTCGTTGCTGTTTTAGTATCACAATGTAGCCCAGACACAAATTCGACACTATTGTACTAAAAACGGTTCTAAAATTTGTATAGTGGTAACGAATTACGAATGTAATTAAATCTGTTAACTAGACAAATTGTAACAAGCCTTGACGTTCAACAAAAAGCTTTTTAAAAACAACACTATAACTAGTTTTTTGCGCTATGAGCATAAATTATGTGCCAATGGGCTGGCAAATTTTAATTTTATTGGAGCATTTCAAACTGTTATAATATTTATTGAATTAAATTTAAATGCAGCAACTTGCAAATTACTTCAACCGTGTATACTTATTTGTATGAGCCTGAAATTGAGCAGCTTTGAAGCCATTTCAACCGTGTGTGTTCTGTTCAAAGAGTGTAAATTGAATGAAATAATAAAACTCATGTCTATATTTGTATTATACGCAGGTAACCGAAATGTATCACACCTACTTTAATTCTAAAGCCAGTTTCCCATGGTGTGTGGGTTAGCGGACGGACGCGCTGAAGTTACACCGCAAGCAAAGGTGGCGCGCGCGGTAGTCAACAAAACCACGCACAGTGGGAAGTACGCATTATGAAACGGATGGGCTTACTAGCACCTTTGCTGCCTTGAATTATTGAGGCAAAGCCAGCCAGGATACGTGGTCTCCTGTTACTCAAAGGACATTGCCTGCTTACGTTGTGGTCTTAATATTTTACTCTATCTTTCTGTGAAGAACCTACAATGGCGATTAGCGCTTGCTGGTATTAATTACGAGTTCTGTAATGCTTCTTTTTTAAGTAGTGTATTTTAGAAAGTAACGATCAATATCATACCTATTCATAATTATAGGCGTTCTTTCTACACATATAATTATGTACAGGAACATATGTGATTACCCGGATCATATGATTGTGATGATGTGATCTGATTATGCGGTTGGATGCGAGCAGCTCAAGATCGGTCTGTGTGGAGAACCTTGGGGAGGCCTAAGTCTTGCAGTGGACGTCTCTAAGCTGACTTGATGATGATGATGAGTTTACGCACACGGGGTCTATAAAGCTGTCACTCCGATAACTTATAAAACATCATGATAGTTACTTTTCCTATGAGATGAAGATCTCTTTCTGCTGAATATTGTTTCATTTATTTTATAAACACAACAAAAAATAGCAGCGTTACAAAGTGCTTAATTCAGCAAAACGCCTTCTAAATACGTCTTGTTCTATGAAACACATATAAATAATACTATATGAAGCACTTTGTGAATTCACAGTAAACGCTTTTTAAAAAGCTGTAACAGTTCAACATAGCAAATTATATTCTATTATATAGAACATTGTTATCGGATATTACACTAGTAAAATAAAAACGTTGAAAATGTTTTAAACGTGATGAATTTTGTTGACATGCAGTAAATAGTCGTGTAGCCCATAATGTACTATGTACAATACTAATTACGAATTATGTGAGTGACAGATGAATCAGTAATCAGATAAAGGTACTAAATATTTATTATGACGTGAAATAGACCTGATCTTTAATGCATGTATCTCACTCACACAATATTTGAACAAGTAATTTAGTTTCTATATAAATAAACCAGGGGACAAAAATATTATGGTTTACTTTACAATCATGAATAACACAAACATGGCAAATTGTGCTGATACACTTGAGCATTTACTTGTAACAAAACAGCGAGCATTCACCGTTCTTTGTTTTGTTGAACTGAACAACGAATAGAGCCGAACACTGCTATTCACACATTTTCACGAAAAATAGTAAATGCTCTAATCGGCGAAAAGCTCGAAGTAAAACTGTCCTTTCGCTATGCTTAGAATGCATGACTGCCTCTGTGGTCCAGCGAATAGCGTATGCGACTGCTGATCGGAGGTCCCGGGTTCTGATGTGTCCGGTAACGGCAATAGGCTCGCCCCCATTACGTGGGACCTAAAAATTCATGGCGAAATGTGGGTATAATACTTACACCTCTGCCTACACCTTCGGGGATACAGGCGTGAGACTAAAAATAGAATGCACGATAGAATGCTCGTTTAAACACTCTCGTTTGTATTTCATTAATGTAACATTGACACAAAATAATAATGTAGACTTACGTAAGTAATCGTAAATTTGTCGTTCAGAACTGTTATACTGCGAATAGAACTCATGAAGAACAGGCTTAAGCCTGCATTGTTTGAAAATAGAAATAAGTTTTACATTAAAGTTTTTGGACTCTGGAGTGTAGGTACAATATGAGACTTACAAAAAAAAACTCCTATATATAAAAAAATTTCGTCTGTCGCACTTTTTGTCCAATACCAACTTACGAAATGACAGGAACCCACAAAACAAGATACAAGAATTTTGAATCATCGACAGATTTTGATGTATATGTTAGTAACTTTTTCAATATAGTCCATTTTAAATACCAGTACTGACGGCGATCCCATTTTTTTTATTTTCTTTGCAACATCATCGCGATAGAATTGCTTGAAGTACTAATTATTCCACAGTGTCCGTGTTAAACTAATTAATAATAGTAATTCTAAATAGTGATTTGGCTGAGAAATCTGTAGATCTTTTCTATAATACAATATATGGCATAATAAAAAATAACGTTCCCCTATCTAAGGCTAAAAATCCACATTTCCCTAACTGGTTCTCTACACCATTAATCCATATCTTCAAGTATAAAAAGAAGGCGTGGATTAAGTGGAAAAAGTATCGCAATTTATCGGATTACGAATTGTTTTCGCTTTACAGAGCCCGATTTACTACTGAATGTAGCAAATGCTATCGTAAATATATACATAATGTAGAGGGCAGCATACCAAAAAACACAAAATATTTCTGGACCTATATAAATGGTCGCCGTGGTAGGCCCGGGATTCCATCACGTATGCATTATAAAAATGATACTACCAACGATCCAAATATGATCTGTAACCTATTTTCATCGTTTTTTCAGTCAGTGTACGAACCTTCGACTCTTCCTGTCAACTGGTGCCCTAGCAATGTGAATATAAATACCGACAATAATATCTTCAACACCTTGCATATCAATCTTCATTGCGTATCTAGGCACCTGAGTTTGCTTGATGTATCCAAAGGCCCCGGACCTGATGGAATACCTCCGAGTTTTTTAAAATATACAGCAAAGTCAATAAGTAAACCCCTTTACATTATATTTAATAGGTGTCTGGATAGTGGTATATTCCCCAATGTTTGGAAGAGTGCTAACATAATCCCTGTATATAAGAACGGCTCTAGGCAAAATATTGAAAACTACCACCCTATCTCAATACTAAATAGCCTATCAAAACTATTTGAAAAACTTGTACAACAAGCCTTGTATCCATACTTTAAAACCAAAATCTTACCGGAACAACACGGCTTTGTTAAATCAAAATCGACCATTACTAATCTTATCATTTTTACCAACTTTCTCTTTGAAAATATGGATAGTTAAACACAAACCGACGCTGTGTATACAGATTTCAAAAAAGCTTTTGATAGAGTCGACCATGAAATACTATTAGCAAAAGTTGCATACAACGGGATACGCGGCAATTTGCTACACTGGCTTCAATCGTATATATCTAATCGTAACCAGACAGTAGTATGTAATGGATACAGCTCTGATACATTTTATGCTACATCTGGTATTCCACAGGGATCTATATTAGGCCCTTTGTTGTTTATACTATATATAAATGACATAGCCGACTGCTTCCATAGTAGCAGGTTCTTATTATACGCCGACGATTTAAAGGTTTTTAAATCTATTAAGTCACCTCATGATTGTGGTTTACTTCAGGATGACTTACGTAGATTATCAGCTTATTGTGATAATAATAAACTTAAGTTAAGTTTACCGAAATGTAAGATCATTAGTTTCACTAAAAACAAAAACATTATAGAGTACCCTTATTCCCTTTGTGATCGATCAATTATTAGTGAAGGAGTCTTGCATTAATGATCTTGGTATTCTGTTGGATCATAAACTACACCTTAACCTACACATAGACAAAATAACCACCAAAGCCCAGCAAATGCACAACCTAGTCATAAGAGCCTCATCAGACTTTAAGCGACCTGCTACTTTCCTCCAACTTTTTAATTCTTTAATACGCCCACAGGTAGAATATGCTAGCGTGATATGGGATCCGCACTATGATAAATACAGCAATGCTATCGAAAGGGTTCAACGTAGATACTTAAGAAGCTTGCATTATAAGTGTCGAATACAACATTCTTTTTACATTGAATCACTGCAAAAATTCAAATTACTCTCTTTACAGTCTAGACGTTTATTTCTACAAGCGACGTTGCTATATGGACTCATTCATGACACGATTGACTGTCCGGAACTTATTCGTAGTATATTTTATATAGTCCCAAGAACTGTAATTAGGCGTCAGGCGCGTGCTTATCCCCTTTTTGCTATAAGAACTATTCGTACGAACGCAGGTGAGCGGGCGCCTCTAAATAGAATTATTAAAACGTATAACAGGTACTTCTCACGTGTAGATATATTTGCCTTAAACCGCACGAATTTCAGAAGGGAGGTAATGGATATTTTGCTATCCGATCAATTAACATAATTTGTTTTAGATTCTTAAAACTATCACAGTCTAAGATGGTTGTTATAGATATTTTTATTATTATTATACTTCTTATTTTAACTTTATGTTCCTAAGTGGTCACCATAAGAATATAAATTTTATTTTATTTGCATCTGTCGTACCAGATCAATAGATAATAAGTAATATCGTATAAAAAAAATTACAATTGTACCTATGTTGTTTGTATCACTGTACACTGTATTGTAATATGTGAAAACGCTGTGGACTGTACATATAATTATATATTGTGTATATGTATTTAGAGTAAGAATTTGTGTATAGTTGTTTGTTTTCCAAATAAAATAAAATAAAAAAAATAAACTAAAACTGACATTTAAACTCGAAAGTGATATCCCAAACCAACATTCAAAACAAATAATTCCATCTCCAAAGGTAACAATGATAAAACAGAAACTTTAAACGACAAGTCCCCAGGCGATCATAAAAAGCACACAGCTTGTTCAAAACGTAACAAACGTTAAAATAAAATACGAACCGTGATAAAATCTGTTGAAATAATTTTAATGTTTTCAGGTCCCGACACTGAAGAACATACGTGTCTGTCTGATGGGGGAAAGAGATAGAAACATGATAGATTGTACTCACTGTATGGTTAACCGTGTGACGACAAAGTGTCACTACCCCATTTCATTCCGTGGGTGTCGTAAGAGGCGATTAAAGAAAATAGACGGATAAAATAAAATATTCGCGAAGAGACAGAAAACTCGACGTTAAACCCTACATCAACGTCTGGCCAGCGTGGTATAGTAAGCTAAATAAATTAACTCACAATTCTACTGTGTTGCAAATTAGAAGAAGCCTACGTCTAGCAGTGGTCTGCAAAAGACTGACGAAAATAATCACACTTCTTTAAGATCATGAATGGATTCTTTATAACAGAGAAGATATTTTCTGATAAATTACTAGGCTTAGGCAGAAAGTTTAATTTAACCTCATTTCACTTCTAACTTAATTTGAACACTTATATAATTGAGTAATAAAGTAGTTCATTTGGAGATCTAGTTAGAACACTGAACATTAGATAGTAAGAAGATTTAACTGAGCTTAATAAAAATGAAAAACCAATCAGCTGGAGACTGTAATTGTACGAATGGAATTGACGGCGAAGGGCGTGGTTAGACTTAGTCAGCGAGCAATTGTACAATTGAACAGCTATGCTGTTCTCTTGAAAAATATATTTGCCATCCTTTGGGAAAGACTTTCTCTACAGCCTTCGGCAGTCCATTGCTGAATTTAAGGCTCTCGTAATTTTCTTTATGACTAGTAGCACTGTCAATCAGTAGGAAGATTTGGCCTACTATACTACGCTGGCCAGACGAGTTAATACAGGCCGAGTTTTCCATTTTTTTACATATATCCTATGTGTTTGGTGTATTTATCCTCTGCCTCTTTTTAGGACACTAACGAAATAAAATGGGTTGGTGGTGGGTTACTGACAGTTTCTATTATTCATCCGTCACCGCACATACTAGCTCTAAATTCACATATTTACTATTGTGGGCAACGACTAGTTCGTAGACGACACAGCCTTTCGCTGATCGTTGTAGGACTTGGAGCTAGCCAATTAGTGTTCCGAAAGCCCATAGAAATTATCTTTCGTCGCAGCAGCAGGGAAGGAAGTTTGTTTCTTGCCGGAATAGCTCTAGAAGTTTATATAATTTTGTATAGACACGAACTTCTGAATATTCATGAATTATGAATAGTCCAAGAAGAACCCAAACTATAGGACCTAAGAATCTGAAATTCGGCAAGTATTTGCTTTGAGGAGTGTAGGAGTGAGTTAAGAAGGGATTTCTCAAAATTTCTTCAGCATGGGGCAGAAGCGTTTATATTTAAATAACATGTGCGAGCGTTTAGGTGCGTGTATCCTGTAGTATCTGACGTAAATGATAATT